>SJYX01014659.1:29367-48130 GCA_006410675.1 Oreotragus oreotragus
AAGAATCGATGCTTTTGAACTGTGGTGTTGGAGAAGACTATTGAGAGTCCCTTGGACTGCAAGGAGATCCAACCAGTCCATCCTGAAGGAGGTCAACCTTGGGATTTCTTTGGAAGGAATGATGCTGAAGCTGAAACTCCAGTACTTTGGCCACCTCATGCAAAGACTTGACTCATTGGAAAAGACTCTGATGCTGGGAGGGATTGGGAGCAGGAGGAGAAGGGGACGACCGAGGATAAGATGGCTGGATGGCATCACAGACTCGATGGACGTGAGTCTTAGTGAACTCCAGGAGATGGTGATGGATAGGGAGGCCTGGCGTGCTGCGATTCATGGGGTTGCAAAGAGTCGGACACGACTGAGCGACTGAACTGAACTGATACAGTTGGCTAAGTCGAAACTTTGTGAGCTTTTAAATTTAATGAGGTCCCATTTGTTTATTTTTGCTTTTATTTCCATTACTCTGGAAGGTGGGTCACAGAGGATCCTGCTGTGATTTTTGTCAGATAGTGTTTTGCCTTTGTTTTCCTCTAGGAGTTTTATAGTTTCTGGTCTTATGTTTAGATATTTAATCCATTTTGAGTTTCTTTTCCTATATGGTGTTAGAAAGTGTTCTACTTTCATTCTTTTACAAGTGGTTTTCCCAGCACCACTTGTTAGAGAGATTGTCTTTTCTCCATTATATATTCTTGCCATCTTTGTCAAAGATAAGGTGTCCATAGGTGCATGGATTTATCTCTGGGCTTTCTATTTTTTTCCATTGATCTATATTTCTGTCTTTGTGCCAGTACTATACTATGTTGAAGACTGTAGCTTTGTAGTATATCCTGAAGTCAGGCAGGTTGATTCCTCCAGGTCCATTCTTCTTTCTCAAGATTGCTTTGGCTATTCGAGGTTTTTTGTATTTTCATACAAATTATGAAATCATTTGTTCTAGTTCTGTGAAAAATACCATTGGTAGCTCAATAAGGATTGCATTGAATCCATAGATTGCTTTAGGCAATATACTCATTTTCACTATATTGATTCTTTCAATCCATGAACATGGTGTGTTTCTCCATGTATTTGTGTCCTCTTTGATTTCCTTCATCAGTGTTTTAAAGTTTTCAATATTTAGGTCTTTAGTTTCTTTAGGTAGATATATTCCTAAATATTTTATTCTTCATTGCAATGGTGAGTGGAATTGTTTCCTTCATTTCTCTTTCTGTTTTCTCATTGCTAGAGTATAGGAATGCAAGGGATTTCTGTGTTAATGTTATATCCTGCAACTTTGCTATATTCATTGATTCAGTTCAGTTCGGTAGCTCAGTCATATCCGACTCTTTGCAACCCCATGAATCACAGCATGCCAGGCTTCCCTGTCCATCACCAACTGCCAGAATTTACCCAAACTCATGTCCATCAAGTTAGTGATGCCATCCAGCCATCTTATCCTTTGTTGTCCCCTTTTCCTCCTGCCCCCAATCCCTCCCAGCATCTCTCATGATGTATTCATTGATTAGCTCTAGTAATTTTCTGGTGGAGTCTTTAGGGTTTTCTATGTAGAGGATCCTGTTATCTGCAAACAGTGAGAGTTTTACTTCTTCTTTTCCAATCTGGATTTCTTTCTTTTTCTGCTCTGATTGTTGTGGCCAAAACTTCCAAAACTATGTTGAATAATAGTGGTGAGAGTGACCACCCTTGTCTTGTTCCTGACTTTAGGGGAAATGCTTTCAATTTATCATCATTGAGGATAATGTTTGCTCTGGGTGTTGTCATATATAGCTTTTATTATGTTGATGTGTGTTCCTTCTATTCCTGCTTTCTGGAGGGTTTTTATCATAAATGGATGTTGAATTTTGTCAAAGACTTTCTCTGCATCTATTGAGATAATCATGTGGTTTTTATCTTTCAATTTGTTAATGTGGTGTATTATGTTGACTGATTTGCAGATATTGAAGAATCCTTGCATCCCTGGGATAAAGCCCACTTGGTCATGATGTATGATCTTTTTAATATGTTGTTGGATTCTGTTTGCTATAATTTTCTTAAGGATTTTTGCATCTATGTTCATCAGTGATATTGGCTTATAGTTTTCTTATTTTGTGGCATCATTTTCTGGGTTTGGTATTCGGGTGATTGTGGCCTCAGAAGAGCTACTTTTAAAATTTTACCTTTATGCTGGCTTTCAGGCTTGATTCTCCCTCAAAAAGGCATACCTTGATAGGGTATGTAGATTATCTGGTAACAACACTCCATATGCCCTTTTCACTCAACTTTCCTAGCAGTATTAAAGGGACGTTTCAGCCTCAAGGTCAACTCTCTTAGCCCAGATTTAAGGAATCTTGAATAAACCAAGTCAATGAGCAAACCTTCCACACAACATCATTCAATTATTACTGACATTCAGAAAAGACTAATTAACTTGTTTTCCCCATTTTCACTAGGACTAAGAGTGGAACTGGTCATCTATCATGAGAAAGCCTATTCTAAAGTATAGACAGCCAGATTATAAATGGCTTGCTATTTCCTAGATGGTCTGTTTTTTAAGAAACTGTCTCCAAAATTGAGTATGAATGTATTTTTGATCAAGTGAGCATACTTCCAGGAAATATATGTTGGTAAATATATAAATAAAATGCAAGGCTGTTTATCAAAGCATTATTTATAATATAGCAAAAGGCTGGATGCAACCCAAGTATCCATAGCATGTTGTATGAACAAATTATATTAAATTCTTATAATGTGAAAACTGCATATTATGCTACTGTTTAAGAAAGGAGGGAACAAGAACATTGTGTCGTACCAGAAATCATGGAAGCTATCAAAGACCACTGAGGTCGTACCCAAGAAAGTCTGGTGCCATCTTAAAGAGACTTTTACTGACCGAATAAAAAAATGTAGCCATCTATTAAAACAAATTTTTGATAGATTAAAACACATAAAACATGTTTAAATCCATAGCTTCATTGTGGTATGTTAAAAACTTATTTTTCATTTTTGTAAGACACTAGGGCAGGAGCTAACTCATACATACATAACTCATTTTTTAAAATGAGAGGATAAGACAAAACCTCAAAACATGTTTGTGGAAGGAAGGGATAGGATGGAGGATAGAGGAACAGGTACTATATTTCTTTGAATATACCCTGACTTAAAGATTTCACTTTACATAATTTTAAAATTTAAATCCAAATAAGGCAATCTCTGAAGTTTGAAAGCAAAACCAAATATATGAATCTAGCTATGTATCTGGTAGTGACAAAATAACATAATTACTGCAGGAGACTTTTAAGAAAATTATTTCAAAAGAACAACAATATAAAATTAAACAAAAAGTGACATTTATGGTGGTAGATCCAGATTGTTATTCTGAGACTGTGATGTGTGTGTTGTAGGATAAAATAAACAAATATGTCAGTGCATTGGGAAGCAGAATTTTCAACACGAAAGAAAAGAGACAGATCAAAGAGATTAACTAAAAGTTTATACTCTTAAATTTGAATTATAGCATCAAGTGTGAACTCATGATGTTATTTACCTTAAAGAAAAATATTCCCTAGTTCTGTCCACTGAAATGTCCTAGAAATAAGGACCTCAAGCATCCAGACAGACTGTGATCTTAAAGCACTATTTTCTACTAAAGGAAAGCAGAGATCCTTGGAAAGATAGAATATTATAAGTCTAGGAATGGAAGTGAACAAACTGAGTGAGCCTGAGACACATCGTTCTATAAGAAGTTAAGGAAGCTATCAAAGGTGTCTGGGATTTTGTCAGAAAGAAACTCAGGTACCTATTGAAGAAGTTCTATCGGCCAAAGGTAGGACAAATTGAACCTCAATAAGAATAATCATTTCAATGAGTTAAAATGTGTTTAATCCAAATGTTTAAATCCACATATTCAGGGTGATGCTAAAAAAAAAAAAAAATGTGCTGGTAGACTTTCAAGGATGCTAGAGATCTAACCCCTTATTCTGAAAACTGGTAAAGAAAGAGAAAGCAGTGAACCATTAACCCTCTCCTTCCCTAAATGAATTGTATCATGGGTAACCAAATAGTAGTTGAGGGGACAGTTTCCCTTCATAGATGTGTTCCAATCAATAAATGAAGAAGGAATTATAAAATTAGAATATCATTTTGTAATTCTCCAATAAAATAACTGATATAAAATCACCAAGAGATGTGGGCATCACAAAAAGAGAAACAACCTGGCAAAGTTTAAGATGGCATACCCTACAGTCACAAATTATAGTCCTAGATTTATACCAGATAAGTTTTTGCATATGTGTACCAGGAGACATTATAAGAATGTTCATAGCAGTAATATTCCTATGAAAATATGGATGACAATCTAGATATCCATAAATAGTATAAAGGATAAA
Source organism: Oreotragus oreotragus (assembly GCA_006410675.1). Taxonomy (NCBI): domain Eukaryota; kingdom Metazoa; phylum Chordata; class Mammalia; order Artiodactyla; family Bovidae; genus Oreotragus; species Oreotragus oreotragus. Next base: position 33,729 of record SJYX01014659.1, read on the forward strand.
TGAATAGTGTTATAGACATACAATGAAATACAATATCAGAGCAAAAATAAATGAACTACAACCATATTTGACATAGAATTAAGAAGGAAGAAAAAAAAAAAAACAGAACACAGTGGGAGACCTAGATCTGATCCCTGGGTTGGGAAGATCCCCTGAAGAAGGGAACTGTTACCCAATCCAGTATTCTGGCCTGGAGAATCCCATGGACTACATAGTCCATGGAGTTGCAAAGAGTCAGACATTCACTTCTTCAGACTGAGTGATTTTCACTTTCATTTTCAAGATTACATTAATGTAAAGGTCAAAAAACAGACAACTTTAAAGAATGCATTGTTTCAGGATACAGACATTTATGGTATAACTATCAAAAAATGTAAGAATATAATTAATACAAAATTCAGAGTAGTATCTCAAAGTGATTGTTGGGGGCATATGGGATTAGAAACAGACACATAAGAGGCTTCAAATGCCTGGTAATATTTTATTTCTTAAATTGGATGGTAGACATAGTTGTTTCCATTTCATCATTATTGGTTAAGTACTATTTGTGTATACTATATATGTGATAAATGTGCCTGTGTATAAATGTGTATATTCTTGTATATATGTATATATGTTGTTGTTGTAGCTTAGTCACTAAGTCATGTCTGACTCTTTGCGACCCCATGGACTATAACTCACCAGGCTCCTCTGTCCATGAGATTTCCCAGGCAAGAATACTGGAATGGGTTGCTATTTCCTTCTCCAGGGGATCTTCCCGATCCAGGGATCAAAGCCAGGTCTTCTGCATTGGCAGGTAGATTCTTTACCACTAGCACCACCTGGGAAACCCTGTCTTTATATAGGCACAGCTACAAAAGGGGTTTGTATAATGGCTGAGACATAACACATGTAGAACAAAAATCTGAAAGCAAAGAATTTGGCTATAAATAAGTAACACATATAGAAGTAAATATTTGAGTTATTATAACACTGCAATGAAAATGCAGTTATTTAACTTCGATGCTCTATAAGAGTGATTCATTCATCAAATATTTTTAAGTCCCTGTGTCATAAATACTGTACTGTATGATAGGCATGTGGTGACAAACAAAAAATATGAAATCCTTGCTCTTTAGTGGGGGAAAGAACCATTAAACAAGTAAATGACCCATAAATGTGTACTTACAAACTGCAATGAGGGTATTAGTATTACAACCAATGTTTACTGAGTAGGTTTGGGTCAGGAAGTTTTGTAAAAGGTAGATTATCATTCTACAGAGGAGAAAACTGCTGTACACCTATGTTGGGTAATTAGTTCAAGGTCAAATAGCTTACAAGAGGAACAGCTGCAAATCATATCCAGGCAGTCTGACTACAGAGCACAAGCTTGTATGCTACACTGAGTAGGAAAAAACACTTGAGTTATCAGGAAAACAATGTGTATCATTTTAGCTTATACTGGTCAGGGAAAGCCTCTCTGAGCACCAATATTTATGTTAGAAATACAGCATCAGGAAAAGTTAATGATCTCTTGTGTGTTTTAAATGGTCTAAATGATAGGAAGCCTAGAGGACAAGTGGACAAAAGGAGAATACTGAAGAGGGAAGTCATAACGAAAGGCCTTTCTCCTTCAGCCCCTCTGATCACCTTCTTAGAGCTCAGGGGAGCATGTGACAATGGGAACTGTAGTGAAATATTTGCCCAGAGCATGGCACCGGGGAGTAAGGAGCTAGAAACGAGCATCAGTTGCCACTTTGGCTCCAGTAAGTCTCTATTTTGGCTTTCTCTTGAGCCTCTCTGGAGCTCCAGATAAGCTCCAAAGACCTGAGTGGCTGCTTCTCAGTGTCTTTCTTTAGTGCTGTTTGCCCTACTGAGGCCTGTCCCACATGCTCCTTAGGACCAGCCCAGTGATCATCAGTACCTCAACTCAGGCTACTACTTCAAAGCTGCTGTACCCTGAACAAATGGAAGCCTCTGGGCTGAGCAGGAGGCCAGCTGCCCCTCAAAAAAATATACAGTAGAGTATGAGAAGATGATCACTGTTCACCTCAAAAAATTACTCCAGACAGTGTCCATTAAACAGTCATCTGAGAGGGTGGTACCTCCTAGCATCCAAGCCAGAAAGAGTTGTCAAAAGCAATGCAATCAGTATTTGGCTTGGGGACAACAAATTTTGCCAGTGCTCAGCAAGACAGGCTACAGGCTAATAAAGACATGTTAATAAAATGCTAGATGATTTTTTTAAATAATGACAAAATTTGAAATCAGAGTTGAAATCACAATTCGCTGAGAATTAACTGGCCACCTGATGTAAAGAACTGACTCCTTAGAAAAGACCCTGATGCTGGGAAAGATCTAAGGCAGGAGAAGGGGACAACAGAGAATGAGATGGTTGGATGGCATCACCGACCTGATGGACATGAGTTTGAGTAGGCTCCAGGAGTTTGTGATGGACAGGGAAGCCTGGCATGCTGCAGTCCATGGGGTTGCAAAAAGTCAGGCACGACTGAGGGACTGAACTGAACTGAACTGAACTGAATGATGGTTCTATTATTGTTTTCATTTTAAAAAACAGTCAAAATTACTTTGGCTTTAGAGAAAAATATTCTAGTGCTCTTAAACCCCATTTGTAACTAAAATCTTCAGGTGTTTCTGATGTAGATTCTCCAGAAAACACAAAATCAAAAAGACTATTTTGCTTTCTCATAAGGATATGGCCTTAACCTGAAAAACTAGACCAATAGGAAACATATTTGGTTAACCTGATTAAAAGGAATAACCCTAAATTATGACTGAAAATGTAGAGAACAGAACTTTTAAAGATAATTTCAAACACTTATGAATATTACACATCAACACTCTTATCTAGAGCTCCTTTTCACATAAATATTACAAATTCAAAACCATTGGATGGTCAAAGAAATAATCAGTTGAAAGTTTCACAGATGTATTAGTTATCTCACTGTAAGGATGATGCTGCCAAGAATAAGAAGAAGAATAATGATTTAAAAGTTGGAAATATTAACAATAGATTTCCAAAACATTTTTTAGGATAAGTATATTTTAAAAGCTTTCCTATTTAGAAATTCAGTTAAAGGAGTCAAGTGTATTGGGAACAGAAGTAGCCAAATGTAAGAGAAAAATAATCCTAGCAACAGCCACTCTCCCTGTTGGAGTTTCCAACCATCATGAAGTATGCTTATGGTTATAGGATCTTTATAGATGTTTGATGCTGTGAATGGATAACATGTCCCTTACAAATTCCTTTTGAAGTTGTAACAGACAGAAGGCATGATATTTGAGTAAGAAGCTCTGCTGAATTTAATGACAGACAAGGAATTTGGGAGAGTATTACTAATGAAGAAGCTGCTTGCTGTAGGATCTGTGAGTCCATTTTGAAATGAGAGAAGAAACAAGAAAATCATCAGGGGAAAGTTTACTTCTTATTGTTAACATTTTAAGCTTTCTCTGGAACTTCAATAGAAATAGTTGTTTTATTTTTGTGTTTATTTCTTTCTCTTAACATTGCATGTAGCCATTGCTCATTCCATGCCACATACTTTGTCAAAGCTCCCCTGAAGGTTTTCTGAAAACTACCAAAAGAAACTACAAAGAAGAATTCAAAATTCAAAGCTAAAAGAGTGAAACACAGCAAAGGAAACCATAAACAAAATGAAAAGACAATTACAGCTGGGAAAAAATATTGGCAAATGATACAATCAACAATGAATTAATTTACAAAATATGAACAGCACGTACAATTTAATTTAAAAAAAATCAAACCACCCAATCAAAAAACTGGGCAGAAAATCTAAATAGACATTTCTTCAAAGAAAACATGCACATAGCCAACATGCACATAGCCAACATGCACATTGAAAGGTGCTCACCATCACTGATTATCAGAGAAATGTACATCAAAACTACAATAAGGTATCACCTCTCATCAGTCAGACTAGCCATCATTTAAAGTCTACTTATAATAAATTCTGGAGAAGGTGTGGAGAAAAGGAAATCTCCTTAGACCATTGGTGGGAATGTAAATTGGTGTAGCTACTATGGAAAACAGTATGGAGGTTCCTCAAAAAACTAAAAATACAGTTACCTTATGATCCAGCAATACTAGGTCTATCCCCAGACAAAAATATAATTCAAAAAGATATATGCACCCCTATGTTTACAGCAGCACTGTTTACAAAAGCCAAGACATGGAAACAATCTAAATGTCCATCAACGGATAAATAGATAAAGGAGATGCAGCATGAACTTAGCCATAAAAAGAATGAAATAATGCCATTTGCAGCAATGTAGATTGACCTAGAGATTACCATAGTAAGTAGCTCAGAAAGAGAAATGCCATATGGTATCACTTATATGTGGAATCTAAAATACAGAATTTAGGAGATGCAGGTTCAGTCCCTGGGTCAAGAAGAACCCCTGGAGGAGGAAATATTTTTATACACTTTTTAAAATGTATTCTATAAAGTATTTGTATATGTCAACAATTTAGAATACTGCTCATATACATTGGAGAGTGAATGTGTTTTAAATACAATTTTTTTTCAGTTGTGATATTCTATTTATCATGGCCACTTTAAAGAAATACTTAAAATAGCAAATAATTCAATAATTATAATTCATTGTTTACTTTGAAGTGAAGTGAAAGTCATTCAGTCATGTCTGACTCTTTCTGACCCCATGGACTATACAATCCATGAACTTCTCTAGGCTAGAATACTGGAGTGGGTAACCTTTCCCTTCTCCAGGGGATCTTCCTAACCCAGGAATCGAACCCAGGTCTCCTGCATTGCAGGTGGGTTCTTTACCAGCTGAGCAACCAGGGAAGCCCAAAGCAAATTTTATGTATTCCTATTATTTCTGTGCCTAAGTGACTGTTATAAAATTCAGATTTCTTTTTCTCTCCTAGTAATCTCTAATATTGCATTCATCCTTAAGGGAAAAAAAAAAGATGGCTACGTTCTCTGCAGTCATGCATATATATATGACTTGCTATAAATATATATAATATGTATATTCAGAGATGTTTTTCATTTTATCTATAATGGCAAGGAAGAGCAGAAAGAATAAGGAAGAAGAAGATGAGGTAAAGGGGGAAAGGAGGAGGAAGTAGGTGGATAGATGAAAAGCAGAAAGAAGGGAAGAAGAGGAGAAGAGGGGGAAAGAAGGGCATAGAAAACTATTAATAATTAGGGAACAGCTAAGTATATTGTCTGAGCTACCAGGAATATATCCCATTCATTCCATGGAATTTTCAGTTGTTAAATATAGCTATGATGACTAACAGTTTGCCAAATGTTTAAAACACAATGCATATCATAAAAAGCAGAATACACACTTGCATGCACACAATGATTTACAATTAGGCAAAAATGCATGTGCTTGTGGGCATTACTCAGAGGAGAATATGTAAAAAAAAAAAAAAAGTTGTTTTGGAACCATGGGATTAAGAATTGAAGGTTAATGTTTTTCCTTTTCAGAATTTTTACTGCTATTATATTGTTTTTGTTATAAAATAAAAATAAGTGAGGAAATGGATCACTATAGTTAAGTAATCAACATGGCTATGGTAAAGAACCAAAGATTTACCTGAGAATGACATTTCAGCTAAAAACTAAATTCCCTATTATTTGTCATTTGAAGCATGGATCTTCTCACCCCCACATACAATTTAGTGGTAAGGTAAGGGAGCATATCTGGCTTCCCTGATAGCTCAGTTGGTAAAGAATCTACTTGCAGTGCAGGAGACCCAGTTTCGATTCCTGGGTAGGGAAGATCTGCTGGAGAAGGGATAGTCTACCCACTCCAGTATTCTTGGGTTTCCCCTGTGGCTCAGTTAGTAAAGAACCTGCCTGCAATGCGGGAAACCTGGGTTGGATCCCTGGGTTGGAAAGATCCCCTGGAGAAGGGAAAGGCTACCCACTTCAGTATTCTGGCCTGGAGAATCNCAGTATTCTTGGGTTTCCCCTGTGGCTCAGTTAGTAAAGAACCTGCCTGCAATGCGGGAAACCTGGGTTGGATCCCTGGGTTGGAAAGATCCCCTGGAGAAGGGAAAGGCTACCCACTTCAGTATTCTGGCCTGGAGAATCCCATGGACTGTATACTCCATGGGGCCGCAGAGTCGGACATGACTGAGCAACTTTCACTTTCCCTTTTCAAACGAGCATAAGGAAAAGAAAAAGTCATAAAATATGGGCAAACCCTACTAAGGAAGAGAAGCTGCCAAAAGAAGCTTAAAGTGTGCATCTTAAGAGTACCAGACTGTGCAGCTGGAAAACAGCATTTCTTTCCAAGTCTCCTATGAAAATGCAATCATAATTGGAAGATAAAGTGTGTGGAATATAAAATAAAATACATAAGCATCTTCCTTAAAGTTCCTAGATTTTCCTTTTGGTATACTAGTTTTGAATGAATGGATCCCCAAAATGATTAAACACCTAAAATTAGCATTGTCTATTTTTCAGCTAAGTCCCTTGCACAAAGATTAGGAATGCAGCATAAGCTAGAATTTTGCACCTGTGTCTCTTCTTGACCAGGAAGGATCTGTTCTTGACCAGATGCTACCCAGTGGTCACACCTGGAAAAGGCTATAATAGCCCTTTCTTTTCTGGCTATTTACTATTCTTAGCATAATTCCTCTGGCTTCAGTGGGGATAAATGCCTCCAGAAGGAAAAAAAAGGGCTGTGACCTAGAGACAAGTGATTTTTCACCTGGAATACACTGCAAGGTTGGCGAGAACAGGGTAACTATCTTTAGCAATGATATTCTCTTTTGATAAGGCTGTGGGGGAGGGGCAATGTGAAGGAATAAATAGGTCAGTTCATTTTTTTCAGCTTCCCTTAGTCAGCAGCCCTTTGGCTGCTCTAAACAGGGAAGAATGGGAGCCCTGACCACTCATGGGTCAGAAGAGCACAATGCTGCTTAAATGAAATCTATCAATGCATTGAGATATGGCTGGTCTTCCAAAAACCTCTCTTCCCTACAAAAATACCAACAGCTCAGCTCCCACCCCTCGGCTGCTCTACATCTCAGTATCAGCCTTTCACTGACTAACCACTTTTTTTTCAGAGCTGAAATATAGAACCTGTAATCCTTGGTAAAGCTGTACCTCTCCCTGAGCCACGAATATTTTTCAAGCACTGGTTGAAATTAGAGAATGAAGACTGTTAAAATTGCAAGCTTCTCATAGAACTATAGTCACTGGTCTGGACAGTAACAAAGTCTGATGACTAGGGACGAGTCAAGCAAATCTCCCACAAGCATATTGATGTTCAGAACAAATCAAACTGGCAGCATCTCCCAGCTCATCCATTGTCTTTTCATCTAGGAAGGCCATCATCCTTGGAGAAAGTTTTCGATCATTTCTCACTTGACTGCCATGCTCGAGTCCCAGCTCCAGAAATGGGACTGCATCATCTGCAACCTGCAATTCCCGATCAAGAGGAGTTTCAAAGTCAGACTATGTGCAATAAATCTCACCCAACCTATCCCCCTCCAAACATACTCACAATCTCTAGACACCCAGACACTAATGCAAAACATCATGACTTCTAACACATTTCTAATTTACCCCAGATCAAAGCTCTGTCTGTGCTACTGACTTATCCCATCAAGACATGCACTAAGTTATAAATCACCCCTGGGACAAAAGGAAAAGAAAGAGCAAATGGACATTATGCTAACTGAAATAAGCCAGACTCCTAAAGACAAATACTGCATGATCTGACTTCCATCTAAAAAAGTCAAACTCACAGAAGCAGAGAGAAGAATGGTGGTTGCAGGGACCTGGGGTGGGGGGAAAGAAAGTGGGAGATGTTGGTCAAAGTATACAAAGTTTCAATTACAAGAAAAATAAATTCTGTAGACCTAATGTACGGTATTACGACTATAATTAACCATGCTCAGTCGTGTCTGACTCTTTGCTGTAGCCTGCCAGGCTCCTCTGTCCATGGGATTCTCCAGGCAAGAATACTGGAGTGGGTTGCTATGCCCNTTTCAATTACAAGAAAAATAAATTCTGTAGACCTAATGTACGGTATTACGACTATAATTAACCATGCTCAGTCGTGTCTGACTCTTTGCTGTAGCCTGCCAGGCTCCTCTGTCCATGGGATTCTCCAGGCAAGAATACTGGAGTGGGTTGCTATGCCCTCCTCCAGGGGATCTTCCCCGCCCTGGGATCAAACCCGCATCTCCACCGATGAAGCCCAGTCCAGAAAGGTAGATTCAGCTAAATGAGACGAAGAATTTGGCATGTCAATGCCCAGGTCGAGTTTCAACTCCTGATAGCCAGTCCAAAGAGTGGCTGCAAGAGCACCTGGGGGTCTGCTGGCCTTCTGGGGATGTCCCTCATCCCCATCTGGGTGGTGGCTGCAAGTCATTATTCAGGGTTCAGTCGTGTCTGACACTGTGCGACTCCATGGACTGTAGCCCACCAAGTTTTTCTGTCCATGGGATTCTCCAGCCAAGAATACTGGAGTGGGTTGCCCTTTCCTCCTCCAGGGGATCCTCCCAATCCAGGGATGGAACTCATGTCTCTTGTGACTCCTCAGTTGGCAGGTGGATTCCTTTACCACTGAGCCACCTGGGAAGCCTCATAGTTAATAACACTGATATATACTTGAAATTTGTTGAAAGTTAATTTTTTTAACAGCCATCTTTTTCACATGTGCTTTTAAACACTTCTCTACAGACATGGCAAAAAAGGCGACATGTTCATTCACTGATACAACAATGTTAAGAGAGTTGAACTTTTAAGTGCTCTCTCTATAGAAAGAAATTATAATTATGTGAGCTGAATAATGTTTACTAGCTTGATTGTGCTACTCATTTCACAATGATATGCATATCAAAACATCAAACTGTATGCCTTAAATATAGACAATTTTTATTTGTCAATTATATTTCAATAAAAGCTGGAAAATAGAGTAAAATGAGGAAGAGGGCAAGATAAAAGTAGATGCTTTTACAATACAGTTTTGAAAGAGAAAGAGAAAGACTTTGAATGGCACTCGTGGATCTCTTCATGGATAGTACATATCAGCCTCATGAAGATTGGAAGTCATCATGAGTAGAATCAAAACTCTCTCCCTCCCTGGAGAAATGAAACTGAAAAGTGAAAGTTGCTCAGTCATGTCCAGCTCTTTCTGACTCCATGGACTATACAGTCCATGGAATTCTCTAGGCCAGAATACTGGAGTGGGTAGCCTTTCCCTTCTCCAGGGGATCTTCCCAACCCTGGGATCAAACCCAGGTCTCCTACATTGCAGGCTGATTCTTTACCTGCTGAGCCACAAGGGAAGCCCTGGAGAAATGAAGAGGAAGACAAAGGACAAGCAGAAGACAAATAGAAAGAGGAGTCGCTCAGAGAGCTGTAAATCAAGTATATTAAGTAAAGTTTGTTCATGTGCTTTCATCTAACAATAACATTTAAAGAAAACTATTAATATTTCAGACATGCTCCAATTCTTTCTACATACACCAATGATTTAATCATCATAGCACTCTAAGAGATAGGTAATATTATATCCCCATTGACATATGAGGAAACTGAGGTACAAGTCTCTTTATTGCTGCACTATAATCAGTATCAGAAGTTAGCAAACTTTTTCTGCAAAGCCAAATAGTAAATATATTTGACATTGCAAGTCACATACCAGATCTGTCTCAACCACTCAACTCTACCATTGTAGTATAAAAGCTGAAATAGACAGTGAATGTCTATGAAATAGCTATGTTTGGATAGAATGTAAATGAACAGATATGACCACGCACATATGAAACTTTCTTTACCAATAAAGCAAATAAATGCAGCAGGGCAGATTTGAGGCACAGTATGTAAACTTCTGATCTGATTTCTGGGGCCATAGGAGCAATTGGTCAGAGACATGTAGCATCAGAACAGAAACCTGTTGCTTATAGGTAGTGGGATTTTTCACTTTCTGTCAGGCATTTTTGTCTTGTGGATCTGCATCACTGAGGCAGTTTGCTTTAGGTGTGCAGTGTGTCCAAGGGACATAACTGCAATTTATCAGCCAAAAAGACTTTGTCTCCAAATGAAACCATTAAGAGAGGATCTCAAACATAATTCACATTAGGGTAGGAGAGAAAGTAAAGGTTTGGCGTCTTTAGATATATTCTGAGACTCCTCCCCCACAATTATAAAGGCCAGAGACAATCAGAAGCACCCATTATAAAAGCAAACTCATTTCACAGGGTATTCAAGGCAAAGGAGGAGAGAAAAAAAAGTCCCTGTATTGTTTGTAATCTAATTTCGGAAATTTTGTCATAGTTAGCTAGTTAGTTCAGTCGCTCAATCCTGTCTGATTCTTTGCAACCCCATGGATCCCAGCAAGTCAGAATTTCCTGTCCATCACCAACTCCCAGAGCTTGTTCAAACTCATGTCCATCGAGTCAGTGATGCTATCCAACCATCTCATCCACTGTTGTCCCCTTCTCCTCCTGCCTTCAATCTCTCCCAGCATCAGGGTCTTTTCTAATGAGTCAGTTCTTCATACAGGTGGCCAGAGTATTGGAGCTTCAGCTTTGGCATCAGTCCTTCCAATGAAAATTCAGTATTGATTTCATTTAGGATTGACTGGTTGGATCTCCTTGCAGTCCAAGAAACTCAAGAGTCTTTCTCCAACACCACAGTTCAAAAGCATCAATTCTTTGGCACTCAGCTTTCTTTATAGTCCAACTCTCACATCCATACATGACTACTGGAAAAACCACAGCTTTGACTACATGGACTTTTGTTGGCAAAGTAATGTCTCTGCTTTTTAATAATATGTCTAGGTTGGTCATACCTTTTCTTCAAAGGAGCAAGCATCTTTTAATTTCATGGCTGCAGTCACCATCTGCAATGATTTTGAAGCCCAAGAAAATAAAGTCTGTCACTGTTTCCACTGTTTCCCCATCTATTTGCCATGAAGTGATGGAACCAGATGCCATGATTTAGTTTTTTGAATGCTGAGTTTGAAGCCAGATTTTTCACTCTCTTCTTTCACTTTCATCAAAAGGCTCTTTAGTTCCTCTTGGCTTTCTGCCATAAGGGTGGTATCATATCCATATATGAGGTTATTGATATTTCTCCTGTAAATCTTGATTCCAGCTTGTGCTTCATCCAGCCTAGCATTTTACATGATGTGCTCTGCATATACAGCATTCACATAGTCCTTTCCCACTTTGGAAACAGTCCATTGTTCCATGTCTGCTTCTAATTGTTGCTTCTTGACCAGCATACAGATTTCTCAGGAGGCAGGAAAGGTGGTCTGGTATCCCCATCTCTTGAAGAATTTTCCACTGTTTGTTGTGATCTACACAGTCAAAGACTTTAGTGTAGTCAATGAAGTAGATGTTTTTCTGGAATTATCTTCCTTTTTCTATGATCCAACGGATGTTGGAAATTTGACTTTGGTTCCTCTGCCTTTTCTAAATCCAGCTTGAATATCTGGAAGCTCTCAGTCAAGTACTATTGAAGCCTAGCTTGGAGAATTGTCAGCATTACTTTGCTATTGTTTGAGATGAGTACAACTGTGTGGTAGTTTGAACATTCCTTGGCATTGCCTTTCTTTGGGATAAGAATGAAAACTGACTTGTTCTGGTCCTGTGGCCACTGCTGAGTTTTCCAAACTTGACAGCATATTGAGTGCAGCATTTTCACAGCATCATCTCTGAGGATTTCAAATAGATTGGCTGGAATTCCATCACCTCTGCTAGTTTTGTTCATAGTGATGCTTCCTAAGGCCCACTTAACTCACACTCAAGGATGTATGGCTCTAGGTGAGTGATCACACCATTGTGGTTATCTGGGTCATGAAGATCTTTTTTGTATTCTGTGTATTCTTGTCACCTCTTCTTAATATCTTCTGCTTCTGTTACGTCCATGCCATTTCTGTCCTTTTTTGTGCTCATCTTTGGGTGAAATGTTCCCTTGGTATCTCTAATTTTCTTGAAGAGATCTCTAGTCTTTCCCACTCTATCGTTTTCCTCTATCACTTTGCCTTGATCACTTAGCAAGGCTTTCTTATCTCTTCTGGCTATTCTTTCAAACTATGCATTCAGATGGATATATTTTTCCTTTTCTCCTTTGCCTTTTACTCCTCTTCTTTTCTAGGCTATTTGTAATGCCTCCTCAGACAGCCATTTTTCTTTTTGCATTTCTTTTAATTGGGGATGGTTTTGATCCCCACCTCCTGTACAATGTCATGAACCCCTGTCCATAGTTCTTCAGGCACCCTGTCTATCAGATCTAATCCCATGAATCTATTTCTCACTTCCACTGTATAATCATAAGGGATTTGATTTACATCATACCTGAATGGTCTAGTGGTTTTCCCTACCTTCTTCAGTTTAAGTCTGAATTTGGCAATAAGGAGTTCATAATCTGATCCACTGTCAGCTCCCTGTCTTGTTTTTGCTGACTGTATAGAGTTTCTCCATCTTTGGCTGCAGAGGTATAATCAATATGATTTTGTATTGACCATCTGCTGATGTCCATGTGTAGAGTCTTCGCTTGTGTTGTTGGAAGAGAGTGTTTGCTATGAACAATGTGTTCTTTTGGCAAAACTCTGTTAGCCTTTACCCTGCTTTATTTTGTATTCCAAGGCCAAACTTGGCTGTTACTCCAGGCATAGACAATGTGTAAATTAAACCTCTACCACAGCCTAGGTTCTGATAGCTACCATTTGAAGTGCCCTACTTAGAAACACATACTCCAGAATTACTAAGCACCTGAAAGCCCTATTTCAGAGATCCTCACTCACTGTGGAACAATCTCACTGTGGAACAATTACAAATGATCCAAATACAGGTATACAAATCCGTACCATCTGTCTGTATCAGATGACCATTATATCTACTATTGTGGACAGGAATCCCTCAGAAGAAATGGAGTAGCCATCATGGTCAACAAAAGAGTCCAAAATGCAGTACTTGGATGCAATCCCAAAAATGACAAAAATGACAGAATGATCTCTGTTCCTTTCCAAGGCAAACCATTCAATATCACAGTAATCCAAGCCTATGCCCCAGCTAGTAACACTGAAGAAGCTGAAGTTGAATGGTTCTGTGAAGACCTACAAGACCTTTTAGAACTAACACCCCCAAAAAGATGTCCTTTTCATTACAGGGTACTGGAATGCAAAAGTAGGAAGTCAAGAAACACCTGGGGTAACAAGCATATTTGGCCTTGGAGTACGGAATGAAGCAGGGCAAAGACTAANAACCAGTAATGCTGAAGAAGCTGAAGTTGAATGGTTCTATGAAGACCTACAAGACCTTCTAGAATTAACACCCCCAAAAGATGTCCTTTTCATTATAGGGGACTGGAATGCAAAAGTAGGAAGTCAAGAAACACCTGGAGTAACAGGCACATTTGGCCTTGGAATATAGAATGAAGCAAGGCAAAGGCTAATAGTTTTGCCAAGAGAATGCACTTGTCATAGTAAACACCCTCTTCCAGCAACACAAGAGAAGACTCTACACATGGACATCACCGAAATGGTCAACACCAAAATCAGACTGATTATATTCTTTGCAGCCAAAAATGGAGGAGCTCTATACAGTCAGCAAAAACAAGACCGGGAGCTGACTATGGCTCAGATCATGAACTCTTTATCACCAAATTCAGACTCAAATTGAAGAAAGTAGGGAAAACCACTACACCATTCAGCTAAGAACTAAATCAAATCCCTAATGATTATACAATGGAAGTGAGAAATAGATTCAAGGGACTCGATCTGATAGACAGAGTGCCTGATGAACTATGGATGGAGGTTCATGATATTGTACAGGAGATAGGGAGCAAGACCATCCCCAAGAAAGAGAAATGCAAAAAAGTAAAATGGCTGTCTGAGGAGGCCTTACAAATAGCTGTGAAAAGAAGAGAAGGCAAAAGCAAAGGAGAAAAGGAAAGATATACATCTGAATGCAGAGTTCCAAAGAATAGCAAAGAGAGAAGAAAGCCTTCCTCAGTGATCATTGCAAAGAAAGAGAGGAAAACAATAGAATGGGAAAGACTAGAGATCTCTTCAAGAAAACTAGAGATACCAAGGGACCATTTCATGCAAAGATGGGCTTAATAGAGGACAGAAATGGTATGGAGCTAACAGAAGCAGAAGATATTAAGAAGAGGTGGCAAGAATACACGGAAGAACTGTACAAAAAGATCTTCACAACCCAGATAATCATAATGGTGTGATCACTTACCTAGAGCCAGACATCCTGGAATGTGAAGTCAAGTGGGCCTTAGGAAGCATCTCTATGAACAAAGCTAGTGGAGGTGATGGAATTCCAGTTGAGCTGTTTCAAACCCTAAAAAATGATGCTGTGAAAGTGCTGCATTCAATATGCCAGCAAATTTGGAAAACTCGGCAGTGGCCACAGGACTGGAAAAGGT
>SJYX01014659.1:78773-141966 GCA_006410675.1 Oreotragus oreotragus
ATCTATGGCTATGTGAGAGTTGGACTGTGAAGAAAGCTGAGCACCGAAGAATTGATGTTTTTGAACTGTGGTGTTGGAGAAGACTCTTGAGAGTCCCTTGGGCTGCAAGGAAATCCACCCAGTCCATTCTGAAGGAGATCAGCCCTGAGTGTTCTTTGGAAGGAAGGATGCTAAAGCCGAAACTCCAGTACTTTGGCCACCTGATGCGAAGAGTTGACTCATTGGAAATGACTCTGATGCTGGGAAGGATTGAGGGCAGGAGGAAGAGGGGACGACAGAGGATGAGATGGCTGGATAGCATCACTGACTCGATGGACGTGAGTTTGAGTCAATTCCGGGAGATGGTGAGGGACAGGGAGGCCTGGCGTGCTGCAATTCATGGGGTTGCAAAGAGTTGGACACAACTGAGTGACTGAACTGAACTGATGCACATTGAGTCACTTTTTTAAGACAAAGAATATAAAGCAAAATTCAATAGTTTTTAAAAATTTTATTTCATATTGGAATATAGTTGATTTACAATGTTGTGTTTCAAGTATACAGCAAAGTGATTCAGTTATACATAGGTCTATTCTTTTTCATTCAGTAACTTTAGCAGCTACTCAGTGTCAAATAGAGCATTAGGCCTTGGAGAGAGAGCTATAAAGAGACCAGAAGGTCCCCCAAAACTTCCTCTTAGCAGAAATGAGTCCCAGGCTATAATTTGCTTCTAAGAAGGCAGGGAAAGCAACATTTTGGGTATTCCATCTTCTTGCATGGGAGATTGGCAAGGAAGATGGAGTTGAGAATGGCATCTTGAGTGGGCAGCCTTCAATTTTTGCCAATACTAGTCTGATTCTTGATACAAAATATGTAGTGCTCCTGGAAGTTGTGACTGAGATGACCTGTGGGTGAACAACTAGGTTCCATCACTGAATTTTTGATATCTACAAGAGACCTTTAGTGTGCAGGAAATACAATTTGCCATTTTTTGGTTTGGTATTAATTTATTAAAATTACAAAATAAAAAGTATATAAAAATCATAGTCTATTCCATAAATCTAGTGTACTTTGTCAATCACTTGCAAGAGAGCCATCAATAAATGTTAGTTCAACTCAGACTGAACAGACTAAATTCTGCTTAATCCTGTTTGTAAACTTAGTTGCCTCAATTCTCTTCAACATTTCAAAGTGCATATATAGATCAAATATATCTGATTTTCTTTTTAAACACTTCAAATACTAGGTATACTGATCCCCAAAATCAAAACCTTACTACTTGCTTGAACAACTCACATATTTAATAAGTCAAATTTATGTATATAAAGAATATAAAATTATCTTAAATATTCTAGTGCATTAATAGTATGTGCTAGTGTAAGTTGCTTTCAGTCGTGTCTGACTCTTTGCAACCCCATAGACTTTAGCCCATCATGCTCCTCTGTCTTAAATGTACTCAAAATATCTTACATACTTTAGTAAAAATCACAAGTTAATGAAATTTTAAAATTGGAATCTGTTCAAACTGTCACTCTAAAATATGCCATGTTCTCTTCAACATCATAAGCAAATTAAATATCAACTGCTACACACAATATTCTGAACTTCACATACTGGTATTAATACTATGGATTTGATTCACTTCACTATCCCTCTGTTTTATTCCAATCCTCCCTAAGATTTTAAAGATTCTGTGCTCACTTATGGGCTTCCTACAAGGCACTAGTGGTAAAGAATCCACCTGCAAATGTAGGTAGATGTAAGAGACACAGGTTCCATCCCTGGGTTTGGAAGATGCCCTAGGGGTGGGCACATCAACCCACTCCAGTATTCTTGCCTGGTGGATCCCATGGACTGAGGAGGGTCACACAGAGTTGGACATCATTGAAGTGACTTAGTGTACACACACACAAATGTGCTCATTTATGAGCCACAGATGTGAAAGTGGGATGGAGTAACAGAGGCAACAACATTGCCACAAGACTCTATTTGTGTGCAACTGTATAAACTGGAGGTTTTTTTAAAAAAAATCACTATGGCTTCAGGGAACTCTAGATCCAATCCTTTAACTAGGGTTGGTTTCTTATGAATTCAAGTAGCATCCTTACATCATTTTCTATCATCATTATCTAATTTGAATAGATCAAAGTCTTCAAAATGCTTCATCTCTCAAGTTCATGGCTAAACTACTTGAACTAATTTCTACCACCTGAGTTAATTCAAGATTCTTCTTGTATGTTTTCATCTGAACCTTCATTCTTATTGTGTAATGACATCTGATTATATTCTGCACACTTCTCATATGGTGTCTCCAAGATATAAACTGCATATGATGATTCTCACTTTGGCACATGGCCACTACATAACTGTAACTTCTCCTGATTCCAGAGAGGGGAGTCTTGGGTCATGGAGTGGACAGAGCTGCCCTGTACTTTCATCATAGCCCTGGGACACTAGGCATATCAACTAGTTCGCTCTGCCAACTTTTATGCCTCACTGGGTCCCATGGAAACTTTGGAGCTGCCAAAGTTTCATGAACATTGTTTTTTGACTTTTTTATTTTGTGCTGGGGCAGAGTCAATTAATGTTGTGATAGTTTCAGGTGAACAGCAAAGGGACTCAGCCACATACTTGTATCCATTCTCCTCAAACTCCCTTCCTATCCAGGCTGCCACATAACACTGAGCAGAGTTCCATGAGTTGCATGAGTGTTATTCAGTTCAGTTCAGTTCAGTTGCTCAGTCATGTCTGACTCTTTGTAGCCCCATGGACTGACTGGAGGACGCCAGGCTTCCCTGTCCATCACCAACTCCTGGAGCTTATTCAAACTCACGTCTATTGAGTTGGTGATGCCATCCAACCATCTCATCCTCTGTCGTCCCCTTCTTAAACCCTCTTTTTGCCTATGTTGCCCATGAGGGTGTTATCGTTTGTACTTTGTCACACCAGGATGGTAGTTTCCCCAATGCTCATGCTTCTCTCTGTTCCCATCCCAGTTCTGTGAAGAATGGTGACAAATCTTTGGCTTTCTACTCTAAATTGGCCTTCTACTCTCCTTGGCTCAAAGGGTTTTTCTGGTGAGTTTGAAGGGTAAAGAGGACAAGTTGTCCCCTTGTGCGCCTGAATCTTGCCTCATTATACTTGAACGCTTGCTTTTTGAACTTAGAGGCAAGACATTTGGGCTCCTTTGTTTCTCTGGGCCAATAGGTCAACTTTCTCCTGGGTTCAATTTAGCTCCTTTACTTACAGCTGAAATAGAAGAGGTCACATGGAAGAAGAACAAGACTTATCAGTTAAGACACAAATAATTATTTGGCCAGCCTTGGTGTCTTACTTGAGGGATGGAAGAATTTCTGTTACCACCTCTTCTAAGCAGGCCTCTGGTTCAATAGTTAGAACAGATACAATCTAGGATGAGAGTAGCTTGCAGATTTATTGGAGTCAAGGCCAATGGCTTCTCTAAACATGACTGATTTCTATTTGTCCTTGAGCTCTCCATTTAAGTGTCACCTGATTGAGAAGGTCTTCTCTGACCTCTCAGGCCAGGCAAGGCCTCCCTATTACATGTTCTCAAAGTAATCTTGTTTCTCTTTAAGCATAAGTCTCATTTGACATTTTGGTTTAATATTTACCTTAACTAGTAGACTAAGCACTCTGTGGGTCCTGGGACCTTTTTCTTCTTCAACATAGCTCTCTCCCCAGTGCTATATTTGGCACTGAGCAACTGCTGAAAACATACTGGATGGATTAATCATTTTTTAAACTATTGTAGTTAATGAGACACAGTAAACATTAACAAAGGACTTCCCCACTTGTACAGTAAAAAAGAATCCGCCTGCAATACAGGAGACACAGGTTTGATCACTGGGTCGGGAAGATCCCCTGGAGAAAGAAATGGCAACCCACTCCAGTATTCTTGCCTGGAAATTCCCATGAACAGAGGAGACTGGCGGGCTACAGTCCATAGAGTTCCAAAGAGTCAGACATGACTTAGCGACTAAACAATAACAAAACATTAACAAGAAGCTAGGCTCTAAAGACTTGACATCTCTTCAGTTCATGAGCTTGGGCAGTGGGGCTTCTGGTCACCACATTGAATTCTTGGACTTGCTTACCAGCTTTAATTTTCACCAAGTTCTTGAAAGGTCATAGAATATAAGTAAAAGACATGCGATTCATGCCTTGCAGCCTCAAAAAGCTAAATTCTCAGAAACAGAACCACCAGGCTCAAACGGTTGAAAGAAACAGCAAGGAGATGGAGGTAATAGAGAAAACATGAGATGTTTTAAATCTGAATGCTGGCTGAATTATTCATTTGTATTAACTAAGACATCACAGATTTGAACTGAGTTTACCTGGAGACCTGGGTTCATCACTGGGTTGGGAAGATCCCCTGGAGAAGGAAATGGCAACCCACTCCAGTATTCTTTTTTTTTTTTTTCCTTGTGTTTATTTATTTTTTTACACGAACTCCCAAACATGAACCCCCCTCCCACCTCCCACCCCACATCTTCCCTCCAGATCATCCCCATACACCAGCCCCAAGCATCCTGCATCCTGCATTGAACATAGACTGGCAATTCATTTCTTACATGATAGTATACATATTTCAATGCTATTCTCCCAAATCATCCCTCCCTCTCCCTCTCCCTCTCCTTCTCCCTCAGAGTCCATAAGTCCGCTCTACACATCTGTATCTCTTTTGCTGTCTTGCATACAGGGTCCTCATTACCATCTTTCTAAATTCCATATATATGTGTTAGTATACTGTATTGGTGTTTTTCTTTCTGGCTTACTTCACTCTGTATAATTGGTTCCAGTTTCATCCATCTTATTAGAACTGATTCAAATGTATTCTTTTTAATGGCTGAGTAATACTCCATTGTGTATATATACCACAGCTTTCTTATCCATTCATCCGCTGATGGACATCTAGGTTGTTTCCATGTCCTGGCTATTATAAACAGTGCTGCAATGAACATTGGGGTACATGTGTCTCTTTCTATTCTGGTTTCCTCGGTGTGTATGCCCAGCAATGGGATTGCTGGGTCATAAGGCAGTTCTATTTGCAATTTCTTAAGGAATCTCCACACTGTTCTCCATAGTGGCTGTACTAGTTTGCATTCCCACCAACAGTGTAAAAGGGTTCCCTTTTCTCCACACCCTCTCCAGCATTTATTGCTTGCAGACTTTTGGATCGCAGCCGTTCTGACTGGTGTGAAGTGGTATCTCATTGTGGTCTTGATTTGCATTTCTCTGATAATGCCACTCCAGTATTCTTGCCTGGAGAATTCCATGGACAGAAGAACCTGGCGGGCTACAGTCCAAAGGGTCACAAAGGGTCGGACATGACTGAGTGACTAACACTATCTGGAAATATCTAGATTAAGATTTTTATTGCTGTTGTTATGGTTGTGGTTTTTGTGTTCTACTCCTATAAAATAAACTAGGCACTTGAGAAAGAAAACGAATTTACTAACAGGAAAATGAAGTAAGTTTTGTTTCTGTATATTTGAGTTTGTGACTATGAAATTCACACATTTATATCTCCTCTCTAGCTGCTCAAATCTTAGGAGGTTGCCTGGCATCACACAGGAGAGATGAATTGGCAGATAAATATGTTTACAGAAGACCTCAATCAGCCCACATTAAATTAACACGTTTATTGATTTCCTATTATATGTTCAGCTCTGCTCAAGCTTGCTTTTTCTAATTTAAGCACCTTCTAGGATCTAAAATAATCAGTTGACTTTGCAAGCTTGGGTGATACAAACCACAAAAGCTGAGTAGGAATATGAGCTAGAGGCTTCCTAAGGCTATCGGAAGGCTGAAAACCCTGAAAAGAACTCAAGCACTTTTGTAAAAGGAAAGTGGAAAAACCAGTGTTCTCCCTCCTGTCTTTTCCATTGCTGAAATTGTAAAGGTTTTACCTCTTTCCATATTGATCATGACTTTGATTTCTTAAATGCCTGAAGAGAAAATTAAATGCTAAAATGTCTTTATTCATAACCCAGCTGAACTCAAAGAACTTTTCTGACTATGTTCTGTGATACACATTTGGAGTTTAAGAAAAGCACTATGGATGGAAAAGGTATTCAGGTGTTATGCAGTGGAGAGCATGAGAAGTCAACTCAACCAAATTCGATTTACCAAAAGGAAGACAAAGATGGAAGCCCAACAAGGCCTTATTGTTTTGTTTGTTTGTTTGTTTAATTGTTTTAAATTTGGTTAAAAGGAAATGATCTAGGTTAATCATCATCATCAATATCATCAACTATGATAAGAAGCATGAAAGCTTATCTGTTGATTTTGCTTTGGCTTTACAAGTAAATTACACACTCTTATTCATCTAAGCAATTCCAAAACTACAGAATAAACAAAATGGAATATAAACCATTTCACGTTTGGATTCAGTTCACTCATTAACTTTGATAAGATCACATTGTATTTTCGTTTCTGCTAGAAATTTATTCCAGAGTGGGTCAATATAGAGAGTAGATAGAGCAATGAATGGATGCAGAGCATTGTAAAAATAAGTAAATAGCTATTTCCAATTGTTGGCTAGGTGATTTCTACAGCCTTTCTACAGACATTGGTTAAGTCACATTTCAGACATCACTTCTGGCCTTAGCTGCCCAACTTTGCAGCTCACTCCACTCCATCTAGGCTTCCTATCCACTCCCCAATTAATAGATGGTGTACTTTATCTTCTGTAGGAATGGAAGTTTCCTTGGCTTCTACTGCACAGCCTCATATATGTGTGTGTGTTTAGTTGTGTCCAACTTTTTGCGACCCTGTGAACTGTAACCTGTCAGGCTCCTCTGTCCATGGAATTTTCTATGCAAGAATACTGGCATAGGTTGCCATTTCCTACTCCAGGGAATCTTCCAACCCAGGATTAAACCCGTGTCTCTTGCATCTCTTGCATTGGCAGGCAGATTCTTTACCACTAGCACCAGCTGGGAAGAAAAGTAGCCTCATATATGCATCAAACTAATTTTCAATCAAGCCACATCAAAAACTCCTTGACGTGCCTGTCAGTATCTGTATCTGTAAGTCCTCATCAGAGGGATGTGCTCTCTGGGGAAAAAATCTTTTTAATAAACAGCACCTTTCAACCCACTTTAAATACTTTACCCTACATCATGTTTATTTTCAAATAACTCTTTAGTATTTTAAAGTACATGTAAAATATATGACAAAACTTATCTTTTACTCTATCCTAAGGAATAAAAGGAAAAGGAGTACGTCAAGGCTGTATATTGTCACCCTGCTTATTTAACTTATTGCAGAGTACATCATGAGAAATGCTGGGCTGGAAGAAGCACAAGCTGGAATCAAGATTGCCAGGAGAAATATCAATAACCTCAGATTTGCAGATGACACCACCCTTATGGCAGAAAGTGAAGAGGAACTAAAAAGTCTCTTGATGAAAGTGAAAGAGGCAAGTGCAAAAGTGGGCTTAAAGAACAACATTCAGAAAACGAAGATCATGGCATCTGGTCCCATCACTCCATGGGAAATAGATGGGGAAACAGTGGAAACAGTGTCAGACTTTATTTTTCTGGGCTCCAAAATCACTGCAGATGGTGACTGCAGCCATGAAATTAAAAGACGCTTGCTCCTTGGAAGAAAAGTTATGACCAACCTAGATAGCATATTGAAAAGCANATTTTGGGGGGCTCCAAAATCACTGCAGATGGTGACTGCAGCCATGAAATTAAAAGACGCTTGCTCCTTGGAAGAAAAGTTATGACCAACCTAGATAGCATATTGAAAAGCAGAGACACTTTGCCAACAAAGGTCCGTCTAGTCAAGGCTATGTTTTTTCCAGTGGCCATGTATGGATGCGAGAGTTGGACTGTAAAGAAAGCTGAGTGCCAAAGAATCGATGCTTTTGAACTGTGGTGTTGGAGAAGACTCTTGAGAGTCCCTTGGACTGCAAGGAGATCCAACCAGTCCATTCTGAAGGAGATCGGCCCTTGGAAGAAATGATGCTAAAGCTGAAACTCCAGTACTTTGGCCACCTCATGCAAAGAGTTGACTCATTGGAAAAGACTCTGATGCTGGGAGGGATTGGGGGCAGGAGGAGAAAGGGATGACAGACGATGAGATGGCTAGATGGCATCACCAATTTGATGGACATGAGTTTGAGTGAACTTCGGGAGATGGTGATGGACAGGGAGGCCTGGCATGTTGCGATTCATGGAGTTGCAGAGAGTTGGACACGACTGAGTGACTGAACTGAAGGAAAAAAGGGATAAAGTAGTAAGAACTTGCTGCTATTAATTATACATTTAGTATATAGATGGAAGTATATATGTATTTCACATAATATATATATCTATATATAAAGAGAAAGACTGAGTAAAATGAATAGCTATGATACATTGCTATAGAAATATATCTTATAGATATATTTCATATGTAGTATTCGTTCATTTGCTCAAAAATATGTACTGGCATCCTAGTATGCCAGGTACTATTATTGACACAGAAAATAAGCAAACAACAAAATGGCCAGAGGTCCCTATCCTTGTGAAGTCTGGCAATCCCAGTTTATGCCTGCTGTCCTGGTGTCAATGTAACAGCACTCACTTCCACTCTCAAAGATTTCTCAGTTGATACATAATTATATGGTCTCTGTATAAAGTATGTATTATATTAAACAATAAGTAGTGCTATGGAAGGAGAAGGCAATGGCAACCCACTCCAGTACTCTTGCCTGGAAAATCCCATGGGCGGAGGAGCCTGGTGGGCTGCCGTCTATGGGGTTGCACAGAGTCAAACACAACTGAAGTGACTTAGCAGCAGCAGCAGCAGCAGCAGCAGCAGTGCTATGGAAAAGGCAAAGGCAAAAGTAGAGCAGAGTAAGTGGGTCTTGGATGTAAGGAAGGTGGTTTCTCTTTTAAATAGGAGGGTCATAGAGGCTTCATTGGGGCTTCCCTGGTGCTTCAGACAGTAAAGAATCTGCCTTCAACGTGGGAGACCCAAATTCGATCCCCAGGTTGGGAAGATCCCCCAGAGAAGGGCTTGGCTACCCCCTCCAGTATTCTTGCCTGGGGAATCCCAAGGACAGAGAAGCCTGGTGAGCTACAGTTCGTGGGTTGCAGAGCCGAACCCAACTGAGCAATTTAACACTTTCACTTTCAGAGGCTTTGTTAAGGAGGTGGCATTTGGGCAGAGACTTGAGGGAAGGGTGAATGTTGGCTATGTAGCTCTCTGTCCAAATAGTGTACCTGGAAGAAACAAGAGCAAGCAAAGACCTCTGGGTTGAAATCATGCTTGAAGAATAACAAGAAAACCAGTGAGGCTGGAGCAGAGTGAATGAGCGCACTGGATGAGGAGGTAAGGCCAGAGTGGTAATGTAGGTGGGAAGATCATGAATGGACATGTAGGAGTTTAGTTTTCATTATTGTGTTGATCAGTCACTAAATCATGTCCAACTCTTTTCGACCCCTTGGACTGCAACATGCCAGTGCTTCTCTGTCCTTCTCTTTCTGCTGGAGTTTGCTCAAATTCATGTCCCTTGAGTCAGTGATGCCATCCAACTGTCTCATCCTCTCTTGTCCCCTTCTCCTCCTGCCTTCAATCTTTCCCAGATTGGTTTTAATTACAAGTGAATTAATGAGCCACTGGAGTATTTGGAACACAGTAAGAAGTCCCACTACGATCTGATGCTTTTATCAGGATTACCCTTGTTGCTCCATTCAGAATTGAGTGAGCAGGTGGGGTGTCAAGTGTGAAACTGAGAGACCAGTTGGTCTGCAATAGTAGTAATCCAGGAAAGAAGTATTCATGGTTGTACCAGTGAAGATAGTGAGAAATTCATGGATTCTGGGTGTTTTGAAGATAGGGACATTTAAATTGGATATTCACAACAACTCTGAGAGGTAGACAAGAAAGATAGAATTATGCCATTTTGCAAATCAAGAAACTGGAACTCAGAGAGGTTGTAGCTTGCTTAAATTTACACAACTAATTGAATGGAATAAGGAGTACAGAACCTGTCTCCTATCCGTCTCGGACTTTATGTATGGTATACAACATTTCCAAGCATACTGCAGACTATACAGTAAGTATGCACTTTCCTCATACCAGGCCCAAAAGAGTATCCTCCAGCACAAAAAAAGTGAGAATGCCTTTGTCATCATTAGTCTGAGGTTCTCTCCAGGATGAATATTAAGGAGAATGTCTATTCTCAGACGTGACAATTTTGACTGAAATGATTAAATGACTTGTGCATGTATGGAACAGCCTAATACCTCCTAAAGCAACAGTATCATATAATGGGAAGAGGACAGGAATAGATAGACTTGGGTTTAAAATCCTGGCTTCCCAGGGGGTGCTAGTGGTAAAGAATCTGTCCACCAATGCAGGAGACATAAGAGATGTGAGTTTAATCCCTGGGTTGCGAAGATCCCCTGGAGAAGGGCATGGCAACCCAATCCAGTATTCTTGCCTGGAGAATCCCACAGACAGAGGAGCCTGGCGGGCTACAGTCCATAGGGTCACAAAGAGTCGGACACGACTGAATCAACTTAAATCTTACCCTGACATGTATAAGCTGTGTATTTAGCAAAAGTTACCTAGTAAATGCATCTTGAGGCTGTTGAGAACATTTAATAGTCTAAAAGACATGCCAGATGAGCCCACTGCCTAAAAGTCTCCCCCAGATATTAATCTGAAATGGCACCACCTCAGAGAAGCTTCCCTGACAATCCAGCGTCATCTTCCAAGCACCTATTACTAGAGGACATTAAATTAATATAGATTTATGCACTTAAAATCTCCATGAGGTCAGGAATTTTATTTTTCATGATTCTATCTGTAGTACCTACCACCGTGCCTCATACACAGTGGTTCCGCCAGAACAGTTGATGAAGAAATGAGTCTTGTATCCTTACCCCACTCACTTCCTCCATCTTCGAGAGACACTGGTTTGCTTTCAAGGCTCTGGGCTCTTCTCCATTTCAAGGGCTTTGCATTTAAGTCCTCTCCCTATATGCTCTTCCTCCCACTCTGTCTAATGAAAGTCTACTCATTTCTCCAATCTCGGCCCAAATGGACACTTCCTTAGAGTAGGCTTCCCTGATCCTGGACTAGGTCAGTTATCCCTATTGTAAGCTCTAACAGCACAAGGTATTTTCCGTTATAGCACTTACCACAGTTCTTTAGTATTTATCTGTGTGAATGCTCAGTCATTCAGTCATGTCCAACTCTTTTGTGACCCCATGGACTTTAGTCCACCAGGCTCCTCTGTTCATGGAATTTTCCAGGCAAGAATACTGGATGGGGTTGTCATTTCTTTCTCCAGAAGATCTTCCTGGCCCAAGGATCGAACCTGCATCTCCTGCATTGGGATGTGGATTCTTTACCACTGAGACACCAGGGTCAATTTACTTGGGTGATTATTTATTTAAGGTCTGTCCCCTCCACTGGAATGTAAGTTCTGTGAGTTCACTACTGTTTCTATCTAGCACCTAACATAGTCCATGCTCAATAAGTATATGCTAAATGGATAAAGGAAGAAATGTATCCATGTGCAGAAAACTCAACACACACTATAGAGCCTTTGCATGTTTCTTAAAGGCCAAAGAAGTTTAGAGGGAAAAAAGGATCAATTTCAGTAATAATATAAATTGTAGCCATGCTTCCCCTTGCACAAGCAGGAAGGATTTACTGACAAGAAGGCAAAGGTGTTCCAGTCACTTGAGTAAGTGGATAATCAAAAGGCCACTTCCAAATATTGTTCAATGAGCACACAAGCAATTTCTCCTGAAATTGTTTTTCCTGTTGATCCTATTCTCTCTCGAAAAATTCACCAAGAGGGCTTGCACCCTTCCCATGGACTTTAGTCCACCAGGCTCCTCTGTTCATGGAATTTTCCAGGCAAGAATACTGGATGGGGTTGTCATTTCTTTCTCCAGAAGATCTTCCTGGCCCAAGGATCGAACCTGCATCTCCTGCATTGGGATGTGGATTCTTTACCACTGAGACACCAGGGTCAATTTACTTGGGTGATTATTTATTTAAGGTCTGTCCCCTCCACTGGAATGTAAGTTCTGTGAGTTCACTACTGTTTCTATCTAGCACCTAACATAGTCCATGCTCAATAAGTATATGCTAAATGGATAAAGGAAGAAATGTATCCATGTGCAGAAAACTCAACACACACTATAGAGCCTTTGCATGTTTCTTAAAGGCCAAAGAAGTTTAGAGGGAAAAAAGGATCAATTTCAGTAATAATATAAATTGTAGCCATGCTTCCCCTTGCACAAGCAGGAAGGATTTACTGACAAGAAGGCAAAGGTGTTCCAGTCACTTGAGTAAGTGGATAATCAAAAGGCCACTTCCAAATATTGTTCAATGAGCACACAAGCAATTTCTCCTGAAATTGTTTTTCCTGTTGATCCTATTCTCTCTCGAAAAATTCACCAAGAGGGCTTGCACCCTCTATGTAACTTCTTATAAACAAGTATGTGGTTCATCGACTTCAACTCTGAAAACTGTTTCAATTTCATTATGAGGCTGCAGAGTGAATACAGTAACTGACTAGATAGCTATGCCTCCAGCACAAGAACAAACTCAACTAAGAATCAGAATCCTTGAGTCATGGGTCTTTCGTATGGTGCCTTCTACAGTTCAATAGGAGAGGATATGAGTATCTACATAGTTCACTTGATATTTGTATGTGCACTTGACACTTGTAAGTACACTTGACTTTTAAAATTAAAACTTGGTCGTTGGCACTAAATTGACTTAAAATTAAGAGATATTGAGAGAGGGGAATATTTTTCCTTGGTAAGACAAGAGTCAACACAGTCAGATTTTATAATCTAAATGCTTGCTTTCATTAGCAGGAAAAGAACAGAACTGAGTATTTGCTGGAGTCTGACTTCCACGGCCAATAGTGATGGAAGCACCATATATCCATTTTGTCCTGGTCAAGTAATTTGTTACCTCGGTCAGGGAGTAAAAAGCAAAACTCTTGGATAAATCATACTTATGTATTATACATGAGTCAAGTTACACCAAATTATCCTATTTTCTTCAAGCATTCTGGGTCCACTAATCTATGACCACTCAATCTCCAATTTTTTCCCTCTATCTCACAGGATCCTATGGCATCTTAGCACAGTAGAGAGCATCAGGGAGACAAAGCAAAGACACTAAGAGGTCAGGATCATTGAAACTGTAGAGGAGACAATGGTTTGTACAGCTATTATATAGCCATCTGACCAGATTTAATGACTGCTCTTTATTACTGATTTTTATAGCATATTAATGAAATTGAGATAATTAATTGAGTTTATTTCTTGTCCTGTAGACTAAGGGTGAGCAAACTATAACTTACTAATTGGCCAAATCTGGCCCTCCAGCTGTTTTTGTCAATAAAGTTTATTGGAACACAGCCATACTCATTCAGTTATTCAGTTCCTATGGCTGCTTTTATGATATGATGGCAGAGTTGAATAGTTGCAACAGAGACCATCTGGCCCACAAAGCCTAAAATATTTCATATCTGGCTCTTTATAGAAAAGCTTTACTGACACTTGTCTTACATTATGATTATCTGACAATTGAAAAAAATCCAGACAACTTAAAACAGTAAACTGTGTTAATCAATTACAGATAGTAATGTCTTCTTTATGTTGTTTCATCTTTCAACAACAAAAGCCTTTACATTTAAGCAATAAGTTGTTTTTATTTCTGCTTTAAGTCATAAAATTTAGCCAGATTGCCCTCACTCCATTTTAAAATATATTATACATTAAACAGAAGATACTGAGCATGATTTAATAATGTCATATAATAGAATAAGGTTGGGCTTTGGAGTCCTACCAGAGACTTGACAAGACTTATGCTAATTCTGTTAACAAACAACCCACTGGGCATTTCAGTTCACTTCTGTTCAGTCGCTCAATCGTGTCCGACTCCCTGCAACCCCACGGACTGCAGCAGGCCAGGCCTCCCTGTCCATCACCAACTCCCGGAGTTCACCCAAACTCATGTGCCATCCAACCATCTCATCCTCTGTCATCCCCTTCTCCTCCTGCCCTCATTCTTGTCCAGCACCAGTGACTTTTCAAATCAGTCAGCTCTTCGCATCAGGTGGCCAAATTACTGGAGTTTCAGCATCAATATCAGTCCTTCCAATGAATATTCAGGACTGATTTCCTTTAGGATTGACTGGCTGGATCTTCTTGCAGCCCAAGGGACTCTCAAGAGTCTTCTTCAACACCATAGTTCAAAAGCATCAATTTTTTGGCACTCAGCTTTCTTTATAGTCCAACTCTCACATCCATACATGACCACTGGAAGAAACAGCCTTGACTAGACGGACCTTTGTTGGCAAAGTAACGTCTCTGCTTTTTAATATGCCGTCTAGGTTGGTCATAATTTGTCTCCCAAGGAATAAGCATCTTTTAATTTCATGGATGCAGTCACCATCTGCAGTGACTTTGGAGCCCTGAAAAATAAAGTCTGCTTCTCTTTCCACTGTTTCTCCATCTATTTGCCATGAAGTGATGGGACCAGAAGCCATGATCTTAGTTTTCTGAATGTTGAGCTTTAAGCCAACTTTTTCACTCTCCTCTTTCACTTTCATCAAGAGGCTCTTTAGTTCCTCTTCACTTTCTGCCATAAGGATGGTGTCATCTGCATATCTGAGGTTATTGATATTTCTCCCGGCAATCTTGATTCCAGCTTGTGCTTCTTCCAGCCCAGCATTTCTCATGATGTATTCTACATATAAGTTAAATAAGCAGGATGACAATATACAGCCTTGATGTACTCCTTTTCTTATTTGGAACCAGTCTATTGTTCCATGTCCAGTTCCAACTGTTGCTTCCTAACCTGCATACAGATTTCTCAAGAAGCAGGTCAGGTGGTCTGGTATTCCCACCTTGTTCAGAATTTTTCCACAGTTTATTGTGATCCACACAGTCAAAGGCTTTGGCATAGTCAATAAAGCAGAAATAGATGTTTTTTCTGGAACTCCCTTGCTTTTTCAATTATCCAGTAGATATTTGCAATTTGATCTCTGGTTCCTCTGCCTTTTCTAAATCCAGCTTGAACATCTGGAAGTTCACAGTTCAGGTATTGTTGAAGTCTGGCTTGGAGAATTCTACTAGCATGTGAGATGAGTGCAATTGTGCAGGTAGTCTGAGCATTCTTTGGTATTGCCTTTCTTAGGGATTGGAATGAAAACTGACCTTTTAGATAAGGATTTATGAGTTCCAAATCCTGTCAGATATTTCCTGTTTGTATTCCTTTATTTTGAACAACTGGTATGTTCCCAAGAACTTGTTCCCAAGCCATGGATCCTTCCTGCAAAAAGGAAAAATTGAGGTCACATCTTCCACTAGGTGGCAATTTGCTCGCCTAACCTGTTGACCTCTCTTCATGTTCTCCACGCTCACCAGCACTGTTTTAATCTAGATCAAACTTTCTGGCTGCTAATAAAAGCTAATCAACATCAAAACCAGAAGTATTGCTTGTTCTCTGAGCAATAGTAGGCCAGAAACAAGAGTTGCAAGAGACACAACAAAAAACTGAATAGTGATTATAAACTGACAGCAGTACTTTTACCAATTTACCTAGCAATCTTTGGTAATGACTTTTTACAGCAATGAAACATTTAGCATGTGGCTATTTACTATAGGAATTAGAAGGGTCAGAAGATAGTTTTGTCGTCTCACTGGGATTTTGCAAATGATGATAAATGAGATCTTTCACTTTAGGCACAAAAGAGGGATCCTTCACTCCTAGATTTCCTGAAGCAGCTTGAATGAATGGCCCCAGCACATTTGAAAACACTTTCTGATTTTTCTCTCCTGTGCTGTTTCTTTCATCTTCCTTTGGGGAGAGGGGGATAGAGCAAATTTTGGTAAGGGTTCATCTCTCTGCTGACTTGAGTATTTAGAATATATTTGGTTTTTCTGTCATCTGTGCAAAACCAATAAAAATGTGAATACTGTAGCAATTTCTCAGTTCTCCTGAAAAAGTGTTCCTCTGCAGAAAGAGTCTGTAGACCCACTGGGTCCACAGCTATTCAGATTATACCCATTACCCACTCAACCACACCAGGCCCAAGAATTCCCTACATCAGAGCCTGGCCTGGGAGCAGTTCCTTTGAAACGTTACACATCAGAAAAGCAGCTGTCTCCTCTTCCCTTTCACAAAATGCTCAAAGAATTATTATTATTATTATGGAGGCGATGCTGTTTGAATTATAAAAGTCTACTAGGGACCCTCCTGACTCGGTCCTGAGAAGATTTGAAATTGAAAACCTAAAGGGAATTCCCCGGCAGTCCAGTGGATAGGACTCTGCATTTTGACTGCAGCAGATCTGGATTTGATCCCTGATCTGGGAACTGAGATACCAAGCAATGTGGCCAAAACAAAACAAACAAACAACAGCAACAAAAACCTAACACCTGCCCTTCTATGCCACAGGGTGATTCTCTAGGGAACCTGGCCCTGTCTGAGTTCCTATGGAACTAGCCAATATATTAATGCAGAAGCTATCATCACCTTGTTTTCCAGAAGCTGAGCCTAGAAAAAAGGTTTTACTATATTCTCTCCCTATAGACAAATATACAACAGGACCTCCACATTGCATTGCTATGCAGATCACAATCCATGTGAGTAGCATCCCCTGAAACTGTGTTATACACAACTTGTACAACCACACGGTGGTAGGCGAACCAATGGTTCCAAAGCTATACATGGCCTAATCCTTGGAAATGACAGTATGTTAGGGTTTATGACAAGGGAAAATTAAGATTGAAGATGGAAACAAGGCTGCTAGCAAACTGACCTTGAGAGAGGGAGATTATTCTGTGCAATTGTTAATGCTATGTGGCAATCTGGCTGGGTCGCGGGGCCTAGTTATTTCATCAAACATTTATTTTGGATGTTTCTGTAATGGCATTTATGGATGAGATGACCATTTAAATCAATGGACTGACTTTGAGTGAGTCAAATTGCCCTCCACGATGCGAGTAAACCTCATCCAATCAGTTGAAGCCCTGAATAAAACAAAATATTGACTGTTCCCAAGTGAGAAGGAATTCTCTAGCAGATGATATTAACACTTAAAGTAAAACATTTGTGCTTAGTATCCAGCCTGTTGGTCCACCCTGTATATTTTTAGCTTGCAAGCCTCTGTGTTTTCATAAGCCAATTCTTTAAATCAATCTCTCTCTTTCTCCCTTTATATCTCTCTCATGCCTGCTCTCCCCCCCCCGCCAGAACTGGCCCATGCAAATACAGAAGCTGGCAAGAGGAGCTTCAATGTATACACACAGACACACACATATACAACCTATAGGTTCTGTTTCTCTGGAGAATCCTAGTTTATCTGGTTAGACCCAATGTAATCACAAGGGCTCTTTAAACATGAGAAAAAATAGCAGAAGAGAAGGTCAAAGTGATGTGATGTAACAAGAACTTAACCTGCTATTGCTGGCTTTAAAGATAGAAAAAGGAACTATGTGTCAAGGAATGCAAGCAGTCTCAAGTTACTGTAAGATGGAAGGAAACACATCATCCCCTGGTCTCCAAAAGAAACATATTCCTACTGACACCATGATTTCAGCCAAGGGAGATCCATTTTAGACTTCTCATTCCCAGAACTTTAAGAGAAAGCATTTGCATTGCTGGGCTCTTAAATCTGCAACACCTTGTTCAGCAGCAATGTGCAGTTGATACAGCAAGGAAGTGGCCCGTCTCTACAGTCTGACACATCTGGGTTCTCACTGGTCTATAGCCTACCACAAGCCTGCAACTCTTTATCTAAAATTACAAAAGCTAAAAAGCTTTGAAAAATAAAGATGTTTTTTAACTTATTTGGGAGCAACACGTGACTTTATCTGGACAAATATGGATCTACCTATAGTCTTTATCTCATTAGGTGTGAATATTCATATTTTTCAATAAATAAAGATTAAAAGTATTTGACTATGTGGTATTACTACCGACCCTGTTGCTAATCTTATGTAATATATGGCATATATCATTCTAAAAATCCAATCCAGCAATTTCTGAATCTTCAAACATATCTTTCTTTAGACAAAAGATTGTGGATCTCTCTGACTATGACTTTGGATAATTTACTTACTTCTTTAAGCCTCAAATTCTTCATCTTCACGTACTAACCATTCAATAATTGTAATAAGTGTTAACTATTATTACCCCTCCTCTCTTTGCCTCATTCCATGTACCGGCTCCTTCTTCTCTTCCTCAGTGCTTATACTGAAATAACTCCCTCACAGATAATCGTAAAGAACTCTGGCCAAAATTGTCTGTAACAGACAATCTCTGAACCTGACAGACAAATGTCATTGAGGAAAATACTGGTGAAAGGATCAGAGGATAAGTAGGAAGGAGAAACTTGTTCTTGTTTGCTTAGCAGAGGCAAGCAAAAACCTCTTATTAAAAAAGCCTGTGCATACTGTAGAGCTGAGAACAAAGAATCTCAGGGACATGGCCCTCAGTCTCAGGAGGATATAAAACAAGTCCGTCTAAAATAGAGCAGAGACATCACGATAACCCTAGAATGTCATTGAGAAGATAAACTTTTTAAAATATCGGTTGTCTCAAATTATTCAATAAATGTTTTTTAATCACTTATTAAGTGCCAAGACTTTCACATACATTGTTGCATTTAATGCTCAAATCAGTAGGACATAGTTTTCTATGTCAATATTTGATAAGAAACTCTGGTGCAGAGATAAAGTAACTTGCTCAAGGTGATTCAAAGGCAGAGTCAGAATTTGAAACTTGTCTACACAAGCCAACTCCTGTTCTTCACATTGCCTATGCTCTGTTGCTGCTTACCTTTTTGTTTGTTTTGTTTTGTTGCTCTTGTTTTGGCCAAGTGGCTTGGCTTACAGAATCATCACCAACCAGGGAGCGAACCCAGGCCCCCAGCAGTAGAAGCACGGGAGCCCTAACCACTGGAACACCAGGGAATTTCCGCTGCTGCTTATTTTTTTTAATGCCTCTTGATTTAGATAAATTGGCTGAAATAGTAGATTTGAGAAAACAAAGATTTCCACAGGAGGGATTAGAGAAAAGCTCAAAACTCAAAACACTGTTAAATTCTTTTCATTTTCTGTGGTCTTACTGTGGCATGCTTCACTTAGCTAAGGGTTACAAGATACTATGACTCAAATTAGGAAAAAAAAACAAAACATGTTTATCTTCTAATTCTTAGAAAGAAAACCCTTGCTATCCTTGGGCCAAAATGCACATTGTTAGAAGACATTATTTTTAATCTTTGAACAATTGAAGTACATGCAAAAGCTCCTTTTCTTTGAGGTTTTTCCCCCTCTCTTTACACATGCAGATCACGCTCTTTTGAGATGCTGATCTTTTCCCATGATGCACTTGGCTGACAGAAAGACAAGCTTACTGCACTGAAATGCCAGTTGAGTTGACAAGCACACTCCATCAGTATGCAGTGTTTACACAGTACAGTTTAGCAACAGCAGTTCACACAGTCTGCTGTCTTGGATCAGAATTCTAATTAAGCCTTAAATCTTCTGAGTTCAAATTAATTCTTATCACTGAGGTCTTACACTTTTTGTTGTAGAAATCTGAAGCTTTGTTTGCAAAGAAAACAGAATATAATGCATTGCCAGCTTGGTCTGAGCAGTTGTGTATAAATATCCTGGTGCACTATTTGAGAAGTGAGTGCAATTCATTTTGGTCCATCTAGATTCTGTTTCCCATTAATTACCACCTTCAATGGTTGTTGAGCACCAAAGAACTGTACTTTTTTGGTGCTGCCTATCCTCCAGCCAATACAAAAAATAAATGGGTTTGTGAAACAAACTTCAGTTGTTGGCAACAATGACTACTGAACTCCAGCTACAAGCATCTCTATACCACATCAAAAAAGGACTGTGTCAGTAAGCTTACAGAAAATAGTATCTAAATTCAGACGGTTTCTACCTATTAAAACTTCTGAAGTATACTTCAAAAGAGACATCTGGAAAGCCAAGTGTCAATTCCATTTCTTTGAGCTTTTATCTCTTCAAGAAATCTCACTACCTCTGTCACAAAGGCACAAATGAAACTTATGAAATGCCAATTACTGTGGAGCAGACCCACTGAAGTTTTCCCCACCCTTAGTTCAGACTACATATCATCAACTTTATCACTTAACATGCTTTATTGGATATTAAAAAGAAGTGATTAGCACTAATCCTTTTCTAGAATTAAAAGTGGCAGAACATAACAAACTTTAAAACTTCACTCTTAAAAAACAATATTGTTTCCATCACTATTCCTGAACAATGCACTCTAATGACTTCAAAAGGCTTTTGGGGTTGGGTTAGGGTGGGGGAAGGGGCAGGGAAAGAGGCAACTATACAGCTAACAAAAGACTTGTGATTCTCTCTGAGACCAAAATGAAGGATTCCAAAGTTTTAGCCATGTGCAGGACTTGGATACTGGTATAGCCAGAGATAGCCCACCCAACAGGTTTTCACAAGGTCAACAGGGCATTCTTCAATTTGTGATCTAACTGAGTGATATTGGTATGAGATAGGAGTCCCACTGAAGGGAGGCTGAAATGCTAGCTTGGAGGGGAGCAGCAATCAGCAAGTGAGTGGGGAATGAGTGTTGTGCCCCAACATTATGCTGAGAGAGACAGAGTCATAACTGCTTTTCTGCAAATACTGAATTAAGAGAAAATTTCAGAATCATTCTCATTTTGTTGGATATAGCCATGCATTTCACACCTAAGCAAAAATGAGCTTGGATTGCACAGAGTTCAAGTGTAGAGGCAATTATTCCAAAGTTATTTTAAAAGGCCTTTCAAAGGTTCTGAACTTGGGGGCTAGTTGCACAACTCAGGTGAGGGGTGGAGAGAGGAGAGAGAAGAGCTTCCTGTACCACCAAACAGATGGTGGGTAGTGAACCATCACTGCCCCTCCCTGCTTAGCACAGGCCATGGCTCACAACAGGAAGGAAATAAATACCTGGCAGATTGAAGTAAAGGTTTTTGATCAGGTAAGTATAGTAATAAGAAATGGCTTTAAGAAAACTAAATGAGTAAGTAGCACTGTGTAGGATGGCCCAGATCTGGAAGAAACTAGAAGAGGGAATGAGCTTCCCAGATGGCATTAGTGGTAAAGTACCCACCTACCAATGCAGGAGACATAAGAGATGCATGCTCATTCCTTGGGTCAGGAAGATCCCCTGGAGGAGGACATGGAAACCTACTCCAGTGTTCTTGCGTAAAGAATCCAATGGACAGAGGAGCCTGGCAGGCTACAGTCCATGGCATTGCAAAGAGTTGGACACAACTGAAGCAACGTAGCATGCATGCACTCACAGAGAACAATCAGGAGGCAGAATGACACAGAATGGAAAATACAAATTTTTAAAAAGCAACGGGCAAACTTCACTAGTAATCAGGAAAATACAAATTAAAATAATAATGACATAAGTTTCTCCTGTCAGATTTGCAATAAATAAGAAGGCTTCCCTAGTGGCTCAGAGGTTAAAGCGTCTGCCTCCAATGCGGGAGACCCGGGTTTGATCCCTGGGTCGGGAAGATCCCCTGGAGAAGGAAATGGCAATCCACTCCAGTATTCTTGCCTGGAGAATCCCGTGGACAGAGAAGCCTAGGAGGTTATAGTCCATGGGGTCGCAAAGAGCTGGACACGACTGAGCGACTTCACCTTCACCTTCACCTAGCAATAGTAAGTCCTAGCAAGGATGTGAGGAAAGAGGCCATTTGGAGAACTTGACAGTATCTCTTAAGATTTAAAATGTGAGAATCCTTTGACCTATGAATTGCACCCATGGAAATAATATCACTTGGACACAAAAAGACAGAGATGTATGATTCATTACAGTGTGGTTTATAATCAAATAAAACAAAAATAACCACCAAAAACACCCTGGGAAAACAGCCTAAATGCCTATCAGTTAAGGAATGGCAAAATAAGCTCTCTTGTTTTGCTAACACAGTTGAAACAGCAGTTTAAAAGAGCGAGGAAGACCTATATGTATTGACATGAACTGATCTTCATATATGCTAATAAGGGGGAAAACATGATAATATAACAATACATAGAGCATGAACCTATTTATATAAAAATAACCAAAACCAACCAAATATGCATATGCTGCTGCTGCTGCTGCTAAGTCACTTCAGTTGTGTCCGACTCTGTGCAACCGCATAGACTACAGCCCACCAGGCTCCACCGTCCCTGAGATTCTCCAGGCAAGAACACTGGAGTGGGGTGCCATTTCTTTCTCCAATGCATGAAAGTGAAAAGTGAAAGTGAAAGTGCTCAGTCGTGTCTGACTCCTAGCAACCCCATGGACTGCAGCCCACCAGGCTCCTCTGTCCATGGGATTTGCCAGAGAAGAATACTGGAGTGGGAAATATGCATATATATGTACAGAAAAAAAAAGCCCTGGAAGGAAATGCACCGAAGTATTATTCATTGAAGCTACCAATTTTTAAAAAAATTACTCAGCTAGAAATATGTCCAACATACTTTTAAGTGAAAAAAGTATATCATAGTGAAACACATACAGTATGATCCTATGTATGTGTTTCAAAAACCTGTATATATATGCTTATGTCAGTTCTAGCTGCTATAACAAATACCATAGAATGGGTGGCCTCAACAACAGAAATTTATTTCTCACAGTTCTGGAGGCTGAGAAATCCAAGATCAAATGGTTGTTGGCTTCAGTGTTTGGTGAGAGCCTCGTTCCTGATTTGTAGACTACCACCTTCTCTCTGTTTCTTTTTATGACTGAAAGGGATCATCTCTCTCATGTTTCTTCTTATAAGGGCACTATTCCTATTCATGAGGGTTCTACTGACATGACCTAATTACCTCCCAAAGGTAATTGGAGGTACCAATTACCATCACATTGGAGATTAGGGCTTCAACATGTAAATTTGGGGGGAACTTGAACATTCAGTCCTTGCTATGCTTGCATACACATGATTCCAAGTAGGCATCAGTGATTACCTCTGGTCAAGAAAGCAGGATGTGGGGGGCAGCTTTGGTAGGGTTGATGAGGATAGTTGATGAAAGGACATTTTCATTGTTTATGATGTATAATTTTATATTAGTTGTATTTTTATGGCAACCATGTATACATATGTAAAATTTTTCTTATTTTGAAAAAATATAATTAGCAAAAGAAACAACCCTAGGTTTGCATGGTTTTCATTCTGTAACTCATCTATAGACCACCTGGAAGCCACCCCAGAGCCAGTCAGCTGCAGATCTTCACTTTGAGGACAGGTTGGCTTACTCTCCCCAGAGCCAAGTTCACCCACTGAAGCAGTTAATTAAGGCCTTCTGATGCTCTCACATATGGAAACTCAGGAAGGAAATTCAGCAGGTGAAGCTCCAAGGATTGTTGCTGCCCAGATCACCCACTGCCCCCAGAACATACACACGCACAGAGAGCCACAGTTGGTTGCTCTTTTCTTTTCTTTTAATTTCTGGAAATTCTGTACAAAAATCACTATGTAACAAGGCTTTGGTGCTTTGGTCTGGTGATGCTCTGGATGACTAGTTAGCAAATCGATCTGCTCTCATCTTTAGGCAATGGCTTGCTGCAATACACACCATAGATTAAATGTTAAATTGCTTACACATCTAGCTAAGGTGCAAGGTGGGGTTTCCTTCAAGCAACTGTAATTTATACTGCTTCTTAAATAAAGATCTTGTATGTTTCCTAAAGACACACAATTCTTTCAAACTGGCCATACTTCTTTTGGAGCTGTCTGCATTTGGGGCACTCAGTGTCTCCTGGGGATAACTGTAAGTCAGAGATTTGTACTGAGTGAAGGTGGCTTTAGCACCACTGTCGGCTCAAGTGTTTTATGACGTGTCACACTTTCAGACAATGCAATTCTGGGGAATTGGTATAAACAAGGTGAAACTTATATTTAATGGAGCCCTGAGTTTTTCCAAGGACACCTAGGAGGTTTCCACTAGAATTCTTCATGAAGTTTTGTTGTAGCTATCTTTTAAATTATCTTAAGCCAAAAACTGAACCTCTCATTTTATTACTATCACATGACACTCATTTATTCATTCAATCATTTCACTTCATTTATTCATTCAACTAACATTTTCTGAGAACCATTTATTTTACAAACATTTATTGAAACCTAGTATGTTCCAGGGACTGTGTCAGGTACTGAAATGCAGTGTTCTCTAGAGTGAATGATAGTACTGGTGATAAATGCTGAGATGGTAGAAAATGTATCTTTCCTGGCTTCACTGCTGTCAGAGATGTTGACACCTAACTAGCTTGTCTTAGCTTCCCTGCCATACATTCATTCATCAACATATGTACATATTGAGTTCTAGGCATTGCATTAGGCATTAGGAATGTAACTGTGAGTAAAATGAAATGAAAGTTCGAGCCTGGAGTGTCACTCATCTCTGTGCCCCAACTTCATAAAGTGCAATTCAAGCAGCTGCACTTAAATCCATTTGATATAGTGTACTTCCAGGTAAGATTTACTTGCAGGGGAGAGGAATGGGATTTGATTGTTTAAAGTTGGAAATTTTACTTTGAATTACTACATTGGCTATGACTTTTCTTACCACTGAATCTTTACAACTATATGTCTCAAATCTGAGAAGTTCCTTTAAAGTTATTCCTTAATCTTGCTGACAGCTTCTTATTTCCCCAGGGTCTCACAGTCCCTCATTTTATAATCATTTCCTCTGAGATTTTCATCTATTTTTACATCTCAAATCAATTCTTATCAGTGAACAAAAATCAAGCAAGAAGGAATTCACCTTGTTCACTCAGCTACTTCCTATACAAGGAGCTTGTCTCTGATGCAAACTCAATTCATTCTTAACAATGGATATAACCTGTTAAACTGATTTAAGAGCAGACACTAAACTTGCATGACCACCCCAACCAAGTGCAAACCTGTTTGATGTGTTGAATAAAAATGTCCTTACTTTCTATTTAGCCAACATATTTTGATAGTGACCAATCATATCACACTTGTTACTATCTCCCTCGCAAATAGCAAAGTAATTCTCTACGCTAGCACAATACAATTTATAAACAACTTAAAATCCATCACCTCATTTGATCCTTAAACAACTCAGTAACTTACAACTTACATCTAGATAGCATATTAAAAAGCAGAGACATTACCAACAGAGGTCCGTCTAGTCAAAGATATGGTTTCTCCAGTAGTCATGCATGAATGTGAGAGTTGGACTATAAAGAAAGCCGAGTGCCAAAGAATTGATGCTTTTGAACTGTGGTGTTGGAGAAGACTCTTGAGAGTCCCTTGGATTGCAAGGAGATCCAATCTGTCAACGCTAAAGGAAATCAGTCCTGAATATTCACTGGAAGGACTGATACTGAAGCCAAAACTCCAATACTTTGGCCACCTGATATGAAGAACCAACTCATTGTAAAAGACCTTGATGCTGGGAAAGATTGAGGCAGGAGGAGAGGGGGCCAACAGAGGATGAGATGGTTGGAAGGCATGACCGATGTAAAGGACATGAGTTTGAGTAGGCTCTGTGAGTTGGTGATGGACAGGGAAGCCTGGCGTGCTGCAGTCCATGGGGTTACAAAGAGTCGGACATGACTGAGCGACTGAACTGAACTTACAAGTAAGTAAGTGAAAGTCGCTGAGTTGTATCTGACTTTTTATGACCCCATGGACTATGCAGTCCATGGAATTCTCCAGGCCAGAATGCTGGAGTGGGGAGCCTTTCCCTTCTCCAGGGGATCTTCCCAACCCAGGGATCAAACCCAGGTCTCCCTCATTGCAGGTGGATTCTTTACCAGCTGAGCCACAAGGGAAGCTCAACTTACAAGCAGCATTTGAAAATGGCACAATGCAATTCAGCAGCTACATTATCAATGCTTTGATTTTGAGTTATAGGAATACCTGCTTTCTAGTGGTATTATTCATTTTATAAAGTTCTGAACTACTAGCAAACCAAAAAAAAAAAAAGGAAGAAGCATTTATGAAATCTCATAAAAGACTTCAATTATGTCCTGACCTCTAATTTTCCATTTATTAGATTGTCAAGAAATGAGATTTATACTGGTTACAGGCAAACCTTAAGGATGTGGAAGCTGATTGGTTAAATGTTGTATTTTGGCCAAACATGGGTTAAACAAGCTACACCCATGTTTTCAATATAGAAATAAGATATTGAGGTAAATATGTGCTTCTCCTAATTGTTTTAAATGTTTCTGAGCACATAATACAGACTGAACTCCACTGAAAATGGAGCGACCTCCCAAAAGATATGTCCACGTTGAAATACCTGGAAACTGTGCATGTTACCTTCTTTGGAAAAAAATGGTCTTCTAGATGTAATGAAGTTAAGGATCTTGAGATGAAATCATCTTGGATTATCCATGAAGGCCCAAATCCAATGACAAGTGTCCTTATAAGAAACAGAACAAGAGAAGACACAAACATACAGAGAAAGAGATAATGTAAAAACAGAGACAGATTGGAGTGATGTTGACACAGCCAGGGAATGTCTAGAGCCACCAGAAGCTGGAAGATTAAAGGAATCAATTTCTAAAGAGACCCAGAGTGGGTGTGGCCCTGCAGACACCATGATTTAAGCCTTCGAACCTGCAGAGCTGTGAGGAAATAAATTCCTATTGTTTAAAGCCACCTGATTTGTTATAGCAGCCACTGGAAACTAATACAGTAACCAAGTGAATTTTTCAAGTCATTACTTGTAGCAATACTTCACATTAAAGTCTGCACATTCACTCTGTTCTTAGTCCAATTCCTTGAAAGGCTAGCAAGCTTTTATCACCATTGAGCAAAGTTACACTTTTAGCCTTTTTAAAGTTGTAATTCTACTTCAGAAGCTTTTTGAAACTTAATCAATATTTTTAAATTCCAGGAAAAAAAGAGCTGAATTTCCCATTATGAAATCACCACAAAGAAATTAAATTACTTATTTCAAACACTTGATTAAACCTTGTTATTTTGGTCTGTTATTGTGGAAACATAAAATGCTATGTCTATAAACAGAGAAAATCCTTACATCAAGTCTTGGTGC
This sequence comes from Oreotragus oreotragus, assembly GCA_006410675.1. Classification (NCBI taxonomy): domain Eukaryota; kingdom Metazoa; phylum Chordata; class Mammalia; order Artiodactyla; family Bovidae; genus Oreotragus; species Oreotragus oreotragus. The sequence continues at coordinate 105,833 of SJYX01014659.1, forward strand.
AATATGATTTGTGTAGGCTTTGGAAGTATTCTCTATTTAATCTGATTAGCTTTTTTTTTTCTTTTTCTTTTTTTATTACTCCAGTTCATTTAGCTATAGAGTATTTTATACTTAGAAACTGTGCATGTGTGTGCACAATAGTGGGGTAGGTTGTTTCAATAAACCACTAAGCTATTCAGTTTATATGCTTCTGGTCTAGCTGGGTTTCACATATGATATTATTTACTGTATTTTATGTACATTAGGTAAAATAACAGAGGAAAGAGAAAAAACATTTTTACTGAACATTAATAACATATATTAAAAAATAAACAGCAAATCTCTCAAGGTTTACTAAACATTAAGCTTCTAATCACATTTGTGCCATAAAACACTTACTAACCAAGGGGAAAAAATGCTGTATTTATTTTTTTTTTAATTTTTATTTTTACTTTACAGTAGTGTATTGGTTTTGACATACATTGACATGAATCTGTCATAACTCAGATAGTAGAAAACATTTCTCTTGGGAAGAAATACAAATGTAAACTTTATCTGTATAAAAAAGTTCATATTATTATTTCTCTTCAAAACTTCCACAAAACATTATGTGACAATTTTTACTTAGAAAAGATACAGCAGATTTATTTGGACTCATTATTTGCTTTGATCTTTCTTAGTTTTGTCAGCCTGGAGTTGTAGAAAGACCACTGAAGCTGATGTTAGAAGACCTAAGTGCTTTTTTCTGCTCTGACACCTTGTGAGCTTAGACTCTCAAAATCTCTGATCCTTAATCCAAAAACATGAAGATAAAAGCATCCATGTTACCTCTCTCGAAGTTGTTGCCAGCATCTCTGTTGAAATTTCACTCATCTTTCAGCAGTGAGACCATCACACCTCCCTATAAAGCAATGGTTCCCATAGCTGCACATCAAATCACCTGAGCAGCTAAATCTACTCCCAGAGATCTTGAATTGACTGGTTTAGTGTGGGGCATGAGTATTAGAACATTCTTAAAGCCCCTCAAGGTGATTTTAATGTATAGCCTTTAGAACCACTGCTGTAGAGCCTTTTTCAATCCATAGAAGCAGAATTCATCCCTATCTTGATGATAATCTTAACCTAATCAAACTCTAAGTGACTTGCTCAAACAACTGAAATGCTCCCTATCCTCTGCAGAAAATTCTGTCTAGTACCCTCAGGAAATTCACAGCTGATAGGTTACTATCTGAAAAATAGCAATAATAGCTAAAATTTATATGTTACTGTTCCAAGCATTCTACTAGTACTCATATAGTCCTCACAATAACACTACTATTACCCCATTTAGTTGATGAGAAAACTGGGGCAGAGAGAATGAAGTAAATTGTCCACAATCACATAATATGCAAGTTGCTGGGTTGAGATTTGAACTCAAGCCACTCATGAGGCAACACTGAAGCACAGTGGAGTGACTGCTCACTTTTGCTCCCACTGAATGTGTTATCTGTGTAAGGAAAATCACTCTGGTTTGTATGCCTGGTGTATTATTATTCCATAATTTAGTTAAAATATTATATAACCCCCTGCTAAAAAAAGAGAGTATAAAAAGAAAAAGTTGCTATTTCTATGAAACTGAAATGATTGTTTTAGAAGGGAACTCACTAAAAAAAAAAAAAAAAAAAAAAAAAACTGCTGTCAAGTGAAGAGTAGGAGAGGTAAATCTAAAGTATTTGTGAAAAATCATTAAAATCTAGGATTCTGTGCTATGATTGCTTTGTATATTTTTAAAATTTAATTTTATGGTACAGTTTAAAGAAACTGACACTGCAAATCATTAGTAAAATGTTATGAATGTTGTCAAGAAAGAGGAGGAAAATCACTCAGCTGATCCATATTCAGGGAAAAGACCTTAGACCTGCATCAAAATATGGGCAAGTGTATAAACTTACATAGTTAAATCCTAACAAAAGATTTTAGGAATGTATATAGCATTTCTTATCATTCTCCAATTTAATCCATTTTAAAATAACTGACCAACCACTAATACACATCATGCTGGAGAAAAGTCTAAAGAACTATTACAGAATACTCTTTATTGTTTGGCATTGTGAACTTCTATTTACAAGTCTGTTTCAATCACTTCATTATGAGTGCCTTGAGAACAGGGATACTGTCTTATTCATCATTTCATGTTCAGGCCTAAAATAGTGCCTGGCACAGAAGAGAAATTCAATTAATGTAAAAGTTAATGACATTATATGCGTGAAAGTATTTGGAAGCTGGAAACGCCTGTGGAGCTATAGGCTGTGCTTTGACTGGGCACACACCTCAATGTCCCATGGTTTCTCAAGATATAAATTCAGGAATATAAGTACTTCCAGTATGTTTTTTTCAAGTACTCCCAATATTAATCAGTAACATTGGTAGAGCTGAGTGTTTAAGCATGAGTCAGAGAATCAGACAGACCTAGTTTGGATCCTGGATTTACAACTTACTAGATGGGTTACCCTGGGCAAGATACCTAACTGATCTGTATCTCAGTTTGTTCATTTGTGAAATTGAGATGATTATAAAAATACCTATCAGTTGAGTGTTGATATAGAAATATAGGGCTTTCCAGGTGGTGTTAGTAGTAAAGAACCTGCCTGCCAATGCAGGATATGTAAGAAACTCAGGTTTGATCCCTGCGTCAGGAAGATTCCCTGGAGGAGGGCAAGAAACTGACTCCAGTATTCTTACCTAGAGAACCCATGGACAAAGGAGCCTGGTGGGCTACAGTCCGTAGGGTTACAAACAATCGGACACAACTGAAGTGACTTAGCACAACACCACACACATAGAAATATGAAACATGTAAATGTCTATCAATCGAGTGTTTATATAATAAGCACTAAGCTAAATTGTTAGATTAAAAAAAAGAGGAGGTAGATAAGAAAATATACTTACAGTATTTTCTTATTACTGTAAAAAATGGAATATCAACACAAGCTTGAATATGCACAAGAAACTTCTAGAAGAATACAAAAGAAACCATTAAAAGTGGCTGTATCTGTGGAATGGCCCCAGAGAGTAGTAAAAATTTAGAGAGGTAAAGGGTTTTGTACAAGAGGGTTGCTAGCAAAAAAAATTCTAATGCATTTTAAAAAAAAAAGAAAATAAAATCCAGAGCAGTTAGCTTGGGTCAGCATGCTGCTAGAGTTCTAAGGTAAAAAAGCAATCCAAGCTAAGCCTTACAGCAGGGATGTCAAATTCAGAGCACACAGCCTCTTCTCCCTCCAAAGCATATGAATCAGGATGTTCTTCTCCAGTGAGCCTGGGAAAGGCCTCCAGAACATTCTCAAGTCAGTGATCCAGTCATCAACAGACTAGAATTGGCCAATTTCATCAAGGGATGAAAGCTATTTGCCATCCAGAATTAGAGACACAAAATGGGTCTAGAAGATTCTTTAAGGAAAGGAATATCTGGCTTGCAGTCACTGAACCTGAAGGGAGAAAAGTTGCTAAGTAAATTAAAAATGACTTCACAGAATATAAGAAACTTTTAAATGGAAGATGCTTATTTTTTTTTAGTACTAAAAGTTTAGCGCTCAGAGTACCTTCAAGTTCTTCTAAGAAAACCAAAAGAGTTACAGCCCCTTTCCCATCTGAAATTAAAATCTCCACAGGAATAGCCATTAAAATGAACATTTCCACCTAATAAGTTGGCGTCACTTTAACACTTTGACAATCAACACATTTTCACGTAAATAGTGATTGCTTCATCCTCATCATCTTATGAGCTAAGTAGTGCAGATTATTCGATTCTACTATGTTGATCAACACTTTTGGCTGCTGAACAATAAGAAGCTTGCCTGGGATCACATAACAGGCCAGTGGTAGAAATGAAGTAGGATTCAGGGTTCCTGACAATCAAATGGGGTCTCTCTCCCTGAATGGCAGCTTAAGGGAAGGTAGGTTGATTGGTGAGCCAGCTAGAGGTGCAAAGAATGAATGGTATGTAGGTTATTATACTAAACGTGATGTATTTTGCACATATAGGCTGATGAATTCTGGGGGTCATCTAGATCTGTTATAATAATAATTGATCAGGCAGCAAGTATGGGCCAGGCACTGTGCTGAGCACTTTGTGTTTACTGTCTCACTGAAGCTTCCCATTGCTCAGGCCCCAAAATGTGGAGTATCCTCAACTCCATGCTTTCTCTCATACCCCACATCTAGTCTGTCAGAAAACCCTGTCACCCCTGCCATCAAAATGTACCCAGGGTATGCTTACTTTTCACCCTTTCTGATACTATTCCTCACCATCTCTTGCTCAAATTAAGGCAACCACTTCCTTATTAGCCTCTCTTCTTCCACTCTTTCCCTGCCATAATTTATTCCCAACACAACAGCCAGAGTGATCCTTTGGAAACTCAAATCACAGTGTGTCACTACCCTGCTCAAAACTCTGCTGTGGCTCCCAATTTCACTTGCCCTCAGAATAAAAGTCAAAGTCTTGACAGGAGGATATAAGGCCTATATGATCTACCAGACTGCCTTTTTGTGTGGTTTCCTTCCTCCCTCTGGTCTTTTCACCTGCTGTGCTGTCTCCTCAGGATGCTTTTTTCCAAGAATCTGCATGGCCTCTCCCCTCACGTCCTCCAGTGTGCTGTGTTTTGTGCTTAGTCACTCAGTCGTGTCTGACTCTTGCCAACCCCATGGACTACAGCCCACCAAGCTCTTCTGTCCATGTGGATTCTCCAGGCAAGAATACTGGACTGGGCTGCAAAGCCTTCCTCCAGGGGATCTTCTCAAACCAAGGATCACACCCAGGTCTCCCACATTGCAGGCAGATTCCATGTCCTTCAAATCTCTGTTCAAATGCTATCTCATCAGAGAAGCCTTCCCTGAGTTCTTTACATGGCCTTCCTCCCCCAACTCCAATCCTCCTTCCCTTCCCACTTTTTTCCCCACAGGACTTACCCCCTATGATATAGTAAATATTTTCTCAAATATTTTGTTCATTCTGTGTGTTTCCTTACAAGAATGAAGTTCTGTAAAGAAATTACTCTTATATATCCAGCACCTAAAACAGTGACAGATACAGAGTAGGTTCTCAAGAAGTATTCATTAATACAAAAAAGAGTTGTGTAATTTTAAATTATTCCCATTTTACATATAAGGAAACATAGGGTCACAGAGTTCAAGTGATTTTTGGCAAAGCATCTGCCTGCAATGCGGGAGACCTGGGTTCTGTTCCTGGGTCGGGAAGATCCCCTGGAGAAGGAAATGGCAATCCACTCCAGCATGCTTGCCTGGAAAATCCCATGGACGGAGGAGCCTGATAGGCTACAGCCCATGGGGTCGCAAAGAGTCAGACATGACTGAGCGACTTCACTTCACTCAGTAAGACAGGAGTCAGGAGTTGAACACAAGTTTTCTAAACACAACATTTTCTCTCTTTCTCATCTATTGTAATGAAGAGTTAAATCTTTTTGAAAACATGTTCCATGAGAATCATCAGCTCTAGGTGCACTACAACTTATATGTAGAAAAAGTGTAATACAATCTTATCCCCATGTTGTCACAGCCTATAAAATACTCTTAACAGTTACAGTTGTATCCTTTCTCAAAATTAAAAAAATATCAAAACATATTTGGGATATTGCATTTGCCAAGAGCAGCTGATGGTCCTTTCAGCTATCTAAATTGAAAATAAACTTACTATAAACTTGATAGCAAATGAACTAGAAGAAAAGTGAAACAGAAGTCTTGTGACCCAGCAAGACATTACATTAATAATATCATTTATATATTTATAAAATTATGACAAAAGTATTATTCTTTGCATTTTTTAAGGTTATATTCTTATACATCACTATGACTCCTTTTAGACTGAGGACAAGAGGAGAAGGGAGTACAGAGGATGAGATGGTTGGATGGCATCACCGACTCAATGGACATGAATTTGAACAAACTCCAGGAGACAGTGAATGACAGGGAAGCCTGGCATGCTGCAGTCCATGGGGTCGCAAAGAGTCAGACATGACTTAGCAGCTGAACAACATTTTATAAGTAATAAAATATTTTTAAAGGAAAAAACTTTATATTTTTTGTACCTTTCATGTCACTTTTTCCTGATTTTTGAACAAGGAGCCTTGCGTTTTCATTTTGCACTGGGCATTGCAAAAGAAATACACAGAGATAATACTTTTAAAGCTATTCCCTCTTCTGAGTTTGACAGGAAGCTTGCCCAGTTTTAGAACTGTGCCATCTTCCCCAACCCCTACTCCATTCCCCTGCCATATACACACAGCTAATAAAGTAACTTAATCTTATCTTATGCATCATTTGATCAGGGCCTGACATTAGCCAGGATCTAATTACCTGATTCATGTTGAAATGCTCTAAACTGATAGCAAACATAGTCTCCATTCCACATAACACGTGGGTTTTAATAGCGGTAAAACTGATAACTCTCAAGGGACTTATTCATCTGGATCTTTAGTTCTTAGCACAGGTCCTGGCACAGAAGTAACACTTGATAAATATCTGCTAAACTAAGTGCATAATAGAGAATGTCAGGACTCCCTAGCAGGGTGTTAGTGGTGCTATTCTTACTCAAAGGTACCTTGGGTGTTTCTTTGCCAGTCCCTCTGAAATGAGGATATGTAGGTCAAAGTACGGAGAAGGCAATGGCACCCCACTCCAGTACTCTTGCTTGGAAAATCCCATGGACGGAAGAGCCTGGAAGGCTGCAGTCCATGGGGTCGCAAAGAGTCTGACAGGACTGAGCAACTTCACTTTCACTTTTCACTTTCATGCATTGGAGAAGGAAATGGCAACCCACTCCAGTGTTCTTGCCTGGAGAATCCCAGGGACAGGGGAGCCTGGTGGGCTGCCGTCTATGGGGCTGCATAGAGTTGGACACGACTGAAGTGACTTACCAGCAGCAGCAGGTCAAAGTAAAATTACTTACTGTTGTCTGTGAAGACAGGAACTGCTTGTCTCATTTTCCCTTGGACCTAGAACAGTATCTGGCACTCAACCAACAATTGTTGTGTGATAAATGACTAAGTGGAGTATATTCAGATCCCTGGTCCAAAGGTCTAACCTGGGCTTTTCTGTGCAGATTGGAGCTTAGTGTAGGAGATAACTTGGGCTTCTAGTCCAAGAACATCTTACCACAAGTAAGGAATGGCCTTCCTTTAAAAAAAAAAAAAAAAAAAAAGGATATGTCCCTGAATTTCAAAGCAAGAGAGACTCTAGGGAGTTCCCATGATGAAAGGGTGGGCTCAACTGTCAGTCCCAAACTCCATCTTTCTTGTTTTAATTTCCCAACAAGGGTCTCTCATTCTGGTTCTTACCATCATTACTACCAGACTCCATCATGAAAACATCAGTCTAAGTTCAGACAAGAATCCATTTTGGAGAGCTGAGCAGGATGGCCTATTATTATTCAAGATAAAGATAAGTGTAGATCAAGCGTTAGTTGTGCAGCTGTGTCCAACTCTTTGCAATCCCATGGACTGTAGTCCGCTATGCTCCTCCATCCATGGGGTTAACAAGGGAAGAATACTGAAGTGAGTTGCCATTCCCATCTCCAGGAGATCTCAAGAGTTTTACTAAAGGCCATGAAGATATAAAAATTAAATTAACATAAAAACAAATATAGTAAATATACAAATAAGGAAAAAACAAGATTTCCTATAATTTCTTAAATACCTATATTTAATTCTGAGAATGTCAGTAAACAAATCAACTATTAAAATTATATCTTCCTCTTCACATCAGCAATGAAACTTTTTTCCCTTCCAGCACCATGCCTATCTCTCAGCTTTCATGAGCCACATTGTGAATAAAACCTAAGAGCCTCACCCCAACTTTCACCACCAAAAACATGCCAAACCCTTGGATGCTCTCCAGTCCTTTCTAGAGCTAGAGATCAGCTACATTATTGACTTGAATGCAAAACATTACTACTTTGCAAATCTTTGCTGGATTGTGTGTTTGTCCTAGTTTTAAAGTCCATCTATCACTCAGATACAATTAATTTTGCTAAAGCCCATTAGCTTTTTACAAAATTTTATAACAGCCCTTAAAATATATAGCACTTGAAATACAAATTTATACAGAAAACAGCACATGTATAGAAGTGAGTGGGGATGTCAGAAATAAGATGATTAAGATCATGGCACTTAAGGGGTTCCAAGGTATGATGAAACAAATCACTATTATGAATCTCTTCTAATACCCAGAGAGAGAGAGAGATCTGTGTCTATGATACTTCATGGCTCACACTTTGTTGCATCTGTCATAGAATCAGCACCTGGCACATATCTTCAACAATGGAATGTTCTACAAAGGTTTCACTGGTTGCTGGTCCTTCTACAGAGGAAAAAAAATCATTTTCTGCTGAGCTTTGTATTCAAGATTCAAATCAGACAAGCTAGATTATTTTTATTTAAAAAATGGTTATTATTTGCTCTTTTGTAAATAAATACAGAATGTTATGTCATCAAGGAAACATTTTTGGATCCAGGGGTACATAGTCAAAAGCAATACATTGAAAAAAGTACCCTAAGAAGATATTCATCCCTCCAAGTATGAAAAATGACTATTTTAACAAAAGCTTATGAAATACAATTGCTGTATGGATGAGACATTTCCATGTCAAGTTCCAGCCAGTCACCGACATTTCCAGTGCAATGTTAACAATTCAGAATATATTGGAATAATTTAATAAATTAATACTGTAGCTTTGAAAAGCTCAACCCCATAATCATTCTCCTCTGGAAACACTTCATTCCATCTTATTTTTATAAGCACTTTATATGGAAATATGATACGTTGTTCCTGTTAAGAAAACTACTTTAGCAGGCAATAAATGGATTTATTAAATAATTAGCATGCAGATAGAGGAAAGCTATGTGCCTTGCCGAAGAAGATCTAAAATGGTTATCGGGAGCAAAGTGATAGTCACATTTTTTAAAACTATATCAGAAATTGCAGATGCCAGACACATTCACATTAACATGACAGTTCAATCATGGATTAGATATGGTGCTAGCATTTTAATGTGGGAATAATTTCAATCATATAAATGTGAGCAAATCTATGAGGCTTTAGAAAGGCCAGATAAGGCGTAAAATACGTCTTGGCTGTGGCAGGGTAACAGAGTCATTCTAGGAAAAGGATATATAATGTAGATTATTCATAACCTAAGAGAAGATATAGTGACACACAGAAGACTCTTATTAATAAAAATGGAAATGATGATACACACAATTATTACATGCCCAGAGGGTAGAAAGTATGATATTGGAAATATAAAAAGGCCAAGTGGTTCTCTCTCAGCACTACAAAAGAAATATCAGGATGTCCCCAAAGATAGATAAAGCATAAGCCAGTGGGTTTTGTTTTAATAAAAGGTATGGTTGGCAAAGACAATGGAAATTCATGTCCTTGTAAGTTAGTGACCAAATTCACTCCTCTGCTATACCCACAGCCAAACTTAATTTCTCTGTCAAAGAAAAGCAAACAAAAAGGAAATCCTGTAGATTTGGGATGACAACCAAGTTATTCTTTGCTTATATTCTCCTTCAGAATAGCTATGATGGAGGAAACATGAAAATATCAATGTGACAGTAAGTTAAAGTTTTAGAGATGGAGATAATTACATTAAAGTGCTTTATAGGTAGTAAAGTACTATATGAAAGATAGTTATGATTATAATTCAGCCTTGTAACTTCCCATACACTTTCAGATTCCTGCTCTGATTTGAGCCACTTGTTTTTTATATCTACTATTTCCTTTCATACTCAAAATGTGAATCATTCCCCAGGTAAACAGAGATTACAAAAAAATAAAGTAACTTGCCTCTGGTTAGGTGAATCTGGGAGTCAAACTCAGATCCACTGATTCCTCATCCAGAAACACAGCTATCAGAATTCTGCGTAGTTCTTAATCAGTCTCTCTCTCCTCACTGAGGGTGTTACCATTTACTCAAGACAGAAGCCACCTCATGTGAATGTTCTCCCAGAATGTACACACTTACTTGAGACACCTGTTTTCTTATGTTCCTCTCACAAGTCATTCTGCCCCTTTGAATTATTTTTTTGCCCTTATTCCAAATAGTCCAAATTCCTTTTTTCAGAAAAACAATCACTCAATAACTTTGGTTCAGATTCTGTCTTGAAAATCCAGCATCATTTCAGCCAACACAACAAACAGAAACTAGCTGACTTATTGAGATGATTTGCAGCTCATGTTTCTTCCCTGCGGATTCAGAGTTGCTCAAGGTAGAAATCAATGCAAATAAAAATGCCTCTAAGAAAAGGAGCTGTTCGGGGAGGGAGGTTCAAACGAGAGGGGATATATGCATACCTATGGCTGATTCATGTTGAGGTTTGACAGAAAATAATAAAATCCTATAAAGCAATTGTCCTTCAGTAAAAAGTAAATTAATTTCAAAAAAAAGACTTGACGTCTGCCTAAGATTGAGGAAGAAGGTGGTCTTCTCCCTTCCTCACTTTTTCTTTGATTATGAAAATGTAGCCCTCTCTGTTCTTGGGGCTGTGCTCCCTTGCCTGCCCATTTGAATCTCCTATGCTTCCTATGCTAATAAACTTACTCTTCATCTAAAAAAAAAAGAGAAAGAAAAAAGAAAAGAAAAAGAGCTGTTTGATTTTATCGAACATATGCCATATTACATAAAACTGTGACTTTAATGATAACAACTGTTAATCAGATCATTCCTTCAAGTAATTTAAATGTATCTAATTCAACTTAAATTTTGCTATTGCCTGATTTTCCAGTTCCTACATTTCACGTTCAGTTTAGTACAAAATATTTGCTATATGCAGATAAGGAAAGAGGTAAATTATCATTTCAAGGCATTTGGATATGCCATTAAAGTTTGGAAATATGCTAATTAACATAAAAGACAATTCCCCAAGTAGCTGAAAGTATGAGGTATATAGAAATATATCTCCTAGTACTGCTGAGAATAAGACCCAGTAAAGCTTCAAGATTTCTCACAGGTTGGTCTTGGCATTCAGAAACAGCCTGGGGATGAGTAAGTGACAAGTAGGCCATAAGGGGAATTTTCTCCTCTTCCACTGAGAGGCAGGAAACTGAACTTCTTGAAAGTTTGTTTATGTTAACAAATTAAATATCTATAGTAACAAATCTAAATCATTGACCCCCCCTATTCCTTGTTCTTGCTATTGTTACAAAACAACTCCATAAAAGATAGCATAGAGAAATGAGATGCAAACATAAGCATACTTTATCGGATCTTTTAGGGGAAAGTAAAAAAAGGAACAGAAGATAAAAGAGATAGAAAATAAGTCTGAACAATGTCTTATGGTATGAACTATGAAATTATAACAAATACTTCAAAATGCTTGTGTCATAACTTGACAGATCATTCAATTGTTTCCTTGTGCTGCTCAAGGTGAGGATCCTGGCTTCTGTCTCCACATGGGCTAAATAGCTTTTACTCACCTCCCAGCTCTCTAACTGTGCCTCTATCCCCAGGTAACTCTGACAAAAGTGTGCCTGTGGCCAAAGAGGCTGAGTGATACTGTGAAGCCAACACTTGCCATGAGAAGAGTAATCAGAAGCAAATTACCTGCTATTTAACCAAATTACTATGGTGGAGCAGAACCTACAGAAAACTGTTCTTCCCTAGGATCTCTTAGAAAGACGCTAGAGGAGATAACATAAATTTGAAGCAATAAGAGTGGAACCTCAAAAAGACTCTTGGTGCAATTGGATTTCAGAGAAGAAAAAGATCAGGGCATGCCAGACTCATCAAGAAAGTCCACATGGAGAACAAGGGTATTGAGTTGTATCTTAAAAGCTGGGTAGGACTTGACTGGGTAGAGAATAACAGTATCCCTGACTTGAAAATGTATTCTGTGCCAGGCACTGACTTAGGTCCATGATATATTGATATATCATCTCACTGACTTCTTCCATAGAGGAGGTTTCATTACCCCCATGCACAAAACAGAAAATAGGCTCAGGAAGACTGACTTTCCCAAGGTCAGACTGCTAGAAAGTGTCTTCAGGAGAATGTCATAACTTACAAGGTTTTGCATAGCTGACTCCTGTTTGTCTTTCCAACCTCATCTCATACCACTCACCTGCTCATTCAACACACTCCAACCATAAATGAACCAGTCTCTTTCATCTCAGAATGTTCACATTTTGTGTTCTCTCCGCTTGCCCAAATCTGCCTTTTTTCCCTGCAAACCTTTTATGAATAGAGCAGATTTTTTAAAGTTATGTATTTAAAAAGGCATTCTCTGAATGCTGATCTCAATTAGGTTCCTAATTAGACTCCCTTACAGACATACTACTCATAGCACTTATCATAGTTTCTATCTAAATAATTATACACATGTTGTATTAGGTAACAGTTCTCCAGGTTGGCAAACTTAAATTTCAGGTAACAGTTGGTAATGGGGTCTTGAATCTAAATTCTGCAGTCTGGAAACAAGACAAGCTATTTATGCTGCAGTCTTGTGGATAATTCCTTCTCCTTTGGGAGACACCAGTCTTTGCTCTTGTAAGGCTTTCAACTGATTGGATGAGCTCTCCCCCGAACATACACACACAGTATGGAAGGCATTTTGCTTTGCTCAAAGTGTACTGAGTGAAATGTTAATCACATCTTTAAAAAATAGTTTCAGAGCAACATCTTGACTGGTGTTTGACCAAACAATGATGCACCACAGCCTAGCTAAGCTGACGAAATTAACCATCATACATTTAAGGACTATTTAAGGACTATTTTCCCTACTTGACTATAAACTCTAGGAGGGTAGAGACTTGGTCCATTTTTTCACAGCTGTATCCACAGTGCATAGAATAGCAGCTGGCAAAAAATATTTGCTCAAAATTATTTACTGCTGGATGAAAGGAATATCTGCCAGGTCTTGATGGTAGGTTGATCTAGCACTGGCAGAAAATGTAAAATAGGAAACAGTAACTGACTACAGGACAGTAAGCATTTCTAGCCAGTAAGGTTTAATTTAGTTTAACCAACAATTATGAACTGGTTTCCATCAACTCGAAACTATCCTGGGTATACGTGCTGCTTGCTAAGTCGCTTCAGCCACATCCAAATCTTTGTAAACCTATGGACTGCAGCCCACCAGGTTCTTCTGTCCATGGGATTCTCCAGGCAAGAATACTGGAGTGCATTGCCATGTCCTCCTCCAGGGGATCTTCCCGACCCAGGGATCAAACCCACATCTCTTACATCTACCCACACTGGCGGGTCGGTTCTTTACCACAAGCGCCACCTGGGAAGCCCATCCTAGGTATACAGGGGATACCAAAATGAATATAATGAGAGTCATACAAAGGTCACGGTACAAAGGTGTTTGTTGAAGAAGTATTTACAGCATCAAAATTTGAAAACAATCTGTATCTCCAACAGTGGTTAACTGAATGGGCAGTTATTGGTGTTGGACTGAGCTCTGATAGCTAGCTTTGAAGAGTTTATGTCCAGTAAATATTTTCCACTATTGTTGTTCAGTTGCTCAGTCATGTCTGACTCTTTGTGACCCCATGGACTGCAGCATGCCAGGTGTCCATGTCCTTCACCATCTCCTGGAATTTGCTCAAACTCATGTCCTTTGAGTTGGTGATGCTGTCCAACTGTCTCATCCATCTCATCCCCTTCTCCTCTTGCCTTCAGTCTTCCCCAGCATCAGGGTATTTTCCAATGAGTCAGCTCTTCGTATCAGGTGGCCAAAGTATATGGACTGATAATAACTCAATCATTTATATACAAAACTGTTATATATAAAATGTTGTGAAGCAGCACTGGATGGCAGTTCTAGTAGACCATTATATCACTGTTCGTTGCTAGCCTGGCTTCACTTACAGAGACAAGATGCTCCAACAAGGTGGCCCATCTTCAGATATTGAGTATCTACTATATGCCTGCCACTGTCTAGGTCTTAGAGATTCAGTGATGAACAAAACAGGCAAATAACCAAGCACTTATGGAGCTTGCAGTCTACAAATAGTAGACAAATCATTGGAAAAGACTCTGATGCTGGGAGGGATTGGGGGCAGGAGGAGAAGGGGACGACCGAGGATGAGATGGCTGGATGGCATCATGGACTCGATGGACGTGAGTCTGAGTGAACTCCGGGAGATGGTGATGGACAGGAAGGCCTGGCGTGCTGCGATTCATGGGATCGCAAAGAGTCGGACACGACTGAGTGACTGAACTGAACTGAATCGACACTAATAAGGAAAGACAAAGTGTCGGAATGGGCATTAATATATTAGATAGGAACTCCAAGGAAGACATCACAGAAGGTGACAATGAAGTAAAAACTTTAAAGAGGTGAGGGAGGAGCTCTTTGTACATCTGGAAGAAGAGAATTCCATGCAGAGTGAAGAGCATGTGCCAAGACCTGAGATAGGAGTTGTCCTGGCATGTCTGAGTTTGGAGCAGAGTGAGAAACAGGGAGAGCAACAAGGGATGAGATGAGAGATGCAATGGTAAGGGTAAGGGAGAGACTAGAGAGAGACACAGTATCATGTGTGAATGTGAGAAAAGACATAAATTTGGAGCATGTTTTTTCAAGTATAAGATGGGTTCAGTTCAGTTCAGTGGCTCAGTCGTGTTCAACTTTTTCCAACCCCATGAACTGCAGCACTCCAGGACTTCCTGTCCATCACCAACTCCCGGAGTTCACTCAAACTCATGTCCATCGAGTCGGTGATGCCATCTAGTCATCTCATCCTCTGTCATCCCCTTCTCATCCTGCCCCAATCCCTCCCAGCATCAGAGTCTTTTCCAATGAGTCAACTCCTCGCATCAGGTGGCCAAAGTATAGGAGTTTCAGCTTTAGCATCAGTCCTTCCAAAGAACATCCAGGACTGATCTCCTTTAGAATGGACTGGTTGGATCTCCTTGCAGTCCAAGGGACTCTCAAGAGTCTTCTCCAACACCACAATTCAAAAGCAGCAATTCTTCAGTGCTCACCTTTCTTTATAGTCCAACTCTCACATCCATACATGACCACAGGAAAAACCATAGCCTTGACTAGGCGGACCTTAGTCGGCAAAGTAATGTCTCTGCTTTTGAATAAACTATCCAGGTTGGTCATAACTTTTCTTCCAAGGAGTAAGCGTCTTTTAATTTCATGGCTGCAGTCACCATCTGCAGTGATTTTGGAGCCCAAAAAAATAAAGTCTGACACTGTTTCCACTGTTTCCCCATCTATTTCCCATGAAGTGATGGGACCGGATGCCATGATCTTCGTTTTCTGAATGTTGAGCTTTAAGCCAACTTTTTCGCTCTCCTCCTTCACTTTCATCAAGAGGCTTTTTAGCTCCTCCTCACTTTCTGCCATAAGGGTGGTGTCATCAGCATATCTGAGGTTATTGATATTTCTCCCGGCAATCTTGATTCCAGCTTGTGTTTCTTCCAGTCCAGCGTTTCTCATGATGTACTCTGCATATAAGTTAAATAAGCAGGGAGACAATATACAGCCTTGACGTACTCCTTTTCCTATTTGGAACCAGTCTGTTGTTCCATGTCCAGTTCTAACTGTTGCTTCCTGACCTGCATACAGATTTCTCAAGAGGCAGGTTAGGTGGTCTGGTATTCCCATCTCTTTCAGAATTTTCCACAGTTTATTGTGATCCACACAGTCAAAGGCTTTGGCATAGTCAATAAAGCAGAAATAGATGTTTTTCTGGAACTCTCTTGCTTTTTCCATGATCCAGCGGATGTTGGCAATTTGATCTCTGGTTCCTCTGCCTGTTCTAAAACCAGCTTGAACATCAGGGAGTTCACGGTTCACATATTGCTGAAGCCTGGCTTGGAGAATTTTGAGCATTACTTTACTAGCGTGTGAGATGAGTGCAATTGTGCGGTAGTTTGAGCATTCTTTGGCATTGCCTTTCTTTGGAATTGGAATGAAAACTGACCTTTTCCAGTCCTGTGGCCACTGCTGAGTTTTCCAAATTTGCTGGCATATTGAGTGCAGCACTTTCACAGCATCATCTTCCAGGATTTGAAACAGCTCAACTGGAATTCCATCACCTCCACTAGCTTTGTTCTTAGTGATGCTTTCTAAGGCCCACTTGACTTCACATTCCAAGATGTCTGGCTCTAGATTAGTGATCACATCCTCATGATTATCTGGGTCGTGAAGATCTTTTCTGTACAGTTCTTCTGTGTATTCTTGCCACCTCTTCTTAATATCTTCTGCTTCTGTTAGGTCCATACCATTTCTATCCTTTATCGAGCCCATCTTTGCATGAAATGTTCCCTTGGTATCTCCAATTCTCTTGAAGAGATCTCTAGTCTTTCCCATTCTGTTGTTTTCCTCTATCTCTTTGCATTGATTGCTGAAGAAGGCTTTCTTATCTCTTCTTGCTATTCTTTGGAACTCTGCATTCAGATGCTTATATCTTTTCTTTTCTCCTTTGCTTTTCGCCTCTCTTCTTTTCAGTGCTATTTGTAAGGCTTCTCCAGACAGCCATTTTGCTTTTTTGCATTTCTTTTCCATGGGGATGGTCTTGATCCCTGTCTCCTGTACAATGTCACGAACCTCATTCCATAGTTCATCAGGAACTCTGTCTATCAGATCTAGGCCCTTAAATCTATTTCTCACTTCCACTGTATAATCATAAGGGATTTGATTTAGGTCATACCTGAATGGTCTAGCGGTTTTCCCTACTTTCTTCAATTTAAGTCTGAATTTGGAAATAAGGAGTTCATGATCTGAGCCACAGTCAGCTCCTGGTCTTGTTTTTGTTGACTGTATAGAGCTTCTCCATCTTTGGCTGCAAAGAATATAATCAATCTGATTTCGGTGTTGACCATCTGGTGATGTCCATGTGTAGAGTCTTCTCTTGTGTTGCTGGAAGAGGGTGTTTGCTATGACCAGTGCATTTTCTTGGCAAAACTCTATTAGTCTTTGCCCTGCTTCATTCCGCATTCCAAGGCCAAATTTGCCTGTTACTCCAGGTGTTTCTTGACTTCCTACTTTAGCATTCCAGTCCCCTATAATGAAAAGGACATCTTTTTTGGGTGTTAGTTCTACAAGGTCTTGTAGGTCTTCATAAAACCGTTCAACTTCAGCTTCTTCAGCATTACTGGTTGGGGCATAGACTTGGATAACTGTGATATTGAATGGTTTGCCTTGGAAACGAACAGAGATCATTCTGTCGTTTTTGAGATTGCATCCAAGTACTGCATTTCGGACTCTTTTGTTGACCATGATGGCTACTCCATTTCTTCTGAGGGATTCCTGCCCGCAGTAGTAGATATAATGGTCATCTGAGTTAAATTCACCCATTCCAGTCCATTTTAGTTCGCTGATTCCTAGAATGTTGACATTTACTCTTGCCATCTCCTGTGTGACCACTTCCAATTGCCTTGATTCATGGACCTGACATTCTAGGTTCCTATGCAATATTGCTCTTTACAGCATCGGACCTTGCTTCTATCACCAGTCACAACCACAACTGGGTATTGTTTTTGCTTTGGCTCCATCCTTCCATTCTTTCTGGAGTTATTTCTCCACTGATCTCCAGTAGCATATTGGGCACCTACTGACCTGGGGAGTTCCTCTTTCAGTATCCTATCATTTTGCCTTTTCATACTGTTCATGGGGTTCTCAAGGCAAGAATACTGAAGTGGTTTGCCATTCCCTTCCCCAGTGGACCACATTCTATCAGACCTCTCCACCATGACCTGCCCATCTTGGGTTGCCCCCCAGGCATGGCTTAGTTTCATTGAGTTAGACAAGGCTGTGGTTCTGTGATTATGGTTTCAGTGTGTCTGCCCTCTGTTGCCTTCTCGCAACACCTACCGTCTTACTTGGGTTTCTCTTACCATGGACGTGGGGTATCTCTTCACAGCTACTCCAACAAAGCGCAGCCGTTGCTCCTTACGTTGGACAAGTGGTATCTCTTCACCGCCACCCCTCCTGACTTTGAATGTGGAGTAGCTCCTCTTGGCCCTCCTGTGCCTGCGCAGCCACTGCTCCTTGGACATGGGGGTTGCTCCTCTCGGCTGCCGCCCCGACCTCGTGTGTGGGGTAGCTCCTGGCCACTGCCCCTGACCTTGGACATGGGGTAGCTCCTAAGATGGGTATTGAATATTAAATTCAAATATAATTTTTATACCTACTAAACATAAAGGAAGACCTTCTCCCTGCAAGCAGTGTATGTAGAACTTATTCAAACTTGCAAACCTTAGTAATTAGCTGTATAACATTTTAAACCAGAATATAAAAACTTGGACAATTCTTGTAGTGAGGCATCATTTTAATATCCACACCTAAACATATCCCATCAAAGACCGGAATGTCTATCAATCAGTGTGATACACCATATTAACAAATTGAAAGATAAAAACCATACAATAGTCTCAGTGGATGCAGAGAAAGCTTTTGACAAAATTCAGCACTCATCTATGGTTTCAAAAAACTCTTCAAAAAATGGGCGTAAAAAGAACCTACCTCAAAATAATAAAGACCATATACAACAAACCCACAGCAAAGATTATTCTCAATGGTGGAAAACTGAAAGCATCCCTGTAGGATCAGGAACAAGACAAGAGTGCCCACTCTCACCACTATTATTCAACCTAGTTTTAGAAGTCCTAACTACAGTGATCAGGGGAGAAAAAGAAATAAGAGGAATCCAGATTGGAAAAAAAGAAGTAAAACTCTCACTGTTCGCAGATGAGATGATGCTATACACAGAAAACCCTAAAGACACTATCACAAAATTACTGGAGCTAATCAGTGAATTTACTAAAGTCAGAAGATACAAAGTCAATATACAGAAATCACTTGCATACAGATACCCTAACAACAAAAATCAAAAAGAGAAATTAAGGAATCAACCCCATTTACCATAGCAACAAAAAGAATGAAATATCTAGGAATAAACCTACCTAAGGAGACAAAAGAGCTATATACAGAAAACTGTAAGACACTGATGAAAGAAATCAAAGATGGCATAAACAGATGGAGAGACATTGCATGCTCCTGGGTTGGAAGAATCAATACTGTGAAAATTATTGTACTACCAAATGCAATCTACAGATTCAGTGCAATCCTTATCAAATTACCAATGGCTTTTTTCACAGAACTAGAACAAAAAATTTCACAATTGCATGAAAGCACAGAAGACCCCAAATGGCCAGGGCAGTCCTGAGAAAGAAGAATGGAGCTGGAGCAATCAACCTTCCGGACTTCAGACTGTACTGGAGGGCTGCAGTCATCAGGACAGTATGGTACTGGCACAAAAACAGAAATATAGACCAAGAACAAGATAGAACAATATAGAACAAGATAGAAGCCCCAGAGATAAACCAATGCACCTATGGGTGCCTTATCTTTGATGGAGGAGGCAGGAGTATGCTATGGGGAAGGGATAGTCTCTTCAATGGGTGGTGCTGGGAGAACTGGACAGCTACATGTAAAAGAATGAAATTAGAACATTTTCTAACACCATACACAAAGATAAACTCAAAATGGATTGAAGACCTAAATGTAAGACCAGAAACTATAAAGAGGAAAACATAGACAGGATACTGTATGACATAAATCACAGCAAGATCCTCTATGACCTGCCTCCTAGAGTAATGGAAATAAAAAACAAAAATAAACAAGTGTGAACTAATTAATCTTAAAAGCTTTTGCACAGCAAAGGAAACTATAAACAAGGTGAACATGGACTTCTAGATTGCTTCCATTGCAACCCAGAATAAGAGAAAATAATAGCAAATGAAACAACTGACAAAGGATAAATTTCTAAAACATATAAGCAGCTCATACAACTCAATACCAGAAAAAGAAACAACCCAATCAAAAAGTGGAACAAAGACTTAAACATACATTTCTCCAAAGAAGACAAACAGATGGCTAATAAACACATGAAAAGATGCTCAACATTGCTCATTATTAGAGAAATGCAAATGAAAGTTACAATGAGATATCACCTCATACCAGTCAAAATGGCCATCATCAAAAAATCTACAAACAATAAATCCTGGAGAGGATGTGGAGAAAAGGGAACCCTCTTGCACTGCTGATGGGAATGTAAATTGATAACAGCCACTATGGAAGACAGTATGGAGATTCCTTAAAAGAAAAGAAAAAAAAAAAGCTAGGAATAAAAGCTAGGTCACCATATGACCCAGCAATCCCACTACTAGGCATACACCCTGAAGGAAACCACAACTGAAAAATACACATGCACCCCAGTGTTCATTGCAGCTCTATTTTCAGTAGCTAGAACATGGAAGCAATCTAGATGTCCATCGACAGGTAAATGGATAAAGAAGCTGTGGTACACATATACAATGGAATATTACTCAGTCTTAAAAAAGAATGCATTTGAGTCAGTTCTAACGAGGTGGATGAACCTAAAGTCTATTATACAGAGTGAAGTAAGTCAGAAAGAGAAAAAAATACTGTATATTAACACATATTTATGGAAGCTAGAAAGACGGTGCTGATAAACCTATTTGCAGTGCAGCAATGGAGATGCAGACATAGAGAACAGACTTATGGACATGGGGGTAGAGGAAGGAGGGAGAGGGTGCGACAAATGGAGAGAGTAACATGGAAACATATACACTACAGTATGTAAAATAGATAGCCAGCAGGAATTTGCTATATGACTCAGGAAACTCAAACCATGGCTCTGTAACAACCTAGAAAGGTGGGAGGGAAGGTCAAGAGGGAGGGGACATATGTATACTTATGGCTGATTCATGATGATGTAAGGCAGAAACCAACACAATATTGTAAAGCAATCATGCTTCAATTAAAAGTAAGTCAATTTTTTTTAATAAAAAATCAAATTTTTAAAAAGACTGACGTGCACCTCTTCCTGCCCAAGTGTTGTGGAAGAAATTTAGCTTATCTTTATATTTTCCATAACTGGATCCATTGAAACTGAGAAAGAATATTAATTTGTGTTGCTGGATAAAGTGCTTTAAATAGCCAAAATCAAGGAGTTCATAATATAGTCTTACTTCCAATAAGGAGACTCTAAATTAAGCCTAGTGAGAATACTGGGAATGGATAGGAGAGCCTTCTGGATTCATATATGCTATGAATGTCACCAGAACTATATCACCAGATTTACTCTCCATTTTGTGATGATCTATTAATAGCAGGACCTTAGTTGCCTATGCGTCTCCTTATAAGTGAAAAAGAGGCCAGTCTTACACATATATAACTGGGGTGAAGGATCAGCTCCAAGAAAGTTATTCTGATTGACTGCTTTCAGAAGTCGAAAATAATACAGCCATTCCACTACACTGCCAATCAAGACGCAGTCCAATTGCACAATTTGGACATTCCAAGTAGTTAAGATAGCCTTCTGAACAAAGGAAAAACATCTTGCATTTGATATCAGAGCAAGTAGAATTAATACCAGCCTAAACATTAAGAGTATAAAATTCAGGATAGCAGCTACTTCGGTAGAAGGGTGTGATGACAGGGAAGGACTGTGAAGAGGAAATGAGGGGTGTTTTGATATGATTGATGCATAAATAGGTATATTTCTATTGTACGAATGCATTGAATTACATGTTTTGACTTGTGCAGCTTTCTTTATTCATGCCTACTTCAACAAGAAGTATACTTAAGTAAATGTCAGAATGGAAAGCAGGGGTAGAACTGTCAAAATTCTACCTTGAATCATTACAGGAATCAGGAAATGACTGTTCAACAGCTGGTAGAGACAGGTCCAATCCTGCCCTAGGAAACCAGGCAAAGTTCAAAGAAAGCACATCTAACATGGCCTCAAAAGGAAGCCCTTCCCAGTTTTAGGGGAAGAATGTGAGGCTAAGTGTAGGATGGGAAGATAAATAGAGAAGAAGAACGTGGATGGCTGTCACCCTAGAATGGAAGGTAGAAATCCTCCCACTGTGAAGGGGTAAGAAAGAAGATAATAAAGCCTTCCTCAGTGATCAATACAAAGAAACAGAAGAAAACAATAGAATGGGAAAGATGAGAGATTTCTTCAAGAAAATTAGAGATACCAAGGGAACATTTCATGCAAAGATGGGTGCAATAAAGGACAGAAATGGTATGGACCTAACAGAGGCAGAAGATATTAAGAAGAGGAGGCAAGAATACACAAAAGTACTATACAAAAAAGATCTTCATGACCAAGATAACCACAGTGGTGTGATCACTCACCTAGAGCCAGATATCCTGGAATGCAAAGTCAAGTGGGCCTTAGGAAGCATCACGATGAACAAAGCTAGTGGAGGTGATGGAATTCCAGTTGAGCTATTTCAAATCCTAAAAGATGATGCTGTTAAAGTGTTGCACTCAATATGCCAGCAAATTTGAAAAACGCAGCAGTGGCCACAGGACTGGAAAAGGTCAGTTTTCATTCCAATCCCAAAGAAAGGCAATGCAAAAGAATGCTCAAACTACCACACAATTGTACTCATCTCACAGGCTAGTAAAGTAATGCTCAAAATTCTCCAAGCCAGGCTTCAACAGTATGTAAACGAAGAACTTCCAGATGTTCAATCTGGATTTAGAAAAGGCAGAGGAACCAGAGATCAAATTGCCAACATATGTTGGATCATAGAAAAAGCAAGAGAATTCCAGAAAAGCATCTACTTCTTCTTTATTGATTATGCCAAAGCTTCTGACTGTGTGGATCACAACAGACTGTGGAAAATTCTTAAAGAGATGGGAATATCAGAGCACCTGACCTGTCTCCTGAGAAATCTGTATGCAGGTCAAGAAGCAACAGTTAGAACCAGACATGGAACAAAAGACTGGTTCCAAATTGGGAAAGGAGTACGTCAAGGCTATATATTGTCACCCTGCTTATTTATTTGCAGAGTACATCATGTGAAATGCTGGGCTGGATGAAGTACAAGCTGAAATCAAGATTGCCAGCATTAATATCAATAACCTCAGATACGCAGATGATACCACCCTTATGGCAGAAAATGAAGAGGAACTAAAGAGACTCTTGATGAAAGTGAAAGAGGAGAGTGAAAAAGTTGGCTTAAAACTCAACATTCAAAAAAAGAAGGTCATGGCATCCAGTCCCATCGTTTCATGGCAAATAGATGGGGAAACAGTGTCAGACTTTATTTTCTTGGACTCCAAAATCACTGCAGATGGTGATTGTAGCCATGAAATTCAAAGACACTTGCTCCTTGGAAGAAAAGCTATGACCAACCTAGACAGCATAATAAAAAGCAGAGATGTAACTTTGCTGACAAAGGTCCATCTAGCTAAAGCTATGGTTTTTCCAGTAGTCATGTATGGAAGTGAGAGTTGAGCTAAAAAGAAATCTGAGCACCCAAGAATTGATGCTTCTGAACTGTGATGTTGGAGAAGACTTTTGAGATTCCCTTGGACTGAAAGGAGATCCAACCAGTCCATCCAAAAGGAAATCAGTCCTGAATATTCATTGGAAGGACTGAAGTTTCATGCTGAAGCTGAAACTCCAATACTTTGGCCACTTAATGCAAAGAACTGACTCACTTGAAAAGACCCAGATGCTGGGAAAGATTGAAAGCAGGAGGAGAAGGGGACGACAGAGGATGAGATGGTTGGATGGCATCACCGACTAATGGACATGAGTTTGTGCAAACTCCAGTAGTTGGTGATGAATAGGGAGGCCTAGCGTGCTGCAGTCCATGGAGTTGCAAAGAGTTGGATGTGACTGAGTGACTGAACTGACTGATGCAGGGGTAGAAATCCTCCCAATAAGGCAACTGCCATCCAGCCATGGTGATGGAAGATAAGAAGCAAGCTTCCTTTCTTTTAAATCTACAGCAACACTTATGTGTCCTTGCAGTATACTTCAAAACCAGCAATCGAAACTCTACCTGAGCAGGGTTTGGCTCTATTTCTGAAGGATGAGGGTCAGTGCTGAAAACAGAACGTTTACCTGGTATCTCTTTGGCTTAGGATGGATAATATATTCGTCAGCATAAAACACATTCCAAGTGGTCAGAAGCTGTACATTATGCAGAGCTCAGTGGCACTAAATTAAATACCGCCATTTCTCCAGACTCATAAACACAAAGGGAAATCTGCTCCACTCCTGGTTTTTTTAAAGGTTCCAATATTTCATTAGGGGGAGATGGTGTCCATCATATGGCCACCTGCCCTGCATAACTACTACATGGTAAGCTGCAAGCCTACCTATTTACTCACACCCACAAGGCGATCAGATCTCATCACATTCTTGGTGAGAACGCACCTAAACTCCCAGCTTCTTGCCTTTCATATGCACAACCAACAAATCATTGAATTAAATATGGTATTTGGGTCTATAATTTGAATGCATTTCCCACCTGACCATACATACTCTTTGCCTCACTCACCTAGACTTTCCTCCCTATACTGCTCTCTATATTCCTTAATTTGATTCACCAACAGATTCCTTTAAATTCTTCAGAACATGTTCCCTATTCAATCTATTCTCCTATATCTTCAACCTCTTCAACCTCCTTCCATCTCCTCACCTTAATCAAGACCTGCCTGTCCCATGAGGACATGAAGCTGTCAAAGGTGGATATTTTTCTCTCTTAATCTTTGAATCCCTACTTCAAAATCATTTCTTTTATTCAAAAAAAATCTCAAGACCCTATAAAACTCATACCATTATACATAAAACAACGCTACCTCTCCTAGTGGCTACCAACAACCAACATCCCAGGTGGCACTAGTAGTAAAGAACCTGCCTGCCAGTGTAGGAGATGGAAGAGACACGAGTTCGATCCCTGGGTTAGGAAGATCCCCTGGAGGAGGGCATGGCAATCACTCCAGTATTCTTGCCTGGATGGCAGATTCATGTCAATGTATGCCAAAACCAATAGAGTACTGTAAAGTAAAATTTAAAAAAATAAATTAAAAATAAATAAATAAATAAATGATTTTTTTAAAAAAGAAGAAGAGCCTGGAGGGCCATGGCCCATAGGGTCACAAAGAATTAGACGCCACTTTGCATGCACCCAGCACCAACCTCCCAGTGCCTCTTCTTCATTCATGAAAGGCTTTGACCATGGCTCTCTGACATCATTTCCATTTCTATTCAGGTCATAATGTTTAGGGATGTCAATAATCACATGCATGGAATGTCTAATACTCTAGATCCACAGCTTTTTAACTTCTTCCAGTTTTCTCTCCCTCTGCCTCATCTAAGTCACTCACTCCCATGTGCATGCACTCAAGTTTAACATTACCAGTAACTGTATCACTTCTGAAATCTTGATTCCAACCTCTCATTCTTTCCCTTACTCCCACTCAAACAATCTTTCAGCAAACTTGTCATCTCCAATCCATTAATCCCATCACCATTTCCATGTCCTCACTTCTTTACCCAAATTAGATCCCATTATCCAGTATTGCAATCATTCTCTTTCTTATACACTAACCCTTCTATCTCTCTGAGCAAGGAGTAACATCTCAACCTTGGTTGAACTCAAGTATATCATTTTCTCACATGTAAAACTTAGCAGTTGAATATTACTTGAGGAAAAGTCCTATTTAAATCCATAGTCACAAACCTCACATAGACACTCTGTAGTACCAGGAAATCCTACATTCTCCTGATAAATTTGCTTTTACCACATCCATTTTGTAACTTTTCCATCTTTCTTCAAACATGCCATAGCCTCACTCACATACTCTTAGCACATGGACTTAGCACATTCCTTTTTGAGAAATTAGAAGCAACTGACTTGAATTCTCTAATCTTCTTCAAAGGATAACCAATGATCCTGCATGTTTGCAAATCCAGTGGACCCCTCTCTGCTCCTGTCTTAAACACTCTCTCTTTAAACACTCCCATCTCTAGGTACTCAGGGTGTTATGCTCTCCTGACTGTCTTCATACACAATTGGTCAATCATTCTCAGTTGTCTTTCCTGTATCATCTTCCTCTTCTTGGCCTTTCATTGTTGAAGAGTCCCCATATTGAGGGGTACTCTTCTCTAAAAATAGTTTGTCCATAAAAAAAATCTCACCCTGGGATATACTTTGAACTATCACTTATATGCCAAGTTTATAGTTTCAGCTTTAACCTCTTCTGTGAACTTCAAATTGTTATATTCTCAACATCTTCATATAGTTCTCTATTAAAGTTCAAACTTAATATGATCCAGCATCCAGATTTTGCAACCAAGGCCGGCTCACTCCACAGTCTTTCCTGTCCCAGTAAATAACATTATCATTCACCCAATTGCTCAGACCAAAAATCAAGAGGCCATCATTCTTCCCACTCTTTCATCATTTATATTCAATCCAACACATGTTTTGTTAACGTTTCTTCAAAATATATCCCCAAATCCATGCATCTCTTTCCATCCTTACTGCAGTCAGGATAAACCAAATCACAATTACCTCTCACCAGCTGGCTAATTGGTATTTCTGCTTTCGGTCTTGCCCTTTATACCTAAGAGTCTGCTAAACTCCAAACAGCAGTTGATTCTCACACATAAAGCAGATTATTTTCCTGCTTAAATCCCAACAGTGGCTTTCCACCACACACAGAATACAATTCCCAGTCCTTCTTATAGGTTATACAAACTCGGAGGATCTGGCCCCTGCCAATGTTTTAATCTCATCCTATACCTGTTTTCTCACCTTAATTGCATGAGCCTCCTTTCTATTCCTCAAAGAAGCAATCCTCTTTCTCACTTCAGCATCTGTGTGTTTGCTGATTCCTTTGCCTGGAGTACTTTTTCTCAGCTCCTAATGTAGTTGGCCTTTTTCGGAATATGCCAATCTCAGGACAAACATCATGTCTTCAGAGAGGTCTTTCCTGAGAAGTCATTCCAAGGCAACCAACCTTTTCCCTACCACACCCTAACACACAGTTTTGCTCATTACTTTCATATCAAAACAACCTGTAATTATAGTTTTGTTTGCTGGGTTATTTTCTCTTTTTTTATTGGGTTATTTTCTTATTATCTGTCTACAATAGAAGCTCTTTGAGGGCAGGGTTCTTGTCTTTTATACTGTAGAGCATATGTTCTATCTAAGCTTACATGGCTTTGGAGTCCTCATTCTGTGCTCTAAGAATCACTCATCTATTTAGAGATCTTAATTTATGAGTTGAGGAATCTCTGGCCTCTTCTCTAATTACTGGGACCAGTCTATATTATGGAGCAGTTTTACATATTGTCCTGCTAGTGTACAAGGGTTGGAATAGAAGTTTCTGACAAACTATCTATCCTCTTGCTTTTATGTAATCAATTGCACATCAGAGAGTTGTACTTTTTCTGACATTTGACCCTTTAAAAACGACACTGTGAGTACTCGATTCTTTGATAGCTAGGCAGATAAATGATTTCTACTAAGTTATTCTGTGGAATACATACTGTGGGGCATATGAATACATAATCCGGTGAGGTATAAGGAGAGTGCCCCAACCAGAGACAACTCAACTACTTGCTTTTATGTAATCAATTGCACATCAGAGAGTTGTACTTTTTCTGACATTTGACCCTTTAAAAACGACACTGTGAGTACTCGATTCTTTGATAGCTAGGCAGATAAATGATTTCTACTAAGTTATTCTGTGGAATACATACTGTGGGGCATATGAATACATAATCCGGTGAGGTATAAGGAGAGTGCCCCAACCAGAGACAACTCAACTGGAGAAACAATCCCTACTTTTCTTTTCCTTTTAGGGTAGCTAGAAGCATAGCTTGGAAGTATCTACAATCCAAGTTCCATACTACCTTCTGTTTAACTATTCAGAAAGCAAGACTCATAATAAAAATAACCTGAAAGGATATTTTGTTGCTGTTCATATCAAGAACCAAAAAAAAAAATTATTCTTCAATTCCATTAACCAAATATTTATTCAGTGTCCAGTTTTGTTCTAGGTAGGCCTGCTCTCAACATAGGTGATACAATGCTCAATAATATAGGAATCCTATTCTCAAGAAGCACACAGCCTGGTGGGAAAGGATGGCAGAAGCTTTGAAACATAAATATCTCTACTATAACTCTTTTACAATGCAGTGAGAAGTGCTGTCCTAGAGGTGCAAAAAGAAGTCAGAACACAAAGGAGGTGGGATTTATGAAGGCTTTTGCCAAAAAGAGACACCCTTGGACTACTATTTGAAGCCAATATCACTGGAGCAAAGACATCAGTCATACACAAACTAACCCAGAGTATATCTGGAGGTTTCAGGAATGGAAATGGAACACACTAGCTGTGGCATTTTCTATACTTGTTAGCAAGCTGAAGTCTAACTCTGATGTCCCTAGACTGTGTTTTTGAAAGCCTCATGCATCAGAAGCGCTTCTGTGTCCTTGAACTTTCTATGCAGTCAGAACTATGGAGTGACAGGGCAAGAGAATAACTTAGTGGAAATCATTTATCTGCCTAGCTATCAAAGAATCAAGTACTCACAGTGTCGTTTTTAAAGGGTCAAATGTCAGAAAAAGTACAACTCCCTGATGTGCAGTTGATTACATAAAAGCAAGAGGATAGTTTGTCAGAAACTTCTATTCCAACCCTTGTACACTAGCAGGACAATATGTAAAACTGCCCCATAATATAGATTGGTCCCAGCAATTAGAGAAGAAGCTAGAGATTCCTCAACTCATAAATTAGGANGATAGTTTGTCAGAAACTTCTATTCCAACCCTTGTACACTAGCAGGACAATATGTAAAACTGCCCCATAATATAGATTGGTCCCAGCAATTAGAGAAGAAGCTAGAGATTCCTCAACTCATAAATTAGGATCTCTAAATAGATGAGTGATTCTTAGAGCACTGAATGAGGACTCACAAAGCCATGTAAGCTTAGGTAGAACATTCTGCTTTCTGAAGTCCAATTTTCTCCTCATATGTAAAAGAATTTAGTAATTCCAACATCTGTGAGCTATCTTAAGCACAAAATGAGAAAACGGGTGCTTTGCAATATCACCTATGCATTTAGAAGTGCAATACTACATCTGTACCATACCACCTCCCCCCAAATTCAGCAGGTTCCTCTCTTTGACTCACAGGGCAGACTTTACTATTGACAATTGTCTTATTAAGAAATATCAACAAATTTACCCTGGTTCCTTAACCAGCAATGGAAACCCCTCCAAGAAATGCTGGAGTCCCTTTCAATAATCAGTCTCATATCATTCAGTAATATCTAGAAACTTTGCCAATGTATTGTTGAAAATTAATCTCAGAACTCTGAATATTAATATTTTTACTTAAAAATAAAAGACCTAGCCAGTGCAATAAGGCAAGAGAAATAAAATACATACATGGTGGAAAGGAATTATTAAAACTATCTCTATTCACAGATAATCTGATTGTCTATACAGAAAATCCCAAGGAAATAAAAATAAATGTATCTAGAACTGTTCCAAATAGGAAAAGGAGTACGTCAAGGCTGTATATTGTCACCCTGCTTATTTAACTTATATGTAGAGTACATCATGAGAAACGCTGGACTGGAAGAAACACAAGCTGGAATCAAGATTGCCGGGAGAAAGATATGCAGATGACACCACCAGATGTGTATAAGAGACAGGCTCAGTGGCACTAAATTAAATACCGCCATTTCTCCAGACTCATAAACACAAAGGGAAATCTGCTCCACTCCTGGTTTTTTTAAAGGTTCCAATATTTCATTAGGGGGAGATGGTGTCCATCATATGGCCACCTGCCCTGCATAACTACTACATGGTAAGCTGCAAGCCTACCTATTTACTCACACCCACAAGGCGATCAGATCTCATCACATTCTTGGTGAGAACGCACCTAAACTCCCAGCTTCTTGCCTTTCATATGCACAACCAACAAATCATTGAATTAAATATGGTATTTGGGTCTATAATTTGAATGCATTTCCCACCTGACCATACATACTCTTTGCCTCACTCACCTAGACTTTCCTCCCTATACTGCTCTCTATATTCCTTAATTTGATTCACCAACAGATTCCTTTAAATTCTTCAGAACATGTTCCCTATTCAATCTATTCTCCTATATCTTCAACCTCTTCAACCTCCTTCCATCTCCTCACCTTAATCAAGACCTGCCTGTCCCATGAGGACATGAAGCTGTCAAAGGTGGATATTTTTCTCTCTTAATCTTTGAATCCCTACTTCAAAATCATTTCTTTTATTCAAAAAAAATCTCAAGACCCTATAAAACTCATACCATTATACATAAAACAACGCTACCTCTCCTAGTGGCTACCAACAACCAACATCCCAGGTGGCACTAGTAGTAAAGAACCTGCCTGCCAGTGTAGGAGATGGAAGAGACACGAGTTCGATCCCTGGGTTAGGAAGATCCCCTGGAGGAGGGCATGGCAATCACTCCAGTATTCTTGCCTGGATGGCAGATTCATGTCAATGTATGCCAAAACCAATAGAGTACTGTAAAGTAAAATTTAAAAAAATAAATTAAAAATAAATAAATAAATAAATGATTTTTTTAAAAAAGAAGAAGAGCCTGGAGGGCCATGGCCCATAGGGTCACAAAGAATTAGACGCCACTTTGCATGCACCCAGCACCAACCTCCCAGTGCCTCTTCTTCATTCATGAAAGGCTTTGACCATGGCTCTCTGACATCATTTCCATTTCTATTCAGGTCATAATGTTTAGGGATGTCAATAATCACATGCATGGAATGTCTAATACTCTAGATCCACAGCTTTTTAACTTCTTCCAGTTTTCTCTCCCTCTGCCTCATCTAAGTCACTCACTCCCATGTGCATGCACTCAAGTTTAACATTACCAGTAACTGTATCACTTCTGAAATCTTGATTCCAACCTCTCATTCTTTCCCTTACTCCCACTCAAACAATCTTTCAGCAAACTTGTCATCTCCAATCCATTAATCCCATCACCATTTCCATGTCCTCACTTCTTTACCCAAATTAGATCCCATTATCCAGTATTGCAATCATTCTCTTTCTTATACACTAACCCTTCTATCTCTCTGAGCAAGGAGTAACATCTCAACCTTGGTTGAACTCAAGTATATCATTTTCTCACATGTAAAACTTAGCAGTTGAATATTACTTGAGGAAAAGTCCTATTTAAATCCATAGTCACAAACCTCACATAGACACTCTGTAGTACCAGGAAATCCTACATTCTCCTGATAAATTTGCTTTTACCACATCCATTTTGTAACTTTTCCATCTTTCTTCAAACATGCCATAGCCTCACTCACATACTCTTAGCACATGGACTTAGCACATTCCTTTTTGAGAAATTAGAAGCAACTGACTTGAATTCTCTAATCTTCTTCAAAGGATAACCAATGATCCTGCATGTTTGCAAATCCAGTGGACCCCTCTCTGCTCCTGTCTTAAACACTCTCTCTTTAAACACTCCCATCTCTAGGTACTCAGGGTGTTATGCTCTCCTGACTGTCTTCATACACAATTGGTCAATCATTCTCAGTTGTCTTTCCTGTATCATCTTCCTCTTCTTGGCCTTTCATTGTTGAAGAGTCCCCATATTGAGGGGTACTCTTCTCTAAAAATAGTTTGTCCATAAAAAAAATCTCACCCTGGGATATACTTTGAACTATCACTTATATGCCAAGTTTATAGTTTCAGCTTTAACCTCTTCTGTGAACTTCAAATTGTTATATTCTCAACATCTTCATATAGTTCTCTATTAAAGTTCAAACTTAATATGATCCAGCATCCAGATTTTGCAACCAAGGCCGGCTCACTCCACAGTCTTTCCTGTCCCAGTAAATAACATTATCATTCACCCAATTGCTCAGACCAAAAATCAAGAGGCCATCATTCTTTCCACTCTTTCATCATTTATATTCAATCCAACACATGTTTTGTTAACGTATCTTCAAAATATATCCCCAAATCCATGCATCTCTTTCCATCCTTACTGCAGTCAGGATAAACCAAATCACAATTACCTCTCACCAGCTGGCTAATTGGTATTTCTGCTTTCGGTCTTGNTTATTCATTATGTATTGACTCTTTTTTATTTCTTCTAGGTCCTTGTTAAACCTTTCTTGCATTTTCTCAATCCTTGTCTCCAGGCTATTTATCTGTGATTCCATTTTTATTTCAAGATTTTGAATCATTTTCACTATCAATGTTCGGAATTCTTTCTCAGGTAGATTCCCTATCTCTTCCTCTTTTGTTTGGTTTGGTGGGCATTTCTCCTGTTCCTTTACCTGCTGAGTGCTCCTCTGTCTCTTCATCTTGGTTATATTGCTGCGTTTGGGGTGGCCTTTCTATATTCTGGGAATTTGTGGAGTTCTCTTTACTATGGAGTTTCCTCACTGTGGGTGGGGTTGTATAAGTGGGTTGTCAAGGTTTCTTGGTTAGGGAGGCTTGTGTTGGAGTTCTGGTGGGTGGAGCTGGATTTCTTCTCTTTTGCTCCAGGACGGATGACTCTCAGAGACGTGGACCTTCAGGTGGGACAGGCCCACAAGTCCTGGCTGACACCAGAGGGACCTCTCTGCTGCAGGTAGGGTTAGCTGTTGTCACAACTCAGCAGCTCAGGTCACTAGCCAAAAAACCTACATCCATGTTCCAGCTTCACGCCTGTCTCGCCACCATAACTTTCAGACTAGTAGCTTTTTTTTTGTTTTTAAACAGAGCTAGCCATGGATGGAGGAGCCTGGTAGGCTGCAGTCCATGGGGTTGCTAAGAGTCAGACACGACTGAGCAACTTCACTTTCACTTTTCACTTTTATGCATTGGAGAAGGAAATGGCAACCCACTCCAGTGTTATTGCCTGGAGAATCCCAGGGACAGGGGAGCCTGGTGGGCTGCCGTCTATGGAGTCTCACAGAGTCAGATACGACTGAAGTGACGCAGCAGCAGCAGCAGCAGCAGCAGCATGTCTGCTAAGGAATCATTTTCATCTCCCAGAAAGACTACAGAGATTTTAAGAATTTAGTCTCTGTAGACATTTGATTACACAGAGATTTCTATGGTCTTTCCTTATCTATTATTTATGATGAAGGCTTTGGTTTTTAACCAGATAGATAAGCACATCCATCTGTATATGTGTTCAGTGGTCAATTTCAAAAAGACATCCCATTAAAGTCCTACTGCAAATATTACTGTGGTTTCAAAAATAGTGTATCTAACTTCAGAGTTACATTCCAATAGCCAGTAGATTATATGCCAAATCATACTCTCTAACAAGCACATTTGGAAAACACTTTGATATTAAATATACCTGGGGAAATG
Source organism: Oreotragus oreotragus (assembly GCA_006410675.1). Classification (NCBI taxonomy): domain Eukaryota; kingdom Metazoa; phylum Chordata; class Mammalia; order Artiodactyla; family Bovidae; genus Oreotragus; species Oreotragus oreotragus. The sequence continues at coordinate 138,991 of SJYX01014659.1, forward strand.
AACATGTATTAGCTTCCCAGGGCTATCTGTAAATCTTAATGAGAATCCCATCTCATGGTCCTCTTCTGCCTTCTGGTTATCACCAGCAATCCTTGGTATTCCTTGCATTATAAATGCATTACTACAATCTCTGCCTCCATCCTTCATATCACCTTCTCTCTAATTCTGTGTATATCATATCTCCCTTATTTTGTTCTTATTTGTACACCATTCATTGTATTTATGGCCTACCCTAAATCCAAGATAATCTCAAGACTCCTAACATAATTACATCTGCAAAGACTATTTCCAAATAAGGTCACATACACAGATACTGGAAATTAGGACTTGGATATATCTATATCCATATATATATATATATCTTAAATACATATCTTTTGGGGGTCACCATTTAACTCACTACAGGTCAGCATAATCTACACTGTCTATTTGAACTTTCCAAACTGAACTTCAAAGTTGAAGGGGCTGTTGCTATCAGGGCTCCAGAGTGAAGATGAAACAGTCAGGGTACTTTTGCAGAGAGCAGGAATGTTCTCTGTTAGGGGGAAGGCAGTGGTGTTGCTGGGTCGTCCACTGGGAACAGGGTACAGCTTTCAGATGAGGAGACAGTGAGGAGCTGCCCAGCAGACCAGGTTCCAGAACTGGACAAGAGGGCACACTGGGGAAGATAAGGGGAAGTGCACTGTAATTCAGGATATTGCTAGGACTGGACACAAATGCCAGCACCTGGGTAGAGTTAAGTATGAAGGTATCCCAGGTCTCTAAGCAAGAGGATCCTAGATAAACAAAGCTCAGACAATTCCCAAATTATGTCTTATTCTCATTTTCTCTTCATTTTTGTTTGGTACCTTGTCACGTGGTCCTTGTTTTTGTCACCTGAGAGGTTACACAGTACTCAGAAGAGAATGGACTAAAAGATAAACCTGCCATAAGCTAGGAGGTTATGGGCCCTAGATGAATTCAGACCATAGTCTAGTCTCAGCCCTATCACTTACTAGCAATATAATCTTGGGGAAATTACAACACTATGAGCCTTGGATGCATCCTCCATAAAATGGGTTTGATAAGCCTTCTTATAGGACTGCTGAAATGTATGGAAAATAAGAAATGCATCTAGCACAATGGCATTTATTAGGTATTTAATGAATGGCAATTATTTCTAATAATTTTGTCCATAGACCTTAATACCCTCTCTTCTGGGATTTTGTTTTTATCCAGGATGTCCCAAATAATATACAGATAATCAAATCAGGAAAAAATGCAGTTTCACAAAACTCACTAAATTTTTCCTCTTAGAGGATTATTAATTTGGGGTATGAGTATATTTCTCCAGCTAATATAACTCAGAGCTCCTAGAATTGAAGTCAAATTCTTTCCTTCTCCCCCAGCTACTCATCCATCCAAAATACTATTTTCATTCATTTGACTGCCACCAAAGTCTAGACCTTGCTTAGATTTGGCCTAATTACACTCAAGATGGGATGTACTTACCTCCTGGCTCAGACGTTAAAGAATCTGCCTGCAATGTGGAAAACTTGGATTTGATCCCTGGGTCTGGAAGATCCCCTGGAGAAGGAATGGTTACCCACTACAGTATTTTTGTCTGGTGAATTTCATGGACTGAGGAATCTAACAGGCTATAGTCCATGGGGCCACAGAGAGTTGAACATGACTGAGGGGCTAACACTTTCACACTCAAGCTTCCCAGGTGGGGCTAGTGGGAAAGAACCTACCTGCCAGTGGAGGAGATGTAAGAGACATGGGTGGAATCTGCTTGCAATGTGGGAGATCTGGGTTTGATCCCTTGGTCAAAAAGATCTGGAGGAGGGCATGGCAACCCACTCCAGTATTCTTGCCTGGAGAATACCATGGACAGAGGGGCCTGGCAGGTTGTAGTCCATAGGGTCAGAAAGAGTCAGACACGATTGAAGCGACTTAGTATGCATGCACACTCAAGATAACCTATCTTTAATGGGATCTTAACAGAGTTGGCTCTGACTCTCTTAGGCCAGGAACAGGAATGCCAGCCTAGTGGCTTCTGGGTATCACCTCAAGAGAGTATCACCCTATTCTCAAGAAATGACTGCAGATGATATACATAGAACACCTTCAAGCTCTGCATTCACTGCACTGGAACAAGAGTTCGGGGTACCTCTCATACCTGCCCCAGGTAGGGATTTCCTTCTGGTTTACCCCGATCCAAAAGTAACTACTAAGCAATTTTCCATTCCATGCTCTTCTCTCACCTCTATAACATACAGTCTAAGAGTCTGGCCTCTGCCATCACCCATAGCTTAACTAATAATTAGCTCTCATAGAAAGAAATGCAGTTTCCCAAAGCCCCAAACTGCCCTAGCTCAGGGCATTTCCATTTGACTGCTCCCATCTGGAGTCCTACCTCCGTACTCTTTTTTTCAACTATTGTTTAGGTAATGGAGGACATCTTACTTTCTTCCTGATATTATTGCTTCTCCTAACCTCTTCCTTTCTCTGAGCAGGAGTATGTCTTGCTTATCCTCAGATTTCCACTGTTATCACAGTGCTTTCTAAAGAAAATATATCCAGTTAATGTTTGATGAATAAATGAGTCAGTGAGTAGATTTTTATTTACTAAGATTAAGATCACTCTTACTTTTCTGAATAAGCCAATCAAATTCAAGTGTATATCTTTTAATTTTACTGAACAAAATCAAATCAAATCCCTTATGATTATACAGTGGAAGTGAGAAATATATTTAAGGGACTAGATCTAATAGATAGAGTGCCTAATGAACTATGGACGGAGGTTCGTGACATTGTACATGAGACAAAGATCAAGACCATCCCCATGGAAAATAAATACAAAAGAGCAAAATGGCTGTGTGAGGAGGCCTTAAAAACAGCTGTGAAAAGAAGAGGAGCAAAAAGCAAAGGAGAAAAGGAGAGATACAAGGATCTGAATGCAGAGTTCCAAAGAATAGCAAGGAGAGATAAGAA
>SJYX01014659.1:148442-170616 GCA_006410675.1 Oreotragus oreotragus
GGGAGAGGGTGGAATGATTTGGGAGAATGGCATTGAAACATGTATAATATCATGTAAGAAACGAATCGCCACTCTAGGTTCGATGCAGGATACAGGATGCTTGGGGCTGGTGCACTGGGATGACCCAGAGAGATGGTATGGGGAGGGAGGTGGGAGGGGGGTTCAGAATTGGGAACACATGTACACCCATGCCAGATTCATGTTGATGTATGGCAAAACCAATACAGTATTGTAAAGTAAAATAAATTTTAAAAAAGAAAGAAAGAAAATAAAAAGCCTCTTGATGAAAGTGAAAAAGGAGAGTGAAAAAGTTGGCTTAAAGCTCAACATTTAGAAAACTAAGATCATGGCATCTGGTCCCATCACTTCATGGCAGATAGATGGGGAAACAGTGGAAACAGTGTCAGACTTTTTTTTTGGGTGGGGGGGGCGGATTTCCAAAATCACTGCAGATGGTGACTGCAGCCAGGAAATTAAAAGATGCTTACTCCTTGGAAGGAAAGTTATGACCAACCTAGATAGCATACTGAAAAGCAGAGTCATTACTTTGCCAACAAAGGTCCATCTAGTCAAGGCTATGATTTTTCCAGTGGTCATGTACGGATGTGAGAGTTGGGTTGTGAAGAAAGTTGAGCGCTGAAGAATTGATGCTTTTGAACTGTGGTGTTGGAGAAGACTCTTGAGAGTCCCTTGGACTGCAAGGAGATCCAACCAGTCCATCCTAAAGGCGATCAGTCCTGAGTGATCATTGGAAGGACTGATGCTAAAGCTGAAACTCCAATACTTTGGCCACCTCATGCGAAGAGTTGACTCATTGGAAAAGACCTTGATGCTGGGAGGGATTGGGGGCAGGAGGAGAAGGGGACTACAGAGGATGAGATGGCTAGATGGCATCACCGACTCAATGGACATGAGTTTGAGTGAACTCCGGGTGTTGGTGATGGACAGGGAGGCCTGGCGTGCTGTAATTCATGGGGTCGCAAAGAGTCAGACACGACTGAGTGACTGAACTGAACTGAACTGACTGAGACTAAAATAGCTACAGGGAATCCAAAAATTAAGACTTGTTAAGATTATGCCTATTTTTCTGAATAAGCCAAGCAAGTACAGGTATGTATTTTAATATTACAGAATAATACACTAAAGTGGTTAAGAGAATCCAGAAAGTAAGGTTTGTTTAGATTACTCTTACTTTATTGAATAAGCCATACAAATCCAGGTAAACATATCTTAAATTTTACAGAACAATAGACTAAAGTGTTATGGGAATCAAAAAATGAGCCACGTTTTACATTTTTTTTTCTCTATTGCCTGCTGAGTTTTTCCACATTTCCAAGAAAATCCCAATATCACGTTATCTTGTTCCAGGTCACAAAATACAATGGAAGGTTCCCCAACTTGTTTTGCAAAATATCAAAACTCTTATTCTTAAATCTGATAAATGTTTAGCAATAAATGTGATCAACATCATTCATAAACAGACTCTAAAGTCAATAAGCCTATTAAAAGGAAAAGTATTTGAAAAAAATATTACAAAGGAAGAAAAAACGATAAACTTTTAAGTCACCCATACAGAACAGGAAAACAAAGTTGTTGTACAGAGTGTTCTCCCCAGCCTGACCCCGACTCTCCTCTACTTAGAAACCTGACTGCCCTCTTCAAACACAGTACATTCTTCAGTTGGGTCAGGAATTACTGGCAAATGCTACACAATAAACATGGCAGTATTACTATCCATAGAGTTATTTCTGGCCCCAGCTCTCTCTTCCTCATCTCTTAAAGCCTCCTCATACCAGTCTGAGAAGGAAATAAGGTCAATCCCTTTGATCTTGGCCAAAAATTCCAAAACTTTCAGCTTGCTGGTTTCAGCATAGGACCTTGGACCCCACAGGAATTCGTACCGTGAAGGATCACTATTAGGCACCATCCGGTACTCTAGAGAATTCTCCTGCACCCAGTTTCTGGTGATGAGCTTCCTAGGCTCCCCATAAATGAAGTGCTTCCTCCCAGCTTTGATGCCTATCATATTCAAGAAATTCCAGATGTTTTCCTCAGGGACACAGTTGCCCTCTATGAATATCACACCCAGGATGATTATCAGAAGGCCATTTGTAGGCATGCTCTGATCATCACTAATCATCTTATCATGGGTGAGGCCTAATGAGTTGAAAAGGACGTAGCAGTGGGTTTTAGGGTCCACTTCCTTCACATCAATGCCAGAGATCACCTCTAAGCACTTAGAAGCTTTCTCAAAGATCACAAGGAATTGTTATCCCTTTCGATGACAACCTTTAGCATTTCTGCCTTTGTGATGCGCTCCTACTGTTGATATTTGAGGATCATTAAATGAACCAAATTAGCCATCTTCTCATTTAGCAAGGTCTCTGGGCAGGGATTTGGTGTCTTCTGAGGCCTGGTGAACGCCTGTGCTCTCCTCTTGGCTGCTGGAGTCTTCATCTGATGTGCTGCATGACGTGGAAGAGAAGAAGCTCCCGGGACTCTCCGGAGGCTCCTGCTCCTCCTCCTGCTGCTTCTCCTCCTCCTGCTCCATCTCCTCCTCCTCCTGCTGCTCCATCTCCACCTCTTGCTGCTCCTCCTCCTCCTGCTCCTCCTCCTCCTTCTCCTCCTGCTCCTTCTCCACCTGCTGATCCTTCTTCTCCTCCTGCTCCTCCTCCTCCTTCTCCTGCTCCTCTTTCTCCTCCTCCTGCTCCTTCTCTTCCTGCTGATCCTTCTTTTCCTCCTGCTGATCCTTCTTCTCCTCCTGCTGATACTGATACTTCTCCTCCTGCTGAGCCTTCTTCTCCTCCTCCTGCTCCTCTTTCTCCTCCTTCTGCTCCTCTTTCTCCTCCTTCTGCTCCTTTTTCTCCTCTTGATCCTTCTCTGCCTGCTGATCCTTCTTTTCCTCCTGCTGATCCTTCTTCTCCTCCTCCTGCTGATCCTTCTCCTCCTGCTAATCCTTCTCTTCCTGCTGATCCTTTGTCTCCTCCTCCTCCTGCTCCTTCTCCACCTCCTGCTCTTTCTCCTCCTCCTGCTCCTTTTCCTCCTGCTCCTTTTCCTCCTGCTCCTTTTTCTCCTCCTTCTGCTCCTCCTCCTGCTGATCCTTCTTCTCCTCCTCCTGCTCCTCTTTCTCCTCCTTCTGCTCCTTTTTCTCCTCCTGATCCTTCTCCTCCTGCTGATCCTTCTTCTCCTCCTGCTCCTCCTTCTTCTCCTGCTTTTCCTCCTCCTCCTTCTCTTCTGGTGTGCCCAATATCAGTGGTAAGGAAGGGAGTGGGGGAAGGAGAGGGGTAGGAGAAGGTGAAAGAGCAAGAAGAAATGGAGAAGGTCTCCTCCTTCTTCTCAGGTATGGAATCCTGAACCATCAGCAGGCCTTGTATCTCACCTAGGGTATGAAAGCCTGGCTCAAAAGTGAGGCATGGACACTTTGGAGAGTAACACATGATAACTCTTGTTGGAGAGAGCAGGTGGAAGTGTTAGCAGGATGGTGGGAGATGGGATCCCATGGGCCTGAAGGAGAAAGTGGGTTAGCAGCCTCATCAGAGAAAAGTACTCTTGGCAGCTCTGACAATGGCTGACTTACAGATCTCCTCTTCAGGGAGTTCTCTAGGGCCTCACAGGGCTCCTGTCTCCCTGGACAGTTTGTCCCCTGGGAACCTATAAGAGGATGTTAGAAAGCTCCTCAGAGTGCAGCCAACCAGCACAGCCCAAGGCTTCCAGGGATGACTATGGCAGGTGGGGTCAGGCACTGTGAGGTCCCTTCGGTTCTGGAATAGGTGGGGTCCTTGGTAGACATTCAGAATATGCACCTCAACTTGACTTCCCAGTACTGCCTAGGCTTCCTCTGCTCTGCTGACCTGAGGACATGTGCCTCACACCAAGGCCCTTACCTCATAGTTCCTGGAGCCCCTGACAGGTGAGGAGGGGTTGAGTTCTGTGAGGTCATTGCTGTTCTGGAGTGGATGATCCCCTCCATGCTAAGGTTCTTACCTTTGCTCTAACAAGGCTTGTGCCCCCTCTTTCCCTGCCTCTGCTAGCTTAAGACAAGAGCTTACATTCCTGAGACAGACAAGAAGTGAAGGGGCAACACTTTCGGCCACACCTGCCCAGGGCCTCTCAGGGTGACAGCAGGAACTGAATGAAGCTTGTGGGTTCCCCATCTCTCTTAGCTGAGGGTTACCCTCATTCCTCACACTGCTGGTTGGTTCTGGGACTCCCTCTGCTGTCTTGAGCCTGGCCCCTTCAGAATAAGCCCTCACCTGCCTGAGACCACCAAGAAGGAAGTAAGGGTACACCATCTGACCACTGTGCCCAGGGCCCCCCCAGGGCTGACCACAGGGGCAGGACAGAGCTGGGTATGCTTTGGGTCCTCAGGTGAGGGTGTACCCTCACTCCTCATTCAGTACCTTAAACTCTGGCAGAGTCCAGGACTCTTCCCTCTGCTGAGCTGATGTAGTTTCCCCACAGACAGCCACTTCCTCAGAACGAGGACATCACCTCCCTGAAAAACCCATGGACAAAAATGAGGCACTACATCTTACCACCCTTTCTAGGTCCTTCCAGTGCTAAAAGCAAGTGCTGGGCCCCATGTGTCCTCTGGTAGGGCTATCTTCAGTCTTCCCTCATGGTATCCATTTTTACCTCGACAGGGCCTAGACCACCCCCTGCTGACTGGACATTACTGCCTCAGACAATGACCTCACCTTTCTGAAACAACTTTCTCACCCTTGGATAAAGTTGGAGCATATCATATACAACCAACCCTGCCTGAATCCTTCCAGGCCTGAGGACAAGAGATAGCTAGACTCCATGGGATCTCTTCTTTCTGGGATTGAAAGTGCCTTTGGTCCTCACCAAGTGTCCTTACCTTGACTCTGGTAGAGTCTAGGACTTTTCCCTCTTCTGATCTGACGTGACTCCTTCAGCTGACCTGTCTTCTCACTCCCACCAAGGCCTTCACCTCAAGACCTAAACACCCTCAAGACAAAAGCAAAGAGACATTACATCCAACCACCCCTGGTTGGGGGTCTCCCATGGCTGGCAGCAGGGGCTGGGCTTCCTCTTCTGAGAGGTAATTCCCTCTGTCTTCCCTCAATGTATTCTTTACTCCTGGAGGGCCTTGCCCACTTTAGGTGGTGACCTGAAATCATCCTTCTCAGACCAAGGTTTTATCTCCCAGGGACACTTCCACATACCCCTTGCAGGGAGTGAGGGTACACCACATCTGAGCATTACTGCCTAGATCCTTTCACGGTGGATAGTGGGGACAGGGTGGAGTTTCTGTGAGACCCCTTCTGTCTGTGTTAGGGAGTAACCTTAGTCCCCTTCTTCAAGGCCTTTACCTTACCTTGACTCCTCAGATTCTGGAACTGCCCCCTTGGCTGATATCATCAGCTCAGACCAAAATGTTCATCTCCCTGGGACACCTCGTACAAAGTAAAAAGACACAAAGTCCAGCCACCCCTGCCTGGGGTCTGTTCTGGCATAGGGAATGTATTCAATCCTCACTCAAAGCATTCATCTGTACCCCTGACAAGGCTTGTCCTACCCTCCGCTGATCTAAAGTTTTCTGCTCCAACCCAGACCTCACCCCCATGAGACACTCTATCCCCTGAACTCCTGGTAGAGCTTGTGGCAGAAGTGAGAGTTCATCCCCTCTGTTCACCCCTACTTGGATCCTCCCAGGGCTGAGATTCTGTAGCATCCTTCTTTTCAGGGAAGGGGAGTCTTCAGGCCTCTCAATGGCCCTTACCTTGATTCCTGACAGAGCCTGAAATTCCTCCCTGTTCTCAATTGATGTGTCTCCCCTTCAAAGGGATGCCCTCACCTCTCTGAGATGCCCATTCCCCAGGAAAAGTTAGGAAATACCACATCTATTCAACCCTGCCTGTGGTCTCCTGGGGCTGACAAGAGGAGCAGAGCTGGGCTGGGGCCCCTTCTCTTTAAGACAGATATTTTCAGGGCAGGCAAGGCCAAATCTACTTGGGGAGGGAGGTCCTCTCAATCCTCCCTCACAGTCCTCTCTGTTTTCTAGAGATCTACCCCTCAGAAAAAGTCTCACCTCCCTGAGACTCCCAGAGTGGAAGTAAATAAAGCCATGTTTGGCATCCTTGCTACATGGCCTCACAGGGCTGACAGCAGGGGCAGGTTTCTGGGAGACTCCTCTTCATAGGGTGGGAGGTCCTGTAGATCTTCTCTCAGAGTACTTATTTTGATGCCTGACAGCATGTGGCTCTCCTCTCTCTGCTGAACTCAGGCACACCCACCAGACCCAGGTCTTCCATCTTGGGAAGCCCCCAGAAAAAAAAGTAGTCAGGGTTCAAATCCAGTAAGCATCCTTGGCTCTCCTGTGTTGGTGGCAAGGGCAGAGAACTGCTGGGTCCCATGTGTTCTGGTGTAGGGGGTGCCCCCAGTCCTTTATCTGACCCTGGGGGAGGCCTGCAATTTCTCCCTCTACCAAACTGTCCCTGCTCCTTCAGACTTGGTCCTCACTCCCCTGAGAACAACCAGAGAAAGTAAAGAGAGGCCACACCCTCCCTCCCCCACCTCCCACCCTTTCCCATTCCACTCCCCTACCCACCCTTCTGCCCAGCACCTCTGAGGGCTGACAGTAGGGGCTGACCAGCATGTCTTCTGCAGCAGGGAGCTCTGGCCCACTTAGGGTATTCCTACCACCCCGCAGGCAAAGGCCTCTCTCCCTGGAGACCAGCCCCACCACGTCCTGAGGGAGCAAGGGCCACCACTCCCGAGCCCCGCGGCTGAGTCCTCCAGGTGACTGGGGTGGTGGAGCAGGATTGGTGGGGCCCCTCGGCTGCGGAAGGTCCCCCCAACCCTGAGTTTCACATTCACGCCCCATGGGCCCACCTCCCCTCCTTCTCTTGACCTGAGGCCGTTCCCTCACCCTGCAACCACCATCACCATGAGGTGCCAGACAGACGTCAGAAGACAAAGAGGGGCGCAGCGCCCCCTAGGTCGCCTCAGGGCTGAGAGCAGGCGGGGAGGGCGTCATGGGCCCCTGGTCCCCAGGGGGACCCTTCAGTCTCACAGAGTGGAGAGGGAGCCTTCCTCTGCATCCTCACCTCCACGTCTCCCACCAAGTCCTCCACCCACGCCTCAGTGCCCCAGGCCCCTGGGCGCAAGTCAGGACACATCACACTTGGGACCCCTGCCTGATACCTTCTGGGAAAGATGGCCGAGGCACAGCATGCCAGAGGGTCCCGTCCATGGGGGCTAAGGAGGCTGCTCTCCCCTGCTCTGGGTCCTCACCTCAAAGGCCGGCAGGGCCTGGGCTCATTCCTTGGTGCCCCAAGTTCATCCTCCTCTAACAAGCCTCATCGCATGTCCAGGAAACCTACTGTGGGTTCTCAAAGCTGAAAGCAAGCACATGGTGGGGCTCCCTCCACCTGACCTGCAGTGGGCTTCTCCCACTTCTGGGTCCTCACCTGATAAACAACAGCTGGACTCCTTCTTCCCCGGCCTCTCAGAGCAGTCTCGTGTCCCTCAGACTCCAGGAGAGATGGGCCGGACACACCACCTCTAGGAGTCCTGCGTACTGTCTCCCAGGGATGACTGCAGGGCTAAGGCGGGGCCAGGTTTCCCCGCCCCATCCTCAAGGTGGATTTTCGGCTCTACCTATCAGACACAGCCAGCATTCCCTCTGTTGGGCAGGGCTGGATTTCCAGCTCTACCTTACGAGACGAAAGCAGGGTTTCCTTTCATGGCTGTCTGTGCGGCAGGGCAGGGTTTCCAGCTCTACTATGAGAAGTGGCCAGGTATCTCCACCCCATCTGTAAGGCGAAGCCAGCATTCCCACTCTTTCTGAGAGGCAGGGCCGGATTTGAAGCTCTACCATAGGAAACACGGCCAGGTTTCTCTGTCGTATCTGTGAGGCAAAGCCAGGGTTCCCACTCTTTCAGAGAGGCAGGATTTCCAGCTCCACCTATGAGACACAGCCAGGGTTCCAGCTTTTTCTGCGGGGCAGGGTCCAGTTACATGGCTCTGTCTGTGCGGCAGAGAGGGGTTTCCAGCTCTACTATGAAACGTAGCCAGGTTTCCTTGCCCCATCTATGAGGCAGAGCCAGAATTCCTACTCTTTCTGCAGGGCACTGACGGAATTCCAGCTCTGGTGTGGAAAAGCCATGCAGTCCTAGCTCAGTCCTCACCTTGACTCTGGGCTCAGCCTGGGCTGCTTCCCTCGTGATCTCCAGAACAAGCCCTTACTCCTTGAGAATATCAAGGCATGCATGCCAGGGCTATGGAAGGTTGACAGCAGAGGCAGGGCAAGCTACTGGCCCGCCCTGAGATTGCAGGCATACCCTCAGACTTGTCCAAAATAGTGTTTATATTTACTCCTGACAAGGCTTTGTATGCCCTCCTTTTTGCTGACCTGATGATGCATCCTTTGGTCCAAAGTCACCATTTCTCTAAGCACCTCTCCAAAGAAGGCATGGGGTAGGGGCACTCTATCTGACTAGACTACCCAAGACATCCCATGCTGACTGTATGGGCAGCTTTTTGTAGGTCCCCCACTGTCTGGGAAGGGACTCACCACAGTCCTTCCTCAAGATCCTCCTCTGGATGCCTGGCAAGGCCTGGGTCCCCTCCCCTCTCCTGACATGAAACAAGGCTCCTCAGAGCAAGGTCCTCAACTATTTCTGATGCCTTAGTGAGAAGTCAGGGAACCCCACACCCAGCCATCATGCTTTAGGACCTCCTAGAGTTGAAAGCAAATAAAGGGCTGGATTCTATAGTACCTTCTCTGTCTGGGGCAGGCTTCTAATTGCTCCCCGCTCAGGGTCCTCACCTTGATGTCTGTTGGTGATTGGATGATGACAGTGTTACCTGTCCCTCCCTTCTGACCACATCCAGTGACCACATCCTGAGGTTTCACAGGGCTGACCACAGAAAGAGGGCAGGGCTAGGGCCCAGTTCTTCAGATGCTCAAATCCTCTTTTAAGTCCTCACTTTGACAACTAGCAAGATCTAGACTCCTCCCCCTGCTGACACATGTCTGCCACCTTCAGACCAAGGCCTCTACCCTCCTGAGACCCCCCAAGCTGGAAATGAAGGGGGCTGCTCAGCCTGAGATCTATGCCTGAAGTCTCCCAGGACTGATATCAGCAATGAAGCAGAGTTCTGTGGGGTACTCTCTGTTCTGGTATGGGTGTACCCCTCAATCCTCTCTGAGAGTCTTCATCTTATACCCTGGGTTCAACTAAATACAAAATGGGAAATTATCCCTTCCTGCCATCTCTGGCCATTTGCTCAAGTGCATCTCCTATAGAGAATGGTTTTCAGGTTCCAGGCTAGATGCTGTGTAAGAGTGTAGGAGCATGCATGAGAGAGATTAAGCCCAACTTCGTAATGGGTCTCTTCACTAGCCAGACTTAGATTTTAGAAACTTTTGTTCTAAAAAATGTATTTTCTACAAGGAAGAAGCTGAACAGTTGTGATTATGGGATATCCTGCCTCTTTTGAGCTTATCTAACTCTGCATTGTCCAATGAGGTAATTTTCTTTTTTATAACCCTCATTCTTAGAAATATATTATACATTGTGCAGCTCTACCAAATATATATGTAGAATATATGTGTGTGTGTTTGTGTGTATTTCATGAATATCTACCCTTACTGTGGGTGATTCATTGTGATACTCACTATCCCATTTTTAGTACATTTTTTAAAGTCTGCTAAAATAGTACATTTAAAAAAAAAAAAAAAAGACCAGTCTTTACCCACTAAATGGGTTTCAACTGATTATTAGCAGACTCAAGTCATACTGGTTAAATTAACTCATTTTTCCTGCTGTCCTACTGTACTCAAGGATACTGGCATCTGGGGTATGAGGTGTAGCCTCAGATTACTATACTGAAGTAGGAGCAGAAGCTTTTAAACTTTACTCCTCCCTATACTATCATCTTCCTTCTATTATAATCTGTAAACTCTCTCCAACCTCTCTTAGGCCCAGGACTTCCTCATCCCAAACACAAGTTAACACAGTCCTCAGTCTTCCCCAGGGGTTTCTCATGTTTTGTTGCTTAGATTTTATTATGCACTGTTGTGAGATTTCTTTTTATTCTGTCTTCTATGGTTTTCCAGGCTTGATTTTGGGAGAAGACAATGGGCCAAGTTTGATTGTCATCTTTGCAGCTACAAGTAAGGCATGAAATCTGTAAATGAGAATTGACATCTTTACAATGATGTATATCCCATCAGTAAGTATGATATACTGCCCCATTTATCTGAGACTTACTTTACCTGAATTTATCAGTAAACTTTTATAGTTGCCTCCATAAAGATCTAAAATGTCTTTGTGATGATTCTTTTAAGGTACTTTTTGGATTTTATTGCTGTTGTAAATGGGATATTTTTGATTACATGTTCTAATCAGTTACTGCTTTTATGTGACAAGCCTCTGTCTTTTGCTATAGTGAATTTATACTTTCTGAGGTTTCTTGTTCATTTGAATATTCCACATGCTTATTCTTTAGAATTTTCTACACAGGTAATATCACCAAATAGTATAACTTTCTTTTCAATATTCATACCTCTTATTTATTTTGATATCCACAGTTCTGACTTTGTGTTCCAGTATCATTTTAAATGATAAAGATGATAGCATGTATCTATTTATTTTCCCTGACTTTAATGGAAATGCTTCTACTATTTCACATTAAAGCATGTTTGTTGTAGATCTAGGGGGATGGAAGGTCCCTTGTAACCTTAGTTTGCTAAAAGAATTCTCATGAACTCGCATTGAAATTTTCTAAGATTTTTTTAAAATGTACCCATTGAAGTAATGAAATGGCTTTCTTTTGTTATGGGCTGAATTGGGTACCCCAGAATTCATACGTTGAAGTCCTAAACCTCAGCAATTCAGAATGTGACTGAATTTGGAGATAGGGCCTTTAAAGAGATAACTGAGGTAAAATGAGGTCATAAGGATGGGGCCTAATCCAATATGACTGGAGTTCTTATAAGAAGAAGGGATGGGGAAACAGATACACATAAAGATCATATGAAGACAGAAAGAGAAGACAGTCATCTACAAGCTGAAGAAAGTGACCTCAGGAGAAACCAATCCTGCCAACATATGGATTGTAGACTTATAGCCTGCAGAATTATAAGGAAATAAATTTCTATTGTTTCAGCCACCTGGTCTCTGGTATTTTTGTATGGCAGTCCTAGCAAACTAACACACTCCTTTAATTTGTTAATGTAGGGAATTATAATTGAAAGTATTTCCTAATGTTAAATCATGTTTTTATTTCTCAGACACTATTTCTTTGTTCATTTAATTCATTGCTGTGCTGAATATGCTATTAATCTATTTAAGGTATTTTCTGCCATGTGAGTGAGTTTGGCTCAAATGTTATTTTCGTGGGGAGTCCTCATCTTGTTTTTGAATTACGGAGAGCTAGCCTGGGGAAAATAGTTGAAAAACTGCCCACCATTTTATATGCTTTAGAAGAGGTTACATGACATGGTGATTTGGCTCTCTGACCATCTGATAAAATCGGCCTTCAAACTGCTTGTTTTGGAGCATATAAGGATGGCTTAAACTGAAAATAGTTTCAGTTTTTATTGTTCAGTTGGAAGTTTCTATTTCCTTATGAGGTGATTTGATCTTTATTTTCCTAAAAAGTCATTGCTTTCACTTAGGATTTCATATTTAATGACATGATATTTATAATAAAATTTTTATTACAAAATCTTAAAACATATACAACAGTAAAGAGAATAGTATAATGAACCCAATATACCTGATACTCAGCATCAACAATCATTAATGCATGGCCAACATGGTTTTAATTATATATACCTCCATCTACTACCACCACCAATCTTTGCTTCTTGAATAATGTAAAACAAATTTAAGATATTATGCTGTTTCGTCTCTAAATATTTCAGTATGTATTTTAAAGGATAATGACTCATAAAATACGAACTCAATGCAATTATAAACCATAAAAATTTCTATTTATATATATATATATATATTTCTTAATTACTTTCCTTCAAATTGGTGCCCAAATATGATCTGTACATTGGTATTGCTTATTATGTCCCCAAGTTATTTTTAATCTACAGGTTTCCCCCCACACATAACATTCTTCCATTACAATTAATTTTTGTTATTTAATGAAACATATGCATATGTCTTATTTTCTGTCCTATTTCCCATAGTCTGGATTTTGTGGATTGCAACACTTTAGTGTCTTTTAACATGTTCTTCAGCCTTCTGTACTTCTTTTCATTGCCAGTTAGAGGTAGAGACTTGATCAGATTTTTTTTTTTTGTATTTTCTTTTGTTTTCCAAGACTACTCCATAGGTGATGCTGTGTACTTCCAATGGTGGTTTAGTCACCAAGTCATGTCTCTCATGTTATCTCTCTTTGTGGTGATGTTGGCAGTCACTGATGACAATTATCCATTAATCCCTTAGGTCTTGAAGAATGATAATTTCTTATTCGCTCATTTCATTTTAATTTATTAGCTGAAATACCCCTATACTGTATGTAGAAATTATTCTTTGTCCATCATTTGTTTATCCTGAGGGAAAGGTGTAATATTTGCTGTTTCTCTTATAACACTTAAATCTCTTCTGCATCAATATTTTGTTTAAATTTATTTGTTATATTGTTTATTTCTGATTTTATATTCAGTTCAGTTCAGTTCACTCAGTCATGTCTGACTCTTTGCGACCCCATGAACCGCAGCACGCCAGGCCTCCCTGTCCATCACCAACTCCTGGAGTCCACCCAAACCCATGTCCATTGTGTCGGTGATGCCATCCAACTATCTCATCCTTCTCCTGCCCTCAATCTTTCCCAGCATCAGAGATTTTCCATTGAGTCAGCTCTCCACATTAGGTGGCCAAAGTGTTGGAATTATAGCTTCAACATCAGTCCTACCAATGAACACCCAGGACTGATCTCCTTTAGGATGGACTGATTGGATCTCCTTGCAGTCCAAGGGACTCTCAAGAGTCTTCTCCAACAGCACAGTTCAAAAGCATCAATTCTTCTGTGCTCAGCTATATTCAGTAATCATATTTAAAAATTTTGTTTTATAAGATTTTCAAAGAATGGGCTTTTGTTATTTGACTCTACTGTTTTCCATTTCCTTATTTCTGCACTTACTTTCTTTATTTCCTACTTTATGCTTCCTTAGGTTTAACATGCTATTTATTCCCTAGCTTCTTGAATAGCTTGGATGTTTCAGACATTTCTTATTTTTTAAATACATCTATATAAGGCTATCGGAGAAGGCAATGGCACCCCACTCCAATACTCTTGCCTGGCAAATCCTATGGANTAAAGATCATATGAAGACAGAAAGAGAAGACAGTCATCTACAAGCTGAAGAAAGTGACCTCAGGAGAAACCAATCCTGCCAACATATGGATTGTAGACTTATAGCCTGCAGAATTATAAGGAAATAAATTTCTATTGTTTCAGCCACCTGGTCTCTGGTATTTTTGTATGGCAGTCCTAGCAAACTAACACACTCCTTTAATTTGTTAATGTAGGGAATTATAATTGAAAGTATTTCCTAATGTTAAATCATGTTTTTATTTCTCAGACACTATTTCTTTGTTCATTTAATTCATTGCTGTGCTGAATATGCTATTAATCTATTTAAGGTATTTTCTGCCATGTGAGTGAGTTTGGCTCAAATGTTATTTTCGTGGGGAGTCCTCATCTTGTTTTTGAATTACGGAGAGCTAGCCTGGGGAAAATAGTTGAAAAACTGCCCACCATTTTATATGCTTTAGAAGAGGTTACATGACATGGTGATTTGGCTCTCTGACCATCTGATAAAATCGGCCTTCAAACTGCTTGTTTTGGAGCATATAAGGATGGCTTAAACTGAAAATAGTTTCAGTTTTTATTGTTCAGTTGGAAGTTTCTATTTCCTTATGAGGTGATTTGATCTTTATTTTCCTAAAAAGTCATTGCTTTCACTTAGGATTTCATATTTAATGACATGATATTTATAATAAAATTTTTATTACAAAATCCTAAAACATATACAACAGTAAAGAGAATAGTATAATGAACCCAATATACCTGATACTCAGCATCAACAATCATTAATGCATGGCCAACATGGTTTTAATTATATATACCTCCATCTACTACCACCACCAATCTTTGCTTCTTGAATAATGTAAAACAAATTTAAGATATTATGCTGTTTCGTCTCTAAATATTTCAGTATGTATTTTAAAGGATAATGACTCATAAAATACGAACTCAATGCAATTATAAACCATAAAAATTTCTATTTATATATATATATATATATATATTTCTTAATTACTTTCCTTCAAATTGGTGCCCAAATATGATCTGTACATTGGTATTGCTTATTATGTCCCCAAGTTATTTTTAATCTACAGGTTTCCCCCCACACATAACATTCTTCCATTACAATTAATTTTTGTTATTTAATGAAACATATGCATATGTCTTATTTTCTGTCCTATTTCCCATAGTCTGGATTTTGTGGATTGCAACACTTTAGTGTCTTTTAACATGTTCTTCAGCCTTCTGTACTTCTTTTCATTGCCAGTTAGAGGTAGAGACTTGATCAGATTTTTTTTTTTTGTATTTTCTTTTGTTTTCCAAGACTACTCCATAGGTGATGCTGTGTACTTCCAATGGTGGTTTAGTCACCAAGTCATGTCTCTCATGTTATCTCTCTTTGTGCTGATGTTGGCAGTCACTGATGACAATTATCCATTAATCCCTTAGGTCTTGAAGAATGATAATTTCTTATTCGCTCATTTCATTTTAATTTATTAGCTGAAATACCCCTATACTGTATGTAGAAATTATTCTTTGTCCATCATTTGTTTATCCTGAGGGAAAGGTGTAATATTTGCTGTTTCTCTTATAACATTTAAATCTCTTCTGCATCAATATTTTGTTTAAATTTATTTAAGTTATATTGTTTATTTCTGATTTTATATTCAGTTCAGTTCAGTTCAGTCACTCAGTCATGTCTGACTCTTTGCGACCCCATGAACCGCAGCACGCCAGGCCTCCCTGTCCATCACCAACTCCTGGAGTCCACCCAAACCCATGTCCATTGTGTCGGTGATGCCATCCAACTATCTCATCCTTCTCCTGCCCTCAATCTTTCCCAGCATCAGAGATTTTCCATTGAGTCAGCTCTCCACATTAGGTGGCCAAAGTGTTGGAATTATAGCTTCAACATCAGTCCTACCAATGAACACCCAGGACTGATCTCCTTTAGGATGGACTGATTGGATCTCCCTGGAGTCCAAGGGACTCTCAAGAGTCTTCTCCAACAGCACAGTTGAAAAGCATCAATTCTTCTGTGCTCAGCTATATTCAGTAATCATATTTTAAAATTTTGTTTTATAAGATTTTCAAAGAATGGGCTTTTGTTATTTGACTCTACTGTTTTCCATTTCCTTATTTCTGCACTTACTTTCTTTATTTCCTACTTTATGCTTCCTTAGGTTTAACATGCTATTTATTCTCTAGCTTCTTGAATAGCTTGGATGTTTCAGACATTTCTTATTTTTTAAATACATCTATATAAGGCTATCGGAGAAGGCAATGGCACCCCACTCCAATACTCTTGCCTGGCAAATCCTATGGACGGAGGAACCTGGTGGGCTACCATCCATGGGGACGCGAAGAGTCGGATTATGCTTCCTTAGGTTTAACATGCTATTTATTCCCTAGCTTCTTGAATAGCTTGGATGTTTCAGACATTTCTTATTTTTTAAATACATCTATATAAGGCTATCGGAGAAGGCAATGGCACCCCACTCCAATACTCTTGCCTGGCAAATCCTATGGACGGAGGAACCTGGTGGGCTACCATCCATGGGGACGCGAAGAGTCGGACACAACTGAGCGACTTCACTTTCACATTTCACTTTCATGCATTGGAGAAGGACATGGCAACTCACTCCAGTGTTCTTGCCTGGAGAATCCCAGGGACGGGGAAGCCTGGTGGGCTGCCGTCTATGGGGTCGCACAGAGTCGGACATGACTGAAGTGACTTAGCAGCAGCAGCAGCATATAAGGTTATATATTTCCCTCTGAGTAGCACCTGGGTTGCATCACACAGTTAAAGTTAAATATATCATCTGATTACTTACATTAATAGAATTTTTCAAAAGATACATAAAACTAGAAATGCAAAAAATATTTTTGATTAAAAGATGGAGAATATGAGAGATATATAGTGTTATATAGAGAAGGTTTCAGGATCCAGGAGTATTTATGTTTTTTCTTTTCTCATTTATAAAAGTGGGTAGCCTTTCCCTTCTCCAGGGGATCTTCCCAACCCAGGGATCAAACCCAGGTCTCCCACATTGTGGGCAGAGTCTTTACCAGCTGAGCCACAAGGGAAGCCCAAGAATACTAAAGTGGGTAACTTATCCCTTCTCCAGGATATCTTCCTGACCCAGGAATCGAACTNGCCTTTCCCTTCTCCAGGGGATCTTCCCAACCCAGGGATCAAACCCAGGTCTCCCACATTGTGGGCAGAGTCTTTACCAGCTGAGCCACAAGGGAAGCCCAAGAATACTAAAGTGGGTAACTTATCCCTTCTCCAGGATATCTTCCTGACCCAGGAATCGAACTGGGATCTCCTGCATTGCAGGTGTATTCTTTACCAACTGAGCTATCAGGGAAGCCCTTATTAACTATAGAAGAAACTTAAGCCTATTTAATTGCTGGTGACAGAATTGGGTTTATCCCAGGAATGTGATGAAGTTTAATACTAGAAAATCTGTCACTATTATTGGCTGCACATGTAATAGTCAGAGATTGTCCAGGAAAATAGAAACCATGATAAATATTTAAAGCAGAAAATTGGTGGCAAAAATGACAGAGAAGCTAAACATGGGACAGTTGGGGAATCCAATAATTAGCAACATAAAGAAGTGTTAGTTTCAATAGGATCTGAAGCCATGGTGGATCAATCTGATAGGGCTGGAGCCATGGGAAATATGTAGCTATTAAAGGGAAACCACTTGATGCAGAAGAAGGAGAAAAACTGGCTGTTTCTTTCTCCTGGGTTTAATATCCTGCTGGTTTGCCTGTTGGCAGAAGTCAGATGGAAGCAAAATGTTAGCCAGCCTAAGAATTGCAGACTGTAGGATTCAGCCCATATATATTATAAGGCAGAGAGGAGGACAAATGAGGGGTGAATCTGAGGGCAGTTAAGCCCAGGAAAAGCATACAGTGTTGACAGATTAAATGAGAAAGATAATATCTAAATTGATACAGAATCACTAATGTATTTTGTCCTCATTCCACACCTTCCCAAGTCCAGGCTAGATTAAATGTTCTTCTCTATGTTCCCATACCCCTTTTATGCTCTTCATCTCATCATCAAATTAATTTCCGAGGTGTGATTAACAGTTTGTCTATCTCCATAGACTATGCCTTATCTCCCACTGAATCCACAGTGTCTGTATATTGCTTCAATCAGAGTGTGCACCATAAATATTTGTTCTTGAATCATTTGATTTGCCATTGCATTTGAATTTTTAAATAACATACATAATTATTTTAATTTTATAATTTTTCCTAGGTTGAGTATCACACAAAAGACATGATTGCACAAATGTAAACACAGAAATTAAGGTAACAGCTTCCATCTAGTCAGATTATACTCTTACCTGAAGTAATTAGCATCAACCATTATCTAACCTAGGAACTGCATCATTCTCAATGTTTACCTGTCAATATTTTAAAGATATAATCTTAGAAACCTATAAAAGCTGGAAAATGAAGGAATTATGAAACTTATATGTTGATAACCTCAAGAAAAAGGTCTTGAAAAGTTAGTTTTCTTTTTTCCACAAATTACTTTAGTAACAGAGTTTTCTCAAAAATATTGAGTAGAAAATAGAACAATTAATCTCAGAGACTGACAGAATATACTTCACCCAGGATTTAATAAAAAAATAGACAAGGCCACCTCACCTGGGTGTCTTAAATGACCTTTGTATTACATGGCTATTTAGCTGGAAAGAAATTCTCTCTATAGTATACCATTAACAACATTTAAATCATACAATCACAGATTCACAGTACAGAAAAAGGACCTTGAAGGACATTTAGTCTAGTCACCCACTGAAGTTTTAGACATACTACTTGTTACAAAGTTCCTGACATAAAGTCCATAATTGGTCCCTGTGTAACTGGTTATTCATTAGTTCTGATTCTGCTTTGTGGAATCACAATAAACATTTCTAAACAACCACATGGCAATCCTTCAGATGTTTGAAAATAGCCAACATGTTCTGCTCAAGTCTTATACATGCTAAGTCACTTCAGTTATGTCTGACTCTGTGTGACCCTATGAACTGTAGCCCATCAGGCTCCTCTGTCCATGGGATTCTCCAGGCAAAAATACTGGAGTGGGTTGCCATGCCCTCCTCCAGGGAATCTTCCCAACTCAGGAATCAAACCCAGTCTCTATGTCTCCTGCATTGGCAGGTAGGTTCTTTACCATTAGTGCCAGCTGGGAAGCTGAAGTCTTACTAGTCCAAAGTAACATACTTATTTCTTTCAGGTGATTCCTATATATCACAGTGTCTACTAAACACTAAACGTCACTGTCTACTAAACAGTTGTAGTTAGAGGTAAATTAACCAAAATTAAATATTTGCATCTTTAGTCATAATAGCCATGCTTCAGATATTCAGGGTGGCAGAGGATGAGATGGTTGGATGGCATCACCAACTCAAAGACATGAGTTTGAGCAAACCCCAGGAGATGGTGAAGGACAGAGACTTGTGTGCTATGGTCCATGCTATCGCAGAGAGTTGGACACGATTTAACAACTGAACAACAACATGAAGCTGGTAGCTATTGAATTGGAAAGCACTGATAGCGAGCATTTACATCATCCTTATCACAAAAGTACTGTTACTGTTCAGTGCTGGTCTATACCTTTCTTTTTTGTATAAAAAAGATTTATAAATGGTGAATTATAAGTTAGGCTTTCTTTTTTAATCTTTCATTATCTGGCATCTTCCTTCTAGAAGCACTACACTTCTCCTCTAGAAGCACTACACTCTCCTCATAGAACATAATATTACTCACGTTCAATTAGAAAAGCAGAAACACTAAGATCCAAGACTTCATCTGAAAACAATTTTCTTTTCTGTGAAATGTAGTGATCTATAACTTTGACTTTTCTTTCTAAGCCTATGGATATTTGCTTTGCAATGCTGCAGCAGTTTTCAAAATCAGAAATTCTAAACTCCTTGAAGAATTCCAATAATTCCCTGAAATGGTTAGTATAATGTCTGAGAATATGTTTCTATTTTTATAGTAATTTACTAATCAATTTACTGCTTGAGCATAGGCTGCACTTGTCCTGGGATTCAGGCCAAAGAGTTAATGTTTGTACAAACACTACAGGGACAGGTTCTGGGGACAGATGAGAAAGACAAGGTCCCACCTTGGGTTCCAGCACTTACTCCATGTAAAGTATAACCTCTCCCCATGATCCACAGATGATGCCATCACTATTACTGCTTTAGCTGTCACCATCACTGCCCCAAATCTGGGCCAAGATTCCAGCATCACCTTCCTGTTAGGGACCTGTGGTACCTGGAACCTGCAATAAAATGAAATACAATTAAATATTCACTTCCTCCATGAACAAAAGGAGGCTTGCCAGGAAGCTATTTTAACAGTTGATGTAAGAGGTCATAAGAATATTAACTAGAGTAGTTGTGGTAGGAATGGAAAAGAGTGAACAGATAAAAAGTGTTTTCTTTGAGACTCTTCCCTTAAGTAATAAAAACAACTCTAATCTTATATAAAAATGGAATGTTAATGTTTCACATAACCAAACCAAAGGGTGAGTCTGTCCTCAAAACAGTTGGAACTGAGACCTCAGCTACTACCTGGCTGCCCACTCTGCTGTTTCCAGTCTCTACAGTATGCCTATCTTTGTAACCAAGAACACCTGGATACTCTACTAGAACAACTTCATTTGATTGAAAGAAAAAAGCAATTTCCTTCCAAGAAGATACAGATGCTCCCAAGGGAAGAGACACTAAGACAATAAACCAGACAATGTAAACATCAGAGACATAGTCTCCAAAAAAAATGACAGATTTTCCTAATATTTTATAAATGTAAATGGAGGCTACAGAGGGCAGTACCTTATTTCTCCTAAGTGGAAGAAGGCAAATTTTTATCTTGGCTTTTCCTATCCTCGGGTCATTCTTCTGATGTGAGGAAGGGATGTGTCAAGAAAGATACTTGAACTCAGAATAACAGAGGTATGTAATTATCTGTCTCTTTGGGTTGTCCAACCTTTGTTCACCTCCATTAGATCTAATAATAAAGAGCTAATTACAGATGTCCAAAATATATCCAAATACAAGTAAAAAAGCTGTAGAAACTCCATACTCAGAAAACCCATGTATCTGTATTACACTTTCAATAATTCTTTATACCTTCTTAATATATTTATACATAAGGAAGGTAAAGGCTGGAACAAGAAACTTTGATATTCCTAATATTTTTTTTAACATGACATGGTTGTATTTTTCTTCTTGTATCCATAGAAAGATCCAGGTAACTGAAAATCTGAAGAACGTCCTAATGTAAGCTTCTTATCAAAGATTGGATGCTAAATAGAAAAGAGTTAACTGTTATAACTTTCCTACTCCTTTGGAGAGTAAGCCAATGGAGGTATATTAGGATGCAGGGTGTAATAGGGTTGGACGGTTAACAGGAAAAGGTGATTTCTCCAGCTGAAACCTTTCCCCAGTGCACCCTACTGTTAAGAGCAGAGCACTCTTTTTAAATTGCTTCTTATCAGTTCTAACCTTCATTCAAAAACCAATCTTCTTAGTCTGGTGTGATAAGCCTCAGAAAGACATAGGTTCAGTTCAGTCACTCAGTCGTGTCCGACTCTTTGCAACCCCATGAACCCCATCACGCCAGGCCTCCCTGTCCATCACCAACTCCCGGAGTCCACCCAAACCCATGTCCATTGAGTTGGTGATGCCATTGAACCATCTTATCCTCTGTTGTTCCCTTCTCCTCCTGCCATCAATCTTTCCCAGCATCAAGGTCTTTTCAAATGAGTCAGCTCTTCGTATCAGGTGGCCAAAGTATTAGAGTTTCAGCTTCAACATCAGTGCTTCCAATGAATGCTCAGGACTGATTTACTTTAGGATGGACTGGTTGGATCTTCTTGCAGTCCAAGGGACCCTCAAGAGTCTTCTCCAACACCACAGTTCAAAAGCATCAATTCTTCGGCACTCAGCTTTCTTTATACCCCAAATCTCACATCCATACATGACCACTGGAAAAACCATAGCCTTGACTAGACGGAACTTTGTTGAAAAAGTAATATCTCTGCTTTTTAATATGCTGTCTAGGTTGGTCATGTCTTTCTTTCCAAGGAGTAAGTGTCTTTTAATTTCATGGCTGCAATCACCATTTGCAGTGATATTGGAGCCCCCAAAATAAAGTCTGACACTATTTCCACTGTTTCCCCATCTATTTCCCACGAAGTGATGGGACCGGATGCCATCACCATAGTTTTCTGAATGTTGAGTTTTAAGCCAACTTTTTCACTCTCCTCTTTCACTTTCATCAAGAGGTTCTTTAGTTCTTCTTCACTTTCTGCCATAAGGGTGGTGTCATCTGCATATCTGAGGTTATTGATATTTCTCCCAGCAATCTTGATTCCAGCTTGTGCTTCCTCCAGCCCAGCATTTCTCATGATGTACTCTGCATATAAGTTAAATAAGCAGGGTGACAATATACAGCCTTGATGTACTCCTTTTCCTATTTGGAACCAGTCTGTTGTTCCATGTCCAGTTCTAACTGTTGCCTCCCGACCTGCATGCACGTTTCTCAAGAGGCAGGTCAGGTGGCCTGGTATTCCCATTTTGTTCAGAATTTCCACAGTTTATTGTGATCCACACAGTCAAAGGCTTTGGCATAGTCAATAAAGCAGAAATAGATGTTTTTCTGGAACTCTCTTGCTTCTTTGATGATCCAGCAGATGTTGGCAATTTGATCTCTGGTTCCTCTGCCTTTTTTAAAGCCAGTTTGAACATCTGGAAGTTCACGGTTCACGTATTGCTGAAGCCTGGCTTGCAGAATTTTGAGCATTATGTTACTAGCGTGTGAGATGAGTGCAATT
>SJYX01014659.1:170718-187740 GCA_006410675.1 Oreotragus oreotragus
GATGTTGGCAATTTGATCTCTGGTTCCTCTGCCTTTTCTAAAACCAGCTTGAACATCAGGGAGTTCACGGTTCATGTATTGCTGAAGCCTGGCTTGGAGAATTTTGAGCATTACTTTACTAGCATGTGAGATGAGTGCAATTGTGCGGTAGTTTGAGCATTCTTTGGCATTGCCTTTCTTTGGAATTGGAATGAAAACTGACCTTTTCCAGTCCTGTGGCCACTGCTGAGTTTTCCAAATTTGCTGGCATATTGAGTGCAGCACTTTCACAGCATCATCTTTCAGGATTTGAAACAGCTCAACTGGAATTCTATCATTTCCACTAGCTTTGTTCATAGTGATGCTTTCTAAGGCCTACTTGACTTCACATTCCAAGATGTGGGGCTCTAGGTGAATGATCACACCATCGTGATTATCCGGGTCATGAAGATCTTTTTTGCACAGTTCTTCTGTGTATTCTTGCCACCTCTTCTTAATATCTTCTGCTTCTGTTAGGTCCATACCATTTCTGTCCTTTATTGAGCCCATCTTTGCATGAAATGTTCCCTGGGTATCTGTAATTTTCTTGAAGAGATCTCTAGTCTTTCCCATTCTGTTGTTTTCCTCTGTTTCTTTGCACTGATTGCTGAAGAAGGCTTTCTTATATCTCCTTGCTATTCTTTGGAATTCTGCATTCAGATGCTTATATCTTTCCTTTTCTCCTTTGCTTTTCGCTTCCCTTCTTTTCACAGCCATTTGTAAGGCCTCCCCAGACAGCCATTTTGCTTTTCTGCATTTCTTTTCCATGAGGATGATCTTGATCCTTGTCTCCTGTACAATGTCATGAACCTCTGTCCATAGTTCGTCAGGCACTCAGTCTATCAGATCTAATCACTTGAATCTATTTCTCACTTCCACTGTATAGGCATAAGGGATTTGATTTGGGTCATATCTGAATGGTCTAGTGGTTTTCTCCACTTTCTTCAATTTAAGCCTGAATTTGGCAATAAGGAGTTCGTGATCTGAGCCACAGTTTGCTCCCGGTCTCGTTTTTGCTGACTATATTGAGCTTCTCCATCTTTGGCTGCAAAGAATATAATCATTCTGATTTTGGTGTCGACCATCTGGTGATGTCCATGTGTAGAGTCTTCTCCTGTGTTGTTGGAAGAGGGTGTTCGTTATGACCAGTGCGTTCTCCTGGCAGAACTTTATTAGCCTTTGCCTTGCTTCATTCTGTACCCCAAGGCCAAATTTGCCTGTTACTCCAGGTGTTTTTTGACCTCCTATTTTTGCATTCTGAATGCCAAAGCAAGCTTCCCACTAGACCCTGAGTGCACATAGTCCTAAAAGTATCAGCTGAGAAGCCACTACCTTCCTTTCCATTCGCCAAACTGTTTTCCCTCTTTACCCATACATACTGGCAGTACTTTGCCTTTCTACTGACAACTACCATTTTCCTGAACTTGACAAGTTTTATGCAGAAGGGTCTTCCCTTCTAGACTGTACATTCCAGAATTAAGTGCACATATTGACACATGATAAGTACTCAGGAGAAGAAATAAACTGATACGGGGGCACCAAAGATTGCCTTCAGCATAAGAATACCCATGCCCCTCATAACCACTGGAATCATAATACTAGAAGCCTGGACCACACAATGGTAGCCAAAGGTGACTGACTATGGCAGACCAACTGAGAACAGACAACTTGAGGATGACCATATACTGGCTCTGTCACTGACTGGTATTTTATTAGAAACAAGTTGGTTCCTGAAAGTTGTATCCACTGGTTGTTTCAGCTTTTGAACACTTCATTCCTAAATTTCTCTCTCTACTAAAGTATGGCATTTTCTTTTCCCCTTGGAGCATCTTGTGAAAAACTATGCTCTTTTCTCTCTCAAGTTCAGTTTCTGTAGTACACATACACAATTGTATTCAATATATTTCACTTGAGTGTACTCCTCTCTCCTCTAATTTATTTCTGATATCTTGTGGAAAATTACTTAAGTGATGAAACACTCTATTTCCAAGCATATCTTCAGGCAAAAGAGGAAGGAGTGAATTTATAGACAGTGCATAAACCCAACATTATGAATATCTCCCAACAAACTGATATCTAAAACAAACAGGCAATTTTTGCCATACTTCCAAGAAGACATAAAATTTTCTAGAATCCATAACACATCATGTGGGCAACAGAAAGGAACTTCAGGCACTTAACTGCTGATGGCAAAAGGACAAAGCAACAAACAAAAAACATGCTGCAATATCAAAGTAGTCACACCAAGATAGGATATTAATTTCAAATATAGTTTTTAAATGTCACAACTGTCAGAATACTAGAAGTATTCTTGAGGTAAATACTACAGAATTACCATGCAGTCCAGGCTATTTTTACTCTTCCAAATTATCTTTGACATTTTAAAGATAACGTTTAAATTGTAAACATTTATTATAAAAGAATATGAAAAATGAAAAAAATGTAATAAAAATTTTAAAAATCCATCTGTGATATACCATCCAGGGATAAGGGATTTTAAAATATTGACATACAGTTGATATTATACATGTTTCAATGCCATTCTCCCAAATCATCCCACCCTCTCTCTCTCCCACAGAGTCCAAAAGACTGTTCTATACATCTGTGTCTCTTTTGCTGTCTTGTACACCCATGGCTAAAGTTCAACATTCAGAAAATGAAGATCATGGCATCCGGTCCCATCACTACATGGGAAATAGATGGAGAAACAATGGAAACATTGTCAGACTTTGTTTTGGGGTGCTCCAAAATCACTGCAGATGGTGACTGCAGCCATGAAATTAAAAGACGCTTACTCCTTGGAAGAAAAGTTATGACCAACCTAGATAGCATATTCAAAAGCAGAGACATTACTTTGCCGACTAAGGTCCACCTAGTCAAGGCTATGATTTTTCCTGTGGTCATGTATGGATGTGAGAGTTGGATTGTGAAGAAGGCTGAGCGCCGAAGAATTGATGCTTTTGAACTGTGGTGTTGGAGAAGGCTCTTGAGAGTCCCTTGGACTGCAAGGAGATCCAACCAGTCCATTCTGAAGGAGATCAACCCTGGGATTTCTTTGGAAGGAATGATGCTAAAGCTGAAACTCCAGTACTTTGGCCACCTCATGCGAAGAGTTGACTCATTGGAAAAGACTCTGATGCTGGGAGGGATTGGGAGCAGGAGGAGAAGGGGACGACCAAGGATGAGATGGCTGGATGGCATCACGGACCCAATGGACGTGAGTCTGAGTGAACTCCGGGAGTTGGTTATGGACAGACAGACTTGGTGTGCTTCAATTCATGGGGTCACAAAGAGTCAGACACGACTGAGCGACTGAACTGAACTGAATTGAAATGAACACCCATGGTGGATTCATGTTGAAGTATGGCAAAACCAATACAATATTGTAAAGTAAAAAAAATAAATATATAAATAAATAATTTTTAAAAATAAAAGAAAATATTGACATACAGTTGAAACCTTGAAAATGAGTTGAACTTCATGGGAAATTTATATGTGGATTTTTTTTTTCAACAAATGTGTATAGAACAAATAATCCACAGTTGGTTGAATCTGCAGATGTGCATATACAGGTCTGGAGAGTGAACTATACAGTTAAAAGCAGAATTTCAACTGTGTGTGGGGTCAGTCCCACTAATACCCATGTTGTTCAAGGGGCATCTGTATTTATTCTGTCTTTTGCAATGCAAATATAGAAGACCTCTTATTTATTGCAAGCAGTCTAAAAAGTCAGTTGAAATAAGAATAAAAACTATGCTAAATATTTTTAATAGATTACTTTTTAGAGCATACAGAGTTTTTTCAGATTGGCTTTTCTCACTTAGTAATATGCACTTCCAGTAAGATTCCACCATGCCTTTTCATGGCTGGACAGGTCATTTCTTTTTAGCTCTGAATAATATTCTACCATCTGAAAGTACCACAGTTTGTTTATTCAATCACTTACTGAAGGACATCATTTGACTGCAGGTTTGGACAATTATGAATTGAACCACTATACATACGCAGGTACAGGTTTTTGCATGGACATCAGTTTACAATTCTTTTGGAAAATACTAAGGAGTATGATTCCTGGATAATATTAGAGAATGTTTAGTTTTGTAAGAAACCGCCAGTCTTATAAAATAGCTGTACCATGTAGTTTTCCCACCAGCAATGAATGACAGTTCTTATTACTCCACATCCTCATCAGCATTTGGCATTCTCAGGGCTCTGAATTTTGGCTATTCTAATACTTGTGTTCCCTTCATGGATCACAGCCTTGTCGTGGCAAAGGGGCTTGCATAACTCAATGAAGCCATGAGCTATTCCATGCAGGGCCACCCAAGATGGACAGGACATAGTGAACAATTCTGAAAAAATGTGGTCCACTGGAGGAGGAAATGGCAAACCACTCCATGGTTTGCCTCAAAAATCCCATGAACAGTACAAAAAAGCAAAAAGATATGACACTGGAAGATGAGGCCCCCAGGTCAGTAGGTGTTCTATATGTTACTACAGAAGAGCAGAGAGAATGAAGCAGCTGGGACAAAGCAGAAATGATGCTCACTTGTGGATGTGTCTGAAGGTGAAGATAAATTCCAACACTGCAAAGAACCATACTGCATAGGATCCTGAAATATTAGGTCCATGAATCAAGGTAAATTGGATGTCGTCAAGAAGGATATAGCATGATTGAACATCAACATCTTAGGAATATACAGGAGTGGGTAAATTTAATTCAGATGACTACTATATCTACTACTGTGGGCAAGAATTCCTTAGAAGAAATGGAATAGTCCTCAGAGTCAACAAAAGAGTCTGAAATGCAGTACTTTGGTGCAATCTCAAAAATGACAGAATGATCTCAACTTGTTTTCAAGGAAAACCATTTAACATCATAGTAATCCAAGTCTATGCCCCAACCATTGATGCCAAAGAAGCTGAAGTTGACCAGTTCCATGAAGACCTACAACACCTTCTAGAAGTAACACCCCCAAAAAGGTGTCCTCATCATTATAGGAGGAAGTGAAAGTTGCTCAGTCGTGTCTGACTCTTTGTGACCCCATGGACTATACAGTCCATGGAATTCTCCAGGCCAGAATATTGGAGTGGGTAGCCCTTCCCTTCTCCAGGGGATCTTCACAAGCCAGGGATTGATCCCAGATCTCCCACATTGCTAAGTGGTGCTGGGAAAACTGGACAGCTACATGTAAAAGAATGAAATTAGAACACTTCTTAACACCATAAACAAAGATAAACTCAAAATGGATTAAAGACCTAGATGTAAGACCAAAAACTATAAAACTCTTCAAGGAAAACATAGACAGAACACTTGATAACACAAATCAAAGCAAGATCCTCTATGAACCACCTCCTAGAATAATGGAAATAAAAACAAAAGTAAAAAAGTGGGACCTAATTAAACTTAAAAGTTTATGCACAGCAAAGAAAACTATAAGTGAGGTAAAAAGACAACCCTCAGAATGGGAGAAAATAATAGCAAATGAAACAACTGAGAAAATATTAATCTACAAAATATATAAGCAGCTCATACAACTCAATACCAGAAAAACAAAAAGCAACTTAGCAGCTTAGCAGCAAACATTAATTTAAAATTTAGATAATCCAAGAAATTTGGGATGGGGTGAAGATAATAATGAGTCTTAATAAACAGTGTTTCTTTCAGCCATCATGGGTAACTATAAATGCAAAATTTGTAAAAAACTATTAGGCTTCTGCAAGAAAAATCCTGGGAGCATAAATCTGTTGACTGTTAAACAATTTATTCCACTTAGGTTTGTGAAAAATCTCTCCACATTATGGAATTTTTTTTTTTTAATGAGGGATCCTGTTACACCACCCTCCTATAATCAGCTAATCAGTTGCTTAAAAATAAAAGACTGGTCTGGGAACTAAGATCCCACATTCTGCAGAGTGTGACCAAAAAGTAACTCTGATCACAGAACCCCAGCTGCCAAAATTCTTTAGACGTCACCATTGAATGACCTTCTTGTCTCGTGCCAAATTAGTTTCTTAATTGAATCTTCAGATGATCTCTCAGAATGAACTCCTAGGATCTTCTTGTCCATCTTCCAGAATAAGAATCCATGGTATAGCCTTCTTCTGCACCTCTCAAATTCTATCTCCAGCTTGAAAAACAAATTGCTGCCCGGGATTCTCAATCTAACACCTCGTAAGAGAAATGGACAATCTTATGCAGAAATTAACAGTTGAAATCTAACTGAGAAAAGGCTTCATTAATCTCTCAGTCATGTGCAATTCCACAGTCAAGAATTGCTCTTGGCTCAAGCCACTCTTAATTTTATAGGTCATTAGTATTTCCTCAAAGCAGATACCACAACATACTGCCAAAAACACAGTGGATGAGAACCACTCAGAATGGACACATTTCAATCTTAACAAAGTATAAAATAATATATTATTCTGGGACTTACTTTTTTTTAACTTCTAAATTATTCACTATAGCTATGAGATTAGATAATATGGGATAAAAGAAGCTGAATTTGCCTGGGCTCTGACAACTGAATTCCTTTTCAGTTTCTAGAAAGCTGACTAAAAAGCTGATAGATATGTTTGTTGCAAAATTAATATTTTTTAAACTGGGGGAAAATTCTTTGCTGCTTCAGCTGGCTGGCATGCATTTCAAAACTAACATGCCAATAACATCAATGGCTTTGTTCAAGATCAGCAATAGCAACAACCAGTATTACTGAACAGCACCTAAGTTGGCAGTCAGTATTACCTATGTTGCTTTATGTGCTTGTGATTGCATTGCTTTCAATATCTGCTAATTTAACATTGGAGGAAACTGGGGCTCAAAGGCTAGAGAACTTGACAACAGGTGTTCCGTTGGACCCAGCCCAGCCTGCTCTGCATATCTGGGCACAGGAGAGCTGTGCCCAGGTGATGGGGTGGTCGAGGGTCCCCTGCCCCCCGCCCCTCGTGGGAGGTTGTACCAGCACTCGCTGCCCAGGGTCCAGACACCTGGCAGGCAGACCATCCATCCTCACCCTTCAGCACAGCACTCACTTTTGAGGCATTTGTCAGATGGTTCTATCATAAAGGGACCCACTAGAGATACCTGCCATGTCAAAGATGCAGTCTAAAAATGGACCTGTTCCTCCTCGGGAAATGACCAGAGCCTTAGTCTGGTTTTAAGATAGAGCTGTCATTCATTTGAAGCACAGGGCTGAGCCTAAGCACACTTTCAGCAGAGATACGGGTTTAAGCATCTTCTTCAAACATTCGGTCAGTGTTGACTGCGCACGTGCTGGCGGCAGGCACTGCTCAGGAGCTGAACCCGGAGACAAAGCCGAGTCCCCCACCCTTGGAGAGCTGCGTCCTGGTGAGAGACCCCCGTCTTCTCTCCACACAGGCACCTCCTGCTGGCTCAGCTGGTGGAGAATCTGCCTGCAATGCGGGAGAGCTGAGTTTGATCCCTGGGTTGGGAAGATGCCCTGGAGGAGAGCATGGCAACCCACTCCTGTATCCTTGCCTACAGAGGAGCCTGGTAAACCAAAGTGCGGCATAAACAGGGAAGAGTAGGTTCTTGCTGAAGATCTATTTTAAATAAAAGAGCGTGTGTGTCAATTCGCCTCCTTCGCACTTTGGTAACCATCAATTCTTTCTCTAAATCTGCCCGTTTGTTTCTTATTTGAGTCTGTGTCTGAGTCTGTGTCTTATTTTAGACAAATCAGTTCATCTGTATCGTATTATAGACTCCTCATACAGGCCATCCCATATGACATTGATCTTTCTCTGCCGGGCTTACTCCACTCAGTATGATCATCTCCAATTCTGTTCAATATTCGGTAATCACCTAATGGGAAGAGGAGTTGGAAAGGAACAGATACACGTGTATGTATAACTGAATCACCTTGCTGTATGCCAGAAACTAACCCAACGCTGTTAATCAATTACACTCCAATATAAATGAAATAAAGTAAAACAAGGTAAAGTAAAATAGATTAAAATAACATAGGAAAAGGAATAGCAAACCGTGTTATAAAGTATAAACCAGCTTTGCTACCGTTCCATCCTCACCCTTCTCTCCCTTCTGACCTAGTGATGCCTCTCTCTCCACTACACTTCCATGAGGACTTGACACTCTCATCTTCCAAGAGAGGACCAGAAAACAATGCCAGCAGGAAACCTTCGGCTTCATGGAAAAAAAAAAAAAAAATAGTGATCAAGGTTTAAGAGAGAAAAGAACTGGAAAGACACTAGGTCTTTTTTCTTTTTCTTTTTTTTTGTTTCCAAATGAGAAAGAGACTCAAGTAAAATTAAAAAATAATTTCTGAGGGCTAGGAGAAAAAGAATGGGAGAAGGAAGCAAGAATGTCAGACTCTATGAAGGATCTTTTGAAAGAGCAAAGGCACTGGGCCTGGGGAATGAATGGCAAGACACCAGGAGAGAGGGAGGGACTCAGAGAGGAGACTTGCCCTTTCCCCACGTGGGACCAGACCCATGGGGAAAGTTCCAGATAACCCTGAATGCCAGCAGCAGGTGGTCTGAAGCGTGGGCCTGCCAGAGGTCGACTGTTCAGACCCGACCCCACCCCTGGGCTGTTGCTCTGGTCAACTCAGTGGCTCCAGGAGGGAGCAGAGGCCGCTGGAGACCTGCGGGCGGCACACGCATGGGTGGACACCAGTGAGTGAGTCCCCTCAACAGCACTCAAGGCCTTGGGGCGCCATCTCCCCAGATTAGATGCATCCAAGGAGAAGGAGGCTTCCCAGGTGGTGCTAGTGATAAAGAACGCACCTTCCAATGCAAGAGACCAAAGAGACTTGGGTTGGATCCCTGGATCAAGAAGATCCCCTGGAGGAGGGCATGGCAACCCAGGTCAGTGTTCTTGCCTGGAGAATCCCATGGGCAGAGGAGCCTGGCGGGCTACAGCCCATAGCCTCAGAGTCAGACATGATTAAAGCAACTGGGCACCGCACAAGGAGAAAGAGGCTTGCAGGAAAACCTGAAATGATAGGGTTTAAACTTGTATTTACTAAGTTTCCTCAAAATTGAAAACTGCTAACATTTTCTGCAAGGAGATCCAACCAGTCCATCCTAAAGGAGATCAGTCCTGGGTGTTCATCGGAAGGACTGATGTTGAAGCTGAAACTCCAATACTTTGGTCACCTGATGTGAAGAGCTGACTCATTTGAAAATACCCTGATGCTGGGAAAGATTGAGGGCAGGAGGAGAAGGGGATGACAGAGGATGAGATTGTTGGATGGCATCACTGACTCGATGGACATGGGTTTGGGTGGACTCTGGGAGTTGGTGATGGACAGGGAGGCCTGGCATGCTGCGGTTCATGGGGTCGCAAAGAGTCAGACACAACTGAGCAACTGAACTGAACTGAACATTTTCTGATATAAATTAAGTAGGGTCTCCAAACAGAGATTTGTAGGGCCTCCAAACAGAAATTTGGAGACCCTACTTAATTTATAACTGAAAATTATAAATTATAAAAATAAATACATATACATTTTTTATACCTAAATAATTCATTGGGTATATTGTCCATGTTACAAATATAATACACTGGGTGACATCCAAGTGCATAAAATAGTAAAATAAAAGTCATATTTTTTTAATATTAAAGTTTAGAGAATAGAGTCAGAGGTCATTTATCAATGTTCATGCTTTGATTTGCTTTTAAACTTTACTCTTTTAACTATCTTCTCTTATTTCACTGACAAAAATCAGTGTGAGTCATATATTTTTATTTCAAAATCAATAGTGTCAGAGAAATTTGCTTTATGGATAGTTTACAGCAATATTTTAAATTTCCCACTTAGGGAAAGTTTATCGTGGCTTTTTTAACATGAAAGTGTATAGTCTTTGAATGTTTTAGCTATTTAAACTGTGTTCAGTCCAATTTTTCTAATACTTCTAAATATTTCTCATTGTGAAAAAACAGGATATTTCAAGAGAAGAAAGAGAAAATGTGCATTTTATTTTTAATGTCTTTGACTAATACCTACTAACACCATGTGGAAGTAAGATATTACTTATTAATAAAATAAATTATGCTTTGAAATAAAATCCTTTCACAGATTTAAGACAAGGGGGCAACTCATAAATCTGCAGACATTTAGGCGAGGTTAAGTGAGAAACACGCCAATAAAAATTCTACAGCAGATCGCTTGTACAGCCCAACGGCCGAAAGAATAAAAGTACTTCTGGGATTTATATCTTTTGGCTCAGTGGGTAACATATTCAGGTACCACACAAAAAAATGTAACTCTCTGTGGTTTCCTTAAAAAGAGTATTGAGTCACTTTAGATTAATAAAAGCAAAGAGGATTAACTGTTTTTAATCAGAAAGAGAATTGAGCTTTGCCAGCGTCTCTTTATTACAGAAAATTTAGATCACTTCAGACCTTCAGACAGAACTGAACATGATTAAAAAGAAGTCCCTTATTCACCTCACTGCTGTTTCATAATGTCTTGTACCAAACGGATAAACAAGCACACCCATAACTAAAGTGCATGCTTTCCCCAGGCCAGTATCTCAAGGCCAGTTTTAACCAAGACTTGGTTTCGGTCATGATTTTCAGATCCTCTCCCTGCAGATGGTCCTGTGATGGAGGTCTTGTTTTGCGAGGCTGTTGGAGGGGCAGCCCAGCGCGGGGTAGGCTGGCATCTCACGACCCCGATGCTTCGTGCCTGCTGGTGCAATCTGAGTAGAGTTAGCTCGTTATAAAGTCAGATCACACTTTAGAGACTTCCTGTGGCAGAAAGAAAGGCCCATGTCTTTTCCACCTCTGAACTGAACTGAACTGAACTGATGACCCAGCAATCCCACTCCTAGGCATATACCCAGAAGAAACCAAAATGAAAAAAGACACATGTACCCCAGTGTTCATTGCAGCAGTATTTACAGTAGCTAGAACATGGAAGCAACCTAGACAGATGCATGGATAAAGAAGCTGTGGTACATATACACAATGGAATATTACTAAGCCATAAAAGGGAACACATTTGGGTCAGTTCTAATGAGGTGGATGAACCTAGATCTTATTACAGAGTGAAGTAAATCCAAAAGAAAAAGATAAATATCATATACTAATGCATATATATGGAATGAAGAAAGATGGTACCTAAGAATTTATTTGCAGGGCAACAGTGGAGAAATAGACACAGAGAACAGACTTATGGACATGGGGAGAGGGGAGAAGAGGGTGAGATGTATGGAAAGAATAACATGGAAACTTACATTATCATAAGTAAAATAGATAGCCAATGGGAATTTGCTGTATGGCTCAGGAAACTCAAACAGGGGCTGTGTATCAACACAGAGGGGTGGGATGGGGAGGAAGATGGGAGGGAGGTTCAAGAGGGAGGGGATATATACATACCTATGGCTGATTCATGTTGAGGTTTTGACAGAAAACAACAAAATTCTGTAAAGCAATTATGCTTCAATTAAAAAATAAATAAAAATTTTTAAAAAGATACCAGAAGAAACAGGCAAATTTGACCTTGGAATACAAAATGAAGTGGGGCAAAGGCTAACAGGGTTTTGTCAAAAGAACATGCTGGCCATAGCAACACCATTTTCCAACAACACAAAAGATGACTCTACACATGGACATCACCAGATGGTCAACACCAAAATATAATCAGATTGATTATGTTCTTTGCAGCCAATGAAGGAGAAGCTCTAAACAGTCCGCAAAAACAAGACCTGAGCTGACTGTGGCTCAGATCATCAGCTCCTTAATGCACAATTCAGACTAAAATTGAAGAAAGTAGGGGAAAACACTAGACCACTCAAGTATGACCTAAATCAAATCCTTTGTAATTGTACAGTGAAGCTGACAAATAGACTCAAGAGATTCGATCTGGTAGACAGAGTGCCTGGAGAACTATGGATGGAGGTTCATAACACTGTATAGGAGGCAGTGACCAAAACCATCCCAAAGAAAGAAATGCAAGCAGGCAAAGGGGTTGTCTGGGGAGGTTTTACAAATAGATGAGGAAAGAAGAGAAGCAAAAGGCAAGGGAGAAAGGGAAAGATATGCCCAACTGAACACAGAGTTCCAGAGACTAGCAAGGAGATAAGAGATCCTTCTTAAGGGAACAGAGCAAAGGAATTGAGGAAAACAATAGAATGGGAAAGACTATAGATCTCTTCAAGAAAATTAGAGATATCAAAGGAACATTTCATGTAAGGTTGGGCACAATAAAAGACAGAAATGGTAAGGACCTAACAGAAACAGAAGAGATTAAGAAGAGGTGGCAAGAAAACACAGAAGAACTATACAAAAAAGGTCTTAATGACCCAGACAACCATGATGGTGTGGTCACTCACCTAGAGCCAGACATCCTGGAGTGTGAAATCAAGCAGGCCTTAGAAAGAATAACTATGAACAAAGCTAGTGGAGGTGATGGAACTCCAGCTGAGTTATATAAAATCCTAAAAGATGATGCTGTTAAAGTGTTGCACTCAATGTGCCAGCCAACTTGGAAAACTCAGCAGAGGCCACAGGACTGGAAAAGGTCACCTTTCATTTAAATCCAATCAAGCGGGCCTTAGAAAGAATAACTATGAACAAAGCTAGTGGAGGTGATGGAACTCCAGCTGAGTTATATAAAATCCTAAAAGATGATGCTGTTAAAGTGTTGCACTCAATGTGCCAGCCAACTTGGAAAACTCAGCAGAGGCCACAGGACTGGAAAAGGTCACCTTTCATTTAAATCCCAAAGAAGGGCAATACCAAAGAATGTTCAAGCTACCAGACAATTGTACTCATTTCACACACCAACAAGGTGATGCTCAAAATCCTTCAAGCTAGGCTTCAACAGTACGTGAACCTAGAACTTCCAGATGTACAAGCTGGGTTTAGAAAACGCAGAGGAGCCAGAGATCAAATTGCCAATACCTGTTGGATCATGGAGAAAGCAAGAGAATTCCATAAAAACATCTACTTCTGCTTGATTTAATACATTTAAACCTGGACTGTGAATAACAACAAACTGGAAAATTCTTAAAGAGATGGGAATTCCAGACCACCTTACCTGTCTGTCCCCTAAGACCTGTATGCAAGTCAAGAAGCAAGTTAGAACTGGAAATGGAACAACAGACTAGTTCAAAATTGGGAAAGGAGTATGACAAGGCTGTATACTGTCACCTTGCTCATTTAACTTATATGCAGAGTGCATCATTCAAAATGCCAGGCTGGATGAAGCAAAAGCTAGAATCAAGATTGCCGGGAGAAATACCAACAACCTCAGATAAGCAGATGATACCACTCTAATGGCAGAAAGTGAAGCAGACCTAGAGCTTCCTGATGAGGATGAAAGAGAAGAGTGAAAAGCTGGCTTGAAACTCAACATTCAAAAAACCAAGATCATGGCATTTTTCTCTATCACTTTATGGCAGATAGAAGGAGGAAATATGGAAGCAGTGACAGATTTTATTTTCTTGGGATCCAAAATCACTGCAGATGGTGATTGCAGCCATGAAATTAAAAGACGCTTGCTCCTTGGAAGAAAAGGTATGACCAACCTATACAGCATATTGAAAAGCAGATACATTACTTTGCCAACAAAGGTCCATATAGCCAAAGCTATGGTTTTTCCAGTAGCCATGTATGGATGTGAGAATTGGTCAATAAAATAGGCTGAGCACTGAAGAATTGTTACCTTCAAACTGAGGAGCTGGAGAAGACTCTTAAGAGTCCCTTGGACTGCAAGGCGATGAAACCAGTCAATTTGAAAGGAAATCAACCCTGAATATTCGTTAGAAGGACTGAAGCTGAAGCTCCAATACTTTGGCCACCTGATGCAAACAGCTGACTCATTGGAAAAGACCCTGATACTTGGAACGATTGAAGGCAAAAGGAGAAGGGGGCAGCAGAGGATGAGATGGTTAAACAGCATCACTGACTCAACAGGCATGAATTTGAGCAAACTCTGGGAGATAGCAGAGGACAGAGAGCCTGGTGTGCTGCAGTCCACGGGGTGGCAAAGAGTTGGACATGACTTAGCAACTGAACAACAACAATACTTGTGTAGCAATATCTCATTGTGGTTTTAATTTGTAATTCCCTAATGATATATGTTGTTGAGCATCTTTTCATATGTTCATTCATCATGTATATATCTTCTTTCATGAGGTGTCTCTTCGGTTCTCTTGTCCATTTTTTAATTGGGTTGTTTTCTTACTGTTATGTTTTAAGAGCTCTTTATATATTTTGAGCTGCAGTCCTTTGTCAGATGTCTTTTGCAAGTATCTTCTGCCAGTCTGTACTTTGTCTTCTCATTCTTTTGACAGTATCTTTTGCAGAACAGAAGTTTATAATTTTAATGAAGTTTAAGTTATCAATTATTTCTATCATGGATCATGCCTTTGGAATAGTATCTAAAAAGTCACTGTTATACCTAAGGTCATCTACATTTTCTATGTTATATTCTATTAATTTTGTAATCCTGCATGTTATGCTTAGGTAGGTGATCTATTTTGAGTTAATATTTGAGAACAATCTGTGTCTAGATTCTTTTTTTTTTTTTTTTGGATGTCAATGTCCAGTCATTTTATCACTTTTCATTGAAAAGACTATTTTCTCTCCATTGTATTGTTTTTGTTCCTTTGTTAAGTGAGTCTATTTCTGGGCTTTCTATTGTATTCCATTGATAATTTTTCTATTCTTTCATTAAAACCACACTGTCTTAATTACTGTGGTTTTATTGTAAGTCTTGTAGTTGGGTAGTGTCAACCCAACTTTGTCTTCTCCTTCAGTATTGTGTTATGTTAGCTATCCATGGTTATTGCTTTTACTTAAAAGCTGTAGAATCAGTTTGGCAATGTCCACAAAATAATTTCCTGGAATTTTTTTTTTTTTTACCACAAATAAGATCTTTTATTTGTCACCATTAAAAGACTGCAGGAGGGGGGTTCATGTTTGGGAGTTCATGTACACCCGTGGTGGATTCATGTCAATGTATGCCAAAACCAGTAGAGTACTGTAAAGTAAAATAAAATAAAATTTAAAAAAGAAAAGACTGCATTTTAAACAGATTCTTGGACTGGTGGCTCATACCCATCAGCTCATTCAACTTTAGCACCTGTCTCGTCCCCAGGAGCTTTTCCAGAACTACTAGCTTCACCATGTAGCTCCATGAGTTTTCCCAATTCAAATTTGGGCTTTTTCAGCATTTTTACTTTAACAAAGACATCATGGAGCAGATAAATAGATTGGCAAGGCTTTTCTATGTCTTTTCCAATGCTATCTGGAATCAATTTATTGACCACCTCTTTCAAGTTATTTGTCTGCACCTCTTGGGTCATGATTTCCATTATCTTCTTGTGGATCTGGCGCACCTGCTGGTGCTGGGCATAAAAGGTCTTCTGAATCTGATTGTTGCATTTTTTAAATTAAAACTCACAGAGTAACCATTGGTAGTCTTGATATCAATGTGAGTTTCAATCATGATCTGCCATTTTTTAACCATGGAGCACATTTTGTCACAGCTAATGAAAATTAGACAGTTTTTGCCCTGAACATCCTCAGTAATTAGCTTGAATTTTCTAAATGCTACTTCATCATTCTGCAGATCAGCAAGACTCACTTCAAAAACACGACCTTTGAGGCCATCAGATGCGATTTTGGTTTCTTGAGTTCTTATGACCAATGGTTTCCCAATATTCCTTATATTGAACATAGCTGATGCTTTCACATCATACCAATCTCTTTTAGGAAATGGGACAACCACTTTCTTCTTGGCTCCCTTTTTGCCTCCTCTCATAAGGTGCTTGTTCTTGCCAGCCGCCATGGTGCTGCTCAGAGCCAAAAGGGCTTTCCTGGGATTTTAATTGGGACTAAATTGAATATATAAAATAAATTGGAAAGAAGTAACATCTTGACAATACTGATTCTTCCTATCCATGCATATGGAACATCTCCATTTACTTAGAGCTTTGATTTCTTTCATTAGAGTTTTGTAGTTCTTTTCCATATTTTTAACATAAAACATGAAAGTGTATATTCCTTAACTAGTCCTGTAAGGTGAAGCCAAGGTCTTCTCTTGAGATGTATCCAGAGTTCTGTTCCTCATCCTTATGAATTGCATACTAACAGTGAATACTAGTTACATTTTATTTCTAGTTACATTTCTATGTTATTGTTATTTCCAGTTACATTTTATTTGCATTGGAGCAATACCTTAAAAAGCAACAAACCATCTGAGAGAGGTCTTCTAATTTTTATAATATTTTTACAAAGTTTTTATTTTCTTGCTCACTCCGTATTAATACAGATTTATTTTAGAGCTCACTTTTATTGTGTTTTCCCAAGGCTTTTATCTGAGCATTCCTACACGAAGAAAAAAAAAAAAGCTTTATTTTTATAGTTATATCACATTGGTTTCTTTGACATTTAATTGAACTGTTATTATATCAAGCTTAATTAGCATATGAAAACATTTGCAAATATACAAATAGTTCTTGATAAGTATACTCCTCAACCAGTAGGGAAAGGACCGCATAAGCACACAAGGAGATGCCTACCAGCCATGAGCTTCACATGTGCTACAAGTATTACATGTATCATAGAGGACCCAGAAACCACTCAGAGGTCAGCTAACAGAGCTTCTACTGTTTATTGTTTATTTATTTTGCTTTATTTTTATGAAACAAAGTCACAAAGGAAAAAGGAACAAAAAGCAACTTTAATCACCATTCTATATTTCAGTTCAGTTCAGTCGCTCAGTCGTGTCCGACTCTTTGTGACCCCATGAATCGCAGCACACCAGGCCTCCCTGTCCATCACCATCTCCCGGAGTTCACTCAGACTCACGTCCATCGAGTCCGTGATGCCATCCAGCCATCTCATCCTCGGTCGTCCCCTTCTCCTCCTGCCCCCAATCCCTCCCAGCATCAGAGTCTTTTCCAATGAGTCAACTCTTCGCATGAGGTGGCCAAGTACTGGAGTTTCAGCTTTAGCATCATTCCTTCCAAAGAAATCCCAGGGCTGATCTCCTTCAGAATGGACTGGTT
>SJYX01014664.1:0-30515 GCA_006410675.1 Oreotragus oreotragus
TCCATCGAGTCAGTGATGCCATCCAGCCATCTCATCCTTGGTCATCCCTTTCTCCTCCTGCCCCCAATCCCTCCCAGCATCAGAGTCTTTTCCAATGAGTCAACTCTTCGCATGAGGTGGCCAAAGTACTGGAGTTTCAGCTTTAGCATCGTTCCTTCCAAAGAAATCCCAGGGTTGATCTCCTTCAGAATGGACTGGTTGGATCTCCTTGCAGTCCAAAGGACTCTCAAGAGTCTTCTCCAACACCACAGTTCAAAAGCATAAATTCTTTTAAGTATGTATTAATACTTAAGGAGACCCACTTTGCAAACTTCTTGCTTTTCCTAAGCAACAATATGCGTGATACCATAGTTTAGTATTGTAGTTATATGTTTTTCCAGTTATTTAAAATCAGTTTTAAAAAGGCAGGTGTCAGACAAACAAAGCTACACTTGGAAGTTTTTCCTGTTGGAGCTTAGAAATTGCGACCGGCACTTGGGATTGATTTCAGGCTTGCCAACAGGTTCGTTAAGGCAATGGCAAATTTTAATAGTCATTCCAAACACCAAAAGCTCTTCTTTAATTTTTGTAGTATTGACTAAAGAAAGGGGCTTAGCTCTAGGCAGGAAAAGAGTATAAGAAGAAAAAAGTGAAAACAAGCAAACCACAAAACTTTCAATACATCTGAGGTGAAGTGCAGTTACTGAATTATCACCATCTTCTGTGTTAACCGAGATTTAATGGTGGTTGAAACCAGTTTCACAGCGTGTATTTTACTTGTGGTGAAATCATTTAACCACGAGAGAGTCTGTTTTTCTATAGGAAAACACAAAAGAGAAAAGCCATCATTCTTGCGGTGCAGAGCAGAGCAGGGCCAGTCCTCCCTGACGCTCAGTTTCTCTTACAGCTCAGCTGACAGGCTGTGTCCTGCTGCATGCACCGAGCTGTAAATTCAGTTTTCTCATGAGCCCTCAGAAGGCTGTCCTCAAATAAACAAAGGATTTTTAAGTGATTTGGTGTGTTACACTTCTCTCTGGTTAAAAACAAATTCCCCTGAATGCACTTAATGCTTCAGAATGGTAAACGTTAAAATGGTTGATGGTAAACTTAATATTATGTAAAATTTACCACAATTTTTTAAATGTTATGGTGGTCAGTC
Source organism: Oreotragus oreotragus (assembly GCA_006410675.1). Lineage (NCBI taxonomy): Eukaryota > Metazoa > Chordata > Mammalia > Artiodactyla > Bovidae > Oreotragus > Oreotragus oreotragus. Next base: position 1,139 of record SJYX01014664.1, read on the forward strand.
AGTCAGTTCAGTCGCTCAGTCGTGTCCGACTCTTTCCGACTCCGTGAATCGCAGCACGCCAGGCCTCCCTGTGCATCACCAACTCCTGGAGTTCACCCAAACTCATGTGCATTGAGTCGGTGATGCCATCCAGCCATCTCATCCTCTGTCGTCCCCTTCTCCTCCTGCCCCCAATCCCTTCCAGCATCAGGGTATTTTCCAATGAGTCAACTCTTCGCATGAGGTGGCCGAAGTATTGGAGTTTCAGCCTCAGCATCAGTCCTTCCAGTGAACACCCAGGACTGATCTCCTTTAGGATGGACTGGTTGGATCTCCTTGCAGTCCAAGGGACTCTCAAGAGTCTTCTCCAACACCACAGTTCAAAAGCCAGGAGGGTCTATNAGGTGGTCTGGTATTCCCATCTCTTTCAGAATTTTCCACAGTTTATTGTGATCCACACAGTCAAAGGTTTTGGCATAGTCAATAAAGCAGAAATAGATGTTTTTTTGGAACTCTCTTGCTTTTTCGATGATCCAGTGGATGTTGGCAATTTGATCTTTGGTTCCTCTGCCTTTTCTAAAACCAGCTTGAACATCTGGAAGTTCACTGTTCATGTATTGCTGAAGCCTGGCTTGGAGAATTTTGAGCGTTACTTCACTAGCGTGTGAGATGAGTGCAATTGTGCGGTAGTTTGAGCATTCTTTGGCATTGCCTTTCTTTGGGACTGGAATGAAAATGGACCTCTTTCAGTTCTGTGGCCACTGCTGAGTTTCCCAAATTTGCTGGCATAATGAGTGCAGCACTTTCACAGTTATGGTGGTAGTTTTATCTAATTGGTATTTTACCACAGTAAGTAATATTATAGGTCCACTACGCTTCAATTAAAAAATTTCCTTTCCAAGTAAGACTCAGGTTTCTTATTTTATATTTTTCCTTCTCAAAAAGGATGCTTTTAAAATATATTTTTGTATATATATGTATTTCTAATTTTCTTTATTGAAGTACAGTTGATATACAGTATTGTGTTAGTTTCAGGTGTACAGCACAGTGATTCAGCTAGTTTTTTCTGATTATATTCCATTACATGTTATTGTAAGATATTGAGTATAATTCCCTGTGCTTTACAGTAAGTCCTTGTTTATCTGTTGTATATAGCAGTTTGATCCTAACTTATACCTCCCTCCTTCCTTCTCCCCTTTGGTCACTAAAAATGTTCTATATGTTTGTGAGCCTGTTTCTGTTTTGTATATAGATGTATTTGTATGATTTTTTAGATTCCACATATACCTGATATCCTACTATAGTCGTCTTGTTNTTGATCCTAACTTATACCTCCCTCCTTCCTTCTCCCCTTTGGTCACTAAAAATGTTCTATATGTTTGTGAGCCTGTTTCTGTTTTGTATATAGATGTATTTGTATGATTTTTTAGATTCCACATATACCTGATATCCTACTATAGTCGTCTTGTTCTGTTGTGCTTACTAAGAAAGTGAAGTAAGTAGATAATCTCTCTAGGCCCTCCCGTGTTGCTGCACGTGTTTCATTCATCTTCATGGCTGAGTAATATTCAGCTGTGAATAAGTATCACATCTTCTTTTCCCAGTTGTCTGTTGATGGGGGCCTGGGTTGTTTCTGCGTCTTGGCTGTTGTCAGTGGTGCTGCTATGAACTTTGGGGTGCATGCATCTTTCTGAAATAGAGTTTTCTCCAGATCTACATCCAGGAGTGGGATCACTGGAACGTGTGGTAGCTCTATTTTCAGTGTTTTAAGGAACCTCCATACTGGTTTCCATTGTGGCTGCACCGATCTGCATTCCCTCCAGTGGTGTAGGAGGATTTCCTTTTCCCCGCTCCCTCCTCGGCATTTATTCCTAGACTCTTTAAGACTCTTTAACGATGGCTGTTCCGACTGGTGTGAGGTGAGAGCACGCTGTGGTTGACTGGCGTTTCTCAAGTACTTAGCAGTGTTTGGCATCTTCCCGTGTGCCTACTGGCCATCTGTATGTCTTCTTTAGGAAAATGTCCATTTAGATTTTTTGCTCCTTTTGTTTATTTTTTCAGTATTGAGTATATGAGCTGTCTGTATGTTTTGAATATTAACCTCTTTTTGATCATGTCTTTTGCAAATATTTTCTTCCAGTCCATAGGTTGTGTTTTCACTTTGTTGATGGTTTCCGTTACTGCGCAGAAGCTTATAAGCTTGATTGGGTCCCATTTGTTTATTTTCGTTTTTATTTCTTATGCCTTGGGAGACGGAGTTAAGAAAATACTGCTGTGATTTGTGTCAGAGAATGTTTTGCCTATGTTCTCTTCTAGGAGCTTTATGGTACTGTGTCTTATACTTGGACTTCCGGGCGGCCCTAGTGGTTAAAAAAAAATAAAAAATTCACCTGCTGATGTAGGAGATGTAAGAGACGCAGGTTTGATCCCTGGGTTAGGAAGATTCCCTGGAGGAGGGCATGACAACCCACTCCAATGTTCTTGCCTGGAGAATCCCATGGACAGAGGAGCCTGGTGGGCTACAGGCCCTGGGGTTACAAAGAGCTGGACACGACTGAAGTGACTTAGCATGCACACATATCTTAAACTCAAAATTTAAACCATTTTGAGTTTATTTGTGTGTGTGGTTTGAGGAAGTGTTCTTGCTTCATTAATTTCCACGTAGCTGTCCAGCTTTCCCAACACCACTTGCTGAAGACAAGTCTCTGCTCCATTGTGTAGTCTTGCCTCCTTTGTCACAGATTAATTGACTGTAAGTGTGTGTTTCTGGGCTCTGTATGCTGTTCCATTGATCTATACGTCTGTTTTGGGCTGTTGTCATGCTGCTTTTGATTACTGGAGCTCTGTAGTATAGTGTGAAGTCTGGGGGGTATTTTGCCTCCATCTTTGTTATTTTTCCTCAGGACTGCTTTGACGATTCTGGGTCTTTTGCAGTTCCATATAAACTTTAGGATTATCTGTTCTAGTATTGTGCAAAATGTCATGGGTCTTTTGATAAGGAGCACATTAAATCTGCAGATTGCTTTGAGTAGTATGGCCATTTTAACAATATTTACCCTTCCAATCCAAGAACATGGGATATCTTCCCATTCTTTTGAGTCATTTTCAATTTCCTTTATCAGCGTTTTATAGTTCTCAGTGTAGAAGTCTTATTCCTAGGAGTTTTTTGTTTGTTTATTTTGTCTTGTTTGACATGACTTTAAAATCACATTTAAATTTCTTTGTTAGTCTAAAGAAATGCAACAGGTTTCTGTGTATTGATGCTGTATCCTGCTACCTGGCTAAATTCACTTATTAATTCTAGTATATTTTGTGTGGAGATTTTAGGGGTCTCTGTATAGAGCATCCTGTCATCTGCAAATAGTGGCAGTTTCACCTCTTCCCTTCCAATTTTTTCTTTGTCTTTTACTTCTTTTTCTTGTCTGATTGCTATAGTTATGGCTTCCAATACTATGTTGAATAGAAGTGGCAAGAATGGGCATCTTTGCCTTGTTCCTGTGGGAAGTTTTCAGCTTTTCACCATTGACGATGATGTTTGGCCATGGGTTTGTTGTAAATGGCCTTCGTTATGTTGAGATATGTTCCCTCTAAACACGTATTGGTGAGAGTTTGGCTCTTTCACATTCTTTTTCTGCATCTATGGAGTAACCTTGTGGTTTTTGCCTTGTCTTTTGTTGATGTCGGGTACCTCATCGATTGATTTGGGTATGTAGAGTCATTCTTGTGACCCTGGAATGAATCCAACTTGATCATGGTATAGGGTCCTTTCTATGTGTTGTTGGATTCAGCTTACAAATATTTTGTGGAGGAGTTTCGCATCTATATTACTCAGGGATATTGGCCTGTAAATTTTTTTTTTCTTGGTAGTGTCTTTGCCTGGTTTGGTGTCAGGGTGACGTTGGCTTCATAGAATGACTTTGGGAGTGTTTCCTCCTCTTTAGTCTTTCGGAGGAGTTTGAGGATTGGTGTGAATTCTTCTTTGTGTGTGTGGTAGGATTCCCCAGTGAAGCCATTTGGTCCTGGACTTTTGTTTGCAAGCATTTTTTTTCTTTGTTATTAGAAATTCTATTTCACTTCTAGTAACTGGTCTATTCAAATTCACTATTTCTTCCTGACTCAGCCTTAGTGGAGTGTATTCTTCCAGAAATGTGTCCATTTCCTTTGGGTTGTCCACCTTGTTGGTATATAGCTGTTCATAGCATTCTCTTACGATTTTTTAAATATTTCTGTGGTATCAGTTGTTATCCTCTCATTTCTAAGTTTATTTACTTGAGTTCTCTCTCTCTTCTTCATGAGCCTGGCTGGAGGTTTGTTACATTTGTTTATCTTTTTAAAAAAACCAGTTGTTGGTTTCATTGATCTGTTCTACTGTTTTTGAACTCTCTTTATCTCCTCTCTGATCTTTATTATTTCCTTCTTTTTGTTGACTTTGGATTGTTTGTCCTTTTTCTAATTCTTTCACGTGGTAAGCTGGGCTGTTTGTGACTTTTTCTTGTTTCTTGAGGAAGGCCTGTATTTCTATGAACGTCCCTCTTGGAGCAGCTTTTCCTGCGTTCCATGGATTATGGAAGCTTGTGCTTTCACTTTCGGACCTTATGTTCTCTTCCATTCGTCTCGTTTCTGTGCACACTCTGCGTAGCACCTGCCTTATTGCAGGANCTGTTGTCATGCTGCTTTTGATTACTGGAGCTCTGTAGTATAGTGTGAAGTCTGGGGGGTATTTTGCCTCCATCTTTGTTATTTTTCCTCAGGACTGCTTTGACGATTCTGGGTCTTTTGCAGTTCCATATAAACTTTAGGATTATCTGTTCTAGTATTGTGCAAAATGTCATGGGTCTTTTGATAAGGAGCACATTAAATCTGCAGATTGCTTTGAGTAGTATGGCCATTTTAACAATATTTACCCTTCCAATCCAAGAACATGGGATATCTTCCCATTCTTTTGAGTCATTTTCAATTTCCTTTATCAGCGTTTTATAGTTCTCAGTGTAGAAGTCTTATTCCTAGGAGTTTTTTGTTTGTTTATTTTGTCTTGTTTGACATGACTTTAAAATCACATTTAAATTTCTTTGTTAGTCTAAAGAAATGCAACAGGTTTCTGTGTATTGATGCTGTATCCTGCTACCTGGCTAAATTCACTTATTAATTCTAGTATATTTTGTGTGGAGATTTTAGGGGTCTCTGTATAGAGCATCCTGTCATCTGCAAATAGTGGCAGTTTCACCTCTTCCCTTCCAATTTTTTCTTTGTCTTTTACTTCTTTTTCTTGTCTGATTGCTATAGTTATGGCTTCCAATACTATGTTGAATAGAAGTGGCAAGAATGGGCATCTTTGCCTTGTTCCTGTGGGAAGTTTTCAGCTTTTCACCATTGACGATGATGTTTGGCCATGGGTTTGTTGTAAATGGCCTTCGTTATGTTGAGATATGTTCCCTCTAAACACGTATTGGTGAGAGTTTGGCTCTTTCACATTCTTTTTCTGCATCTATGGAGTAACCTTGTGGTTTTTGCCTTGTCTTTTGTTGATGTCGGGTACCTCATCGATTGATTTGGGTATGTAGAGTCATTCTTGTGACCCTGGAATGAATCCAACTTGATCATGGTATAGGGTCCTTTCTATGTGTTGTTGGATTCAGCTTACAAATATTTTGTGGAGAAGTTTCGCATCTATATTACTCAGGGATATTGGCCTGTAAATTTTTTTTTTTCTTGGTAGTGTCTTTGCCTAGTTTGGTGTCAGGGTGACGTTGGCTTCATAGAATGACTTTGGGAGTGTTTCCTCCTCTTTAGTCTTTCGGAGGAGTTTGAGGATTGGTGTGAATTCTTCTTTGTGTGTGTGGTAGGATTCCCCAGTGAAGCCATTTGGTCCTGGACTTTTGTTTGCAAGCATTTTTTTTCTTTGTTATTAGAAATTCTATTTCACTTCTAGTAACTGGTCTATTCAAATTCACTATTTCTTCCTGACTCAGCCTTAGTGGAGTGTATTCTTCCAGAAATGTGTCCATTTCCTTTGGGTTGTCCACCTTGTTGGTATATAGCTGTTCATAGCATTCTCTTAGGATTTTTTAAATATTTCTNTTTTTTTCTTTGTTATTAGAAATTCTATTTCACTTCTAGTAACTGGTCTATTCAAATTCACTATTTCTTCCTGACTCAGCCTTAGTGGAGTGTATTCTTCCAGAAATGTGTCCATTTCCTTTGGGTTGTCCACCTTGTTGGTATATAGCTGTTCATAGCATTCTCTTAGGATTTTTTAAATATTTCTGTGGTATCAGTTGTTATCCTCTCATTTCTAAGTTTGTTTACTTGAGTTCTCTCTCTTCTTCATGAGCCTGGCTGGAGGTTTGTTACATTTGTTTATCTTTTTTAAAAAACCAGTTGTTGGTTTCATTGATCTGTTCTGTTTCTTTTTATCTCCTCTCTGATCTTTATTATTTCCTTCTTTTTGTTGACTTTGGATTCTGTTTGTCCTTTTTCTAATTCTTTTAGGTGGTAAGTTGGGCTCTTTGTGACTTTTTTCTTGTTTCTTGAGGAAGGCCTGTATTTCTATGAACGTCCCTCTTGGAGCGGCTTTTCCTGCGTTCCGTGGATTATGGAAGCTTGTGCTTTCACTTTTGGACCTTATGTTCTCTTCCATTCGTCTCGTTTCTGTGCACACTCTGCGTAGCACCTGCCTTATTGCAGGAAACTGCCAGAGCTCCTCACTAGTGTTTGTTTTTGTTTTTTAAACAGAAGAAAGTGTCAGCGAAGAAAACACAANTGGATTATGGAAGCTTGTGCTTTCACTTTCGGACCTTATGTTCTCTTCCATTCGTCTCGTTTCTGTGCACACTCTGCGTAGCACCTGCCTTATTGCAGGAAACTGCCAGAGCTCCTCACTAGTGTTTGTTTTTGTTTTTTAAACAGAAGAAAGTGTCAGCGAAGAAAACACAAGATGAAGAAATAAAACAAATAGATGAAGAGAGGACCAAGGAGATTTATAAAAACTGGAAAGAAGATTCGGAGTGGCAGGCTTCTTGTAAGTACCCAGAGGCCTCTATAACAGTGACACGAAACCAGATTGTTCACTTAATTATGACAATCTGGGAAACACTTAGAATGGTTGTCCAGAGATATTTTTAACACCAAATTATTACTCAAGGGCTACGGGCCACCTTTTGAATTGCAGAAAGGTTCTCAGCTCATCTTTACACCAGCAACATTATGATGTATGTAAGTGATGGAATGGTATTTAGCTATGAAAAATGTTTTGCAAGAGTGTTTAATGTCCTTAGAATATATTTATATCTTTTTAACTTGGAGAAGAAGAATGAGTATAAAAATAGTGTGAAAAGCATCCCTATTTTAAAATGTCTAAGTATACGAGGGAAAAGACGTGGAAGGTTAACATATTTACATTAGTTTTCTTGGAGAGGCAGGATTCAGAGTTACTTGTTGGACTTCTTGCTTCTGTGTGTTTTCCTCAGCTTCCAGCAGTGAGCACATCTACACTTTGTAATCAGAAGACACAGGGATGACAGGCAGGCTTGTCGCATCCTTGCCACACCTGTGGCTGAACCCTGCTTCATTCTGAGTTAGCACTGCCCAGAGAGGGTCCTCCTGGGGAGAGGCCAGTGCCGATGAAGCAGAGCAGAGGGTGAGCGAGGCTGATGCTGGGAGGATTCGGGTGTGAAGCAGGGTTAGGGCTTCCATCTGACTCGGACTAGGAAGCCCTAAGTGCCCGGTCATCCCTTGAGGCAGCGGGAGGAGCCAGGGACAGGCATGTCCGCAGAATGTTGGGAATTCCTTTACAACGAACAGCATTAAAACGACAGTTTTTGTGAAATGAAAATGTTCACCAGATCCCATCACTTCTATGCAGTGAAATCTTAGTGGAATGGAAGATTTTAGGCGTTTCTTTGAAGTCAGACATAACAGATTCTGACCAATAATGCCTGAACTGCAGGTAAATACCCATAAGGCTTATTCTTACATCCTGCGTTCAAGTCCATGATGCTCGGTGGCTGGAATAAAAGCTGCCAAAGCAACAGCCCTTCTGTGTTACAAAGCAGTCGTGAAAGGCCGTCTTGGGCCGCTTTCATGCACCCACCGGGGCTGTGCCCGGCCCTCTAAGAATCATCTCCTTCTTCGGCCTGGAGGCCGAATCACTCGTGGTTCAGCCACGCCGACTCTGAGCGTGGCCTCTCTGCCCACCCACCGCGTCCTCGGCCACAAGCCGCTGAAGAGCCCCTGACGGTCTGGGGAGGGGCGGCCTCTGGGCTCGAGGACGAGACTGCGGCTTCACCTCGCATTATCCTGAGACGCCGCTGACCGGACCCCCGCTTGGGCTGAGACCCCTCTCCGCCTTGGCCGCTGCAGAAAGTTCTCGGGCACGGGGCTGGCCTTGCCCCGCCCCGGTCTCCCTCTCCGCGAACCCCGTTGAAAGAGAGGACAGGCGCCGGGCCTGAGCGCCGGGGCCCGCCTGTTCCCAGGGCCGCTCTGCTCACCGCCTCCGTGGGCTGACTCGAACCCCTGTCTCTCCTAGTGCGAAAATCCAAAGCCGCTGACGAGAAGCGGCGCTGCCTGGCCAGGCAGGCCCGGGAGGACTACAGGCGGCTGTCGCAGCGGAGCAGGAGCGGCAAGGGGCAGCAGGGCCCGCCGGGCGGCCCCCAGAAACCCAAGAGGCCCCCGCTCCCGCCCAAGCCTCATTTCCTGAGCCCAGCAGGACAGCCACACACACCTCCCAGGTGAGAAGCCGGCGGGCGGCTCTGAGCGTAAGCAGTTAGAGGTAAGACACGTGGCCGCTGCGGGGACAGAGGCTGCCAGTGCCTTTCAGTCCGGCCCCACCTCCCAGCCTACGATGCTGAGACACCCGGGCAGGCCTTCATCCCTCCTCACCTGTAAAATCCCCACTCTGGGTACCACTAACATGCCCAGTACCTTCGTGAAGATACCCAGACAGGTTAGTGACTTTGCATGCCCCCGGCCCAGCCCCTCCCCAGTGACAGCCAGTAAGGGGAGGGGACCATCGAGGGGTCGTCCCAGTGGGAACCCTGGGCTTGCTGGCCTTCATGTCACCAGCAACTCCATTTTCCACAGATCAGGATGAAAGATTTGACGACAGTTCTCATTCTGGGGTGGCCTTTCCTGGTGGCTGCGTGGTAAAGAATCTGCATGCCAGTGAAAGAGATGCAAGAGACGCAGGTTCAATCCCTGGGTCAGAAAGATCCCCTGGAGTAGGAAATGGCAACCCACTCCAGCGTTCTTGTCTGGAACATTCCATGGACAGAGTTGCCCGGAGGGCTACAGTCCATTGGGTTGCAGAGAGTTGGACACGACTGACACACTCATTCTGGGATATACATACAGTTAAGCTCATAGGTGGAGAATTTGGAAATGTTTCTTTTTTTAAAATGAAGACTTTATTTGATGACAGTTATCTTAGCTTTGGGGATATTAGGCAGAACAATTTGTTTTGGAAGCCCCTTAATGAAAAATACAGTGGTACCGCAGCAGAGACTCCCATACCTTATGTTGTGTTTTAATTTATTCATTTTAAATAGAGGCTAATTACTTTACAATATTGTGGTGGTTTTTGCCATACAGTCACATGACCTTATGTTAACTGATTATAAAATTATTTTCTCCTGGTTATTGCTACTATATGATTTGGTATGTAGAAAGATGATATTTAAAATAACTGAGAGAAATCACATATTGATTTAATGAAATACAACTGTCTAAAGCCTTGTCCTCTCTGACATAAAAACTAAAAACCCTTCTCTGTTAAGAGTACGGAAAAATAAAGAACAAAGCTCTCCCTTTGTATGAGGTCAGTGGTTATCTTCAGGGTTTTTTCCTAACGGGAATTATGACCTCAGAGGGAGCAGGAGGTGGGCGTTTCCTCTACTGTGATTATTTCTTTACTCAGTTGAAAGGTTCCATCTGGGGACTTGCGGGCCAGCACGAAATGACCACGTTCTACAGACTAGCTATTTGGGGAATGAGTTTTCCCTTATGGATAACAAAACAAGGAAGACCCCACAGTGCCGTGACCGGGTGCAGAGCATGAACTCCTGCCCGGCCTCTCCCGCTCCCGAGCCTGTCGCTGTGTCGGGCCCAGGTCCCCGCAGGCAGGGTGCTCCTCCAGGCTCCCCGAGGGTGGGAGCGTGCCGCCACAGGTCCCACCTAGGGGGTTTTTAGAGCTCAGCCCGTGCGACTGATGGCAACAAAGGTGCCCTTTCACGAGGGTTTTAAGATGATGTTTTAAGCTTGGTTAGCTCATTTTTTCCAACTTAAGCCACTTGCATGAAGTGCTTTTTGTGAGGTGACCAGACTGGATGGTGTCAGGGCTGGGATTTCAAACAGTGATGACCAAAGTCAGCTAGGAGCCAGCCCAGGACAGGACAGACACTGACTGCCCGTGGCGTTTCTGCTTGATCACCGAAGATTTCCCGAAGACCTAATCTGAAGGTTGGGAGGAGAAATTAGCATGAAATCTCATGTATGCAGTGTCTGCTCCCCCGGAAGGTCAAGTATTATAGGCTGTTTTCTCCAAACTGCTATGTTCCTATGTACTTGCATGTACATCACGTGTGTATATGTACACGCTGACATGCATGTCACATGTAACTCCTGCTGGTAGCATGTGTTACCATTAAGACGTATAAAGAACATAAGTTAATTTACATGATATCCAGTAGCTCATTCAGACTCACTGTTTTTACACTGAATTCTGCTCAGAATTAGTGGGCCTGGGACTTAGAAATACATTTATTATTAAAACATTGCAGCATTGCTTTTTATAATGGAAATTGACTTAGGTCCCAGAACTTAAGTTCTCCTTCTGATTTTTACTTCAAAACCATGCTGCTGCGTGTATCTTTCTCTTAACCAGCCTTCAAACACTCTTCTTTCTTTCACTCTCCACTTCTGAGACTGCCTTTTCCCAGGACTTTTGAAAGTGTGTCAGAGAAGGAAGCAAGTCAGGGAGGTTAGTGGAAACAGGAAGAAGAGGAAACTGAATGATGAAAGTGTTGGGGAAGTTTATTCTATGGCATTTGGCTTCTTCTGCTTGCAAGCACTTGCTCTCCAGGAAAATATGGGGTGGGGGCAGAATATTTCACTTTTTAGTGCTGTTTTCTCAAATTTTAACTGGGAGTTAATGGAGCTTCTCACTCAAATCAAAAATGAGTGAAACACTGTGGTGTTAACTCTAACCCATGAGTAGTCTACAGAACCATTCCCCACCCTGTTCCCTGCCTTGGAGGAGCCCTGTGACGGCTGTGTGCAGGGCCCCACCCCACGAGCTCAGCTGTGTGATCTTCAGACATGTGTTATATCTGTGTGTGTGTGTGTGCGTGTGTGTGTGCGTGCACGCACACACGTGAGTTTTGAAAGCATTATTTTCAAATCTGGTGACTCTAACTTGTAAACTTTTTACAAATGTCAGGAATCAGAGAGTGACAAGGCCGGCGTCCAGTCCAGCCCAGGAGGACATCAGGCGCTGGTTCCGGGAGGAGCAGCTTCCTCTGCGGGCGGGCTACCTGGCAGACTCGGACAGCATCGCCCCCTGGTTCCATGGTGAGTGCGCAGCACTGACCCTGGCAGCGGCTGAGCCAGCAGGAGGGCAGGACAAAGGCTCTCTTCTGCTTGAGGCTCTGATACTGTTCTCAGAAAGTGGATTTTCCCGGCTTTCTCAGGGAGCGGCTGGCTCCCGCCAAGTGGCCCGCAGCCTTGATGGCTGCCAGCACAGGTTGGTTGATGACCCCAGATGGACACCACGGGGTGACTGGCAAGGCATTGCCCCCTGGGCACCTGCACAGGGCGCTCAGTTGTGCCCCCCACGGATGGCAGCACTGTTGGTCCACCCCCCCCCAAGCAGGGAGGGGCCACCAGATGTGGTCGGAAGGGCACAGGCCACGTGACCTTGAGCAGATCACGTTCTCTCTTGTTCTTGTTTAGTCGCTAAGTTGTGTCAGACTCTTTGTGACCCCACGGACTGCAGCACACCAGGCCTCCCTGTCCTTCACCATCTCACGGAGTTTGCTCAAACCCATGTCCATCGAGTTGGTGATGCCATCCAACCATCTCATCCTCTGTCGTCCCCTTCTCCTCCTGCCTTCAGTCTTTCCCAGCATCAGGGTCTTTTCCAATGAGTCAGTTCTTCTCATCAGATGGCCAAAGTATTGGAGCTTCAGTTTCAGCATCAGTGCTTCCAATGAATATTTAGGGTTGACTTCCTTTAGGATTTGGTTCTCTGTAGTGAATCCATTTATCCGAGCCTCATTTTCCTCATACATTAAATGAAGGGGTTGAGCACTGTGACCTTTAATTAAAAGTTCTGTGGTTTTGATCCCTGCAGTTAAGGCTGCGAGATGGGCTTGTTGGAGGCTAAGCAGAGGTCAGCTCGTAAAGCATGTCTTCATTCGATGCTCGAAAGTGGACTCATTCAAACTGTCTATCCTGCACCCACCTCACCGACCTCTCAGCTTCTTGGATTTCAAAAACAGGCAGTGACTTTCTGTCTGCTGCTTCTGCGAGCTCTGTGGTTGGGCTGGATTATCACTGGCTCTGTGGACAGCAAAAGCTTTAAGACAGCAATCACGTCCTCTCACAGAGCACGCTTGTCCTAATGGGTGTCTTGGTTTGAGTTGTGTTTAAGACTACGCTCTTTTCAGTAGGATCATCTCACGTAGAAACAGAGCCACAAAAATCAGCACCCAAACCCACAGAATGGCAAACTCCTCTGAAAAAGAACCAAGTTGTCTGGGGCAGGCTCTCTGCGAAGGGGCTGCTTTTACAGGGGGAGCAGAACCACCTAGTTTTCCCTGAAAATGCAGGTTCTCGGGTGACTGAGGTTTTGTAACTGTCCATGCCCAGGGGAGCCCGCTCTGTCTCCCAGGAGGAGGTCTTAAAAGCCTCCTTCCCCTTTCTGCTCTCCTCTGAAGATGCTGGGGGAGGGAGTGACAGTGGTGTCAAGAGATAAACAGAAAGAGCATGGTCAGCACCTCCACCATCTCGCCTTGCTTGTCTTTTCCTTTTTAAGATAAGCAGTGAGGAAACGGGCCTCTCTGTAGCCTCTGTGTCATTGGGTAGAAGATGCTGCTGTTCCTGGTTCCCAGGGTGCTAGCTGTTTTAGCTGCAGGGAGTGAGATATTCAAAGTGCTGATGTTATTAAAAATCCTGATACTTTAATAGGCAGTTCTACTTGAAAGAGTTGCTCTGAGCTAGGAAGACACAGTTGGGCTAAAAATGTAGTTGAAGCTTTGGTTGAAATATAAGACTCTTGGATTTTACCTGTCATTTATTAATTGCTATTGTTGATGATTTATTTTCATTTATACAAATATTTGCCATGGTTGTATCAGTCGTATCTGACTCTTTGTGACCCTATGGACTGTAGCCCGCCAGGCGCCTCTGTCCATGAGATTCTCCAGGCAAGGATACTGGAGTGGGTGGCCATGCCCTCCTCCAGGGGAGCTTCTTGACCCAGGGATTGAACTGCGTTTCTTACATTTCCTGCATTGGCAGGTAGGGTCTTCACCACTAGCTCTGCGTAGGAAGCCATAAAGCAAAGTAAATAATATGATATGATATAGTGATGTAATAGTAAATACACAGCCATGTAGTCAATGTAAATTATCTTTACTTTTAAAAAGAAAAAAATTTGCATTGCTATGATAAAGAGAAGAGGGACCACAGCTTATCTTTTTGAAACATAACTTTAGTAGAAAACGTATTTTGAAATAATGGGATGGCAATTCGCTGTCGGTTTGCCATCTTCCTTTCATTGACTCACACCCCTAAATCACCCTTCATAAGTTACTGTTTTGGCCACCTAATTTTCCCCCGATGGAGTTTGTATTTCATCCCTTTCTCTAATTTAGCTTTGAGTAAGGATGGGGGTGAGAAGGCAGGGACCAGGGAAGTGAGGGGAGCTGGGCCTCTGGCTTGTGGGGCGGGCAGGGCCTTACACCATTGGTGAGGCAGGACCCCAGAGGATGAGGCAGGACCCCAGAGGACCCCAGAGGATGCGGGAACTTAGGGGAGGGGGCAGGGCACTCGTTTGGGGTGTGATGACTTTGAAGGTTCTTTGGGGCCGTTGTGTGAAACGGTCCATGGGGCAGCCAGACTAATGGGTCAGAGCTGGAGGTGATAGACTGGATCGTCAGCACATAATTGGAAGCATGGAGGGTGTGGGGTTTTCCAGGGGTGAGCTGGGAGGGTGTGAGAGAGGAGCCGAGGGAGTGCCAGGCAACACCCAGCATCGTGGCCGCAGGCGGACAGCTCAGGTCTGGAGACCGCCCGCTGCCCGCAGCTTCCTTCTTGCTCAGGGAAGATCAGGCTCTGAAGGCCATCGACTGATGAGACGGGGCCCACCCACGCCAGGGTGGGTTTTTCTCTCCTCCTTTGAACATGGTTTTTCTAATTATGAAACCTTTTACACAAAAACAGTACAGGGGAAAATAAATCCAGTGCCAGTGATGTAACAAGTATTATAGCTGCTCTCCAGATACAGGGAGTGTTAAAAGCCATATTTACTTTGAATCTATTTTTACTAGGAAATAAACCCTGAAAGACAGAATTAAGGCTCCTTTTTACTCCGTTTTGATGCTGTTTCCTCTTCCCAAGGGATGAACCACTCTTCTGAAGCTGTCTTTCCAATCCATATTTACATTTTATTGCATGTATACATGTGTGGGTACTTCAGGAAAATATAGCTTAAAAATATAAAACACAGGTATGCATATGTTTCTACAAAACAGAACTGTGTTTAACATTTAACATATGGTATCACGTTGTAGACATTCTTCTGAAACAGGCATTTTCTCTCAGTATTGTGTTAAGTGGGTTTTCCCTGTTTATAAAGGTGGACTAATCATTCCTTGTACTTGGAGTGCAGTATTTTGACATATGTTATTTATATATTTATAACACACATACTATAGAAGACATAGTCTTTTGTGTTTGATGACATATATTTTATTACACACATACACGTGTCATTACTCGTTCATCTCTTCTCCTACATTTGGTACAATTTTTTTGCTGTTACGGAAAATGATGTGGTATTCACCCTGAACATGCCTCCTTGAACACATTTGTGACCATTTCTTCAGGATGTGTATTTAGAAGTAAAATTGCTGAGAGGTAGGATATGAACCTCTTTAAGTGTTGCCAGATGTCCTCCAAAGTGATTAAACAAAGTTATACTCCCACCAGCTTAATCTTACCAGTGGGACCACCTTATTTTAATTTGCATTGATTTGTCCTCAGTTTAGCTTTTCAGGGTTCCTAGGTAGGTGAGTAGGGGAAGGCAATGGCACCCCACCCCAGCACTCTTGCCTGGAAAATCCCATGGATGGAGGAGCCTGGTGGGCTGCAGTCCATGAGGTCGCTAAGAGTCGGATACGACTGAGCGACTTCACTTTCACTTTTCACTTTCATGCATTGGAGAAGGAAATGGCAACGCACTCCAATGTTCTTGCCTGGAGAATCCCAGGGACGGGGGAGCCTGGTGGGCTGCCATCTATGGGGTCGCACAGAGTCGCACAGCAGCAGCAGCAGATAGGTGAGTGTCTTCTTCTGTTACTCCTTGTAATCATTTGACCATTCTTTCTAGTCAGTTCAGTGCCCCAAGGCAGCACAGAGTTTTCTTAGCTCCTAGCTTGGAAAGGTAGCTTCCCTGGTGGCTCAGACGATAACGAATCTGCCTGCAATGCAGGAGACCAGGGTTTGATCCCTGAGTCGGGAAGATCCCCGGGAGAAGGGAATGGCAACTCACTCCAGTAGTCTCGCCTGGAGAATCCCATGGACAGAGGAGCCTGGCGGGGTACAGTCTATGGGGTCACAAAGAGTTGGACGTGATCGAGCAACTAATAGACACACAGCTTGGAAATGTAGTGTGATGCGGGCTTAGTACCAGACTCCCGAGGTGGATCACTGGGCTTGAGTTGTGTTTTCTCCTCTGTGAATGGAGGTAATAAGAGTATCTACACCACAGCATTGTCTCTTAAGTAAGTCAGCTGACATCTGAGAAGGCTTAGGTCCTGGCGCAGCGTTTCTGTTGTAACTGATCAGCCTAAGAGAAAGTTTACCCCTCCGGTCCCCTCTGCCCTCTCCTCCTCATCAGCCTCACCCCTTCCATGGGATTTTCCAGGCAAGAGTACTGGAGTGGGGTGCCACTGCATTCTCCAAGACTGCACTGTTAAAAAGCAGCTGAGCCAGGTTCAAAACCCCAGGCTAATTCCAGAGTCCCTGTCATTTGCATTCAGGACCATAAGCTCCACAAAGTCAGGTCCCCAGTGGGGTCCACGATCAGCATCTATTGAAAAATGAAAAAACAAATAGCCTGCCCCTTCCGCAAGTTAGCACCATTTACTGAGAACCTACACTGCCAGGTAAAAATCTGTCAAGGATTAGCTCTAGTTCTTACACTAATTTTGCAAAATCAGTCTTATTATTCCCATTTTAGAACTGAGATAATGGATGATTGGAGAAAATCTGTGCAACATTCTCAGGATTGGAAAATAGAGAACAGTATGAGACTTACACCCTGCCTGTAGAGAATTTACGATCAGATTGAGGAAAATACCATTTACCTATCTATCTATCATCTACCTATCATCCATCATCCATCTATCTACAGTCTAGCTAGGCCATTTATGTTAAGCCTCAAATGCAAGGTATGTGTTTCAGAAGCTCAGTACAGATACAAATATTCCTGATTCTGTTTGTATTTTCTTGAAAATTCACTTGTAGCAATGCATTCCTCCAATGGAAAAAGCCCAGCGAATGTGAGCGCCAAATCTGGAAACCACTGGGCATGATTGCTGTGGCTTGGTTGGGTGGAGGGAGAAGGCTGTTCACCAGCCACAAGACCGCCCCCTCACCATGGAGAAGCAGGTGGTACCAGTCTAAAATGGCTTGAAATCAGTCATATCTTCTTATCTTTTCATACTGTTCATGGGGTTCTCAAGGCAAGAATCCTGAAGTGGTTTGCCATTCCCTTCTCCAGTGGGCAAGAATACACAGAAGAACTATCCAAGAAAGATTATCATGACCTAGATAACCAGGATGGTGTGATCACTCACCTAGAGCCAGACATCCCGGAATGTGAAGTCAAGTGGGCCTTAGGAAGCATCACTACAAGCAAAGCTAGTGGAGGTGAAGGAATTCCAACTGAGCTATTGCAAATCCTAAAAGATGATGCTATGGAAGTGCTGCACTCAAGACACCAGCAAATTTGGAAAACTCGGCAGTGGCCACAGGACTGGAAAAGGTGCTTTTCATTCCAATCCCAAAGAAAGGCAATGCCAAACAATGTTCAAACTACCACACAATTGCACTCATCTCACATGCTAGTACAGTAATGCTAAAAATTCTCCAAGCCAGGCTTCAACAGTATGTGAACCATGAACTTCCAGATGTGCAAGCTGGATTTAGAAAAGGCAGAGGGACCAGAGATCAAATTGCCAACATCCCTTGGATTGTCAAAAAAGCAAGAGAGTTCCAGACAAACATCTACTTCTGCTTCACTGACTACGCCAAAGCCTTCAACGTAGCCTTTGTTGTGTGGATCACAACAAACTGTGGAAAATTCAAGATTGGCCTTCTGAGAAATCTGTATGCAGTCAAGAAGCAACAGTTAGAACTGGACATGGAACAACAGACTGGTTCCAAATCGGGAAAGGAGTATGTCAAGGTTGTATATTGTCACCCTGCTTATTTAACTTATATGCAGGGTACATCATGCCAGGCTGGATGAAGCACAAATTGGAATCAAGATTGCTGGGAGGTAGTATCAATAACCTCAGATATGCAGATGACACCACCCTGATGGCAGAAAGCAGAGAGGAACTAAAGAGCCTCCTGATGAAAGTGAAAGAGGAAAGTGAAAAAGTTGGCTTAAAGCTCAACATTCAGAAAACTAAGATCATGGCATCTGGTCCCATCACTGGGAAACAGTGGAAACAGTGTCAGACTTTATTTTTGGGGGACTCCAAAATCACTGCAGATGGTGACTGCAGCCATGAAATTAAAAGACACTTGCTCTTGCAAGAAAAGCTATGACCAACCTAGATAGCATATTAAAAAGCAGAGATATTACTTTGCCAACAAAGGTCCATCTAGTCAAGGCTATGGTTTTTCCAGTGGTCACATATGGTTGTGAGAGTTGGACTGTAAAGAAAGCTGAGTGCCGAAGGATTGATGCTTTCAAACTGTAAAGAAAGCTGAGTGCCGAAGAATTGATGCTTTCAAACTGTGGTGTTGGAGAAGACTCTTGAGAGTCCCTTGGACTGCAAGGAGATCAAATCAGTCAATCCTAAAGGAAATCAGTCCTGAATATTCATTGGAAGGACTGATGCTGAAGCTGAAACTCCAATACTTCAGCCACCTGATGCAAAGAATTAGTTCATTGGAAAAGACCCTGATGCTGGGAAAGATTGAAGACAGGAGGAGAAGGGGATGACAGAGGAAGAGATGGTTGGATGGTATCACCAACTCAATGGACATAAGTTTGAGCAAGCTCCAAGAGTTGCGGATGGACAGGGAAGCCTGGCGTGCTGCAGTCCATGGCATTGCAAAGAGTTGGACACGACTGAGCGACTGAACTTAACTGAAAATATTCAGGTAGCTTCTCCAACCCCTAGAAAAATGTCCCTCTCTTAAACCCAGACATTCTCCAATGGATGACTGACCTCCTGCATTGGTGTCAGCCCTCCTCAAATATCCTCTGTAAAAATGCAAATGCCCGTCTGGGTGGCACATTAAATTTCTGGGAGAGGAAGATGGAAGTCAGGACAACCAGCAAGGCTGGAAACTAATCCATTCATTCAGTGAATCTTCAATATTCACTAGATATGAAACATGTAACAGTGAACCCATATGAATAAGACAAGGATTCCTCTGGTTTGGGGGGAACTTCCATTCTAGTTGGGGCGGTGGGGGAGACAGACAATAGTTTTCAGGCAATGAAGAAACAAAAATTAAGTTCTCTGCTGGGAAAGAAAGCAATGCGGTAATGGAGTGGCACGGCGGGCCAGTGCTCAGCTGACTCTCAAAGGAGGTGATAAGCAAGCAAGTGAAGAACTGAAGAGCCAGAAGGAACCAGATGCAGGTCAAGAATGTTCTGGCCAAAGACAGCAGCACACACAAAGAGCTTGAGGTATCCCCAAAACATCAAAGGCAGGCAGGAAGGCTGGAGACCCGCGGAGTGGTACGCAAAATGAGCGGACAAAACCCTGAAGAGAGGTCATGTCAGCTTCTGCAGCAGGTGGGGGATTTTAGCCTATAGTGGAAACCACTGGAGGGGCTAAAGTGCACTGGAGAAAACCCAGTTTATGTATTTAAAAGGTGGTTCCCACTGTTGGGTGTAGAATAAATCATACAGAGGTAATGAGCCCAGGCGGGGCTGGGGCAGGGGGGAAGGACTAGAGTGAGAGGGGACATAGGGAGGAAGGGAGGACTTGAACTGAACTTTGGAGCCAGAATCAGTGAGGCTAATGATGGCCTGGCCGCAGTGGTGGACGGTGCGAAGGGGCAGGGATCCCAGTCCCCACGCCTTAAGCCAAATATGCATTAATAATACAATGTAATAATAATATTACAAGAAAGTCACCATAAGAGCCCTGATCACCACACTCACACAAATAAAGACCGCCTGGGTCCACCAGGAAATTCTTGAAAAGCATACATTTCTTATAGGAATCTGACCCCATAGAGCAGGGAATGCCTTTGTTCCAGGGAATGCCTTTGTTTCTAGATGAATGGGATTCCTGGGCTCAGGTATGAGTATTTCCTCTACCTCTTTCAGCATCTGCAGATGCTTTTCTGCTTGGTGCTCCTTGGAGGGTATTATTATCTTGTGAAAGATTTAAAGAATGAGTGGAGTGTGACAGAATACAGCCAAGGAGACAGATCCCGGACAGTGACTCTCTGGATTCAATCATGGAGTTGTCAGCACACACTTCCTACAACTAGAACACTGCGGAGAAGGAATTCCTGGAAGAAATCACACTTAAAGTTTTCAACCAGAGAAGCAGCTTTTCTATTGAGCAAGGCCTGCCTTTCAGAAAACTTATGTTTAAAAAGTTTAAAAGTTATATACAGTCGTATGATTAAAAAGTATTAAGTCATTTCAGTCATATCCGACTTTGTGACCCCCATGGACTATAGCCCACCAGGTTCCTTTGTCCATAAGGTTCTCCAGGCAAGATTACTGGGATGCGTAACCATTCCCTTCTCCAGGGGATCTTCCCGATCCAGGGATCGAACCCAGGTCTCCTACAGTGGAGGCAGATTCTTTACTGTCCAAGCCACCAGAGAAGCCCATGATTAAAAAGAAAAAAAAAACAAAAAACTATCATTTACTAAGAACATTGAAATGTCACAGTTAAATTAAATCAGAATTTACAGTTCAGCTTAACATCTCTCTCATTTTCTTAAAGAATCATCATGATCACATTTTAATTACCCTCCACAACATCGCCACAGAAATGCTTACATAGAAATCCCCCCATTGACTCTGGTGGACTCATATAGCTGTCTAGACTGCCATGATGAGCAAAGACTACTACACCAATTTAGAAAATATGAAGCAGTGGGGTCATCTTTCAAGAGTCTAAAGAACGAAAGAGGTTCAATCACAAGAACAGTGTCAATTACACGGTTTATTAGTCTTAGATCAGCCAGATTCAACTGAGTCAAAGGATTAAAAAAAAAAAAAACCTTAAAATAGAAAAGGAGAAGGCAGGAAAAGGGAGGCAGACAAAGAGAATTGTGGAGAACAAAGGTATTAGAGGAGAAGAAACTGGGGAGAGGAGAAAGAAAGGAAGAGGCTCAAGCAGGAGAAAGATGGATGGTGAGGGAGAGGACCACTGCGGAGGAGATGCTGCTGCTGCTGCTGAGTCACTTCAGTCGTGTCCGACTCTGTGTGACCCCATAGACGGCAGCCCACCAGGCTCCCCCGTCCCTGGGATTCTCCAGGCAAGAATACTGGAGTGGGTTGCCATTTCCCTCTCCAATGCATGAAAGAGAAAAGTGAAAGTGAAGTCGCTCAGTCTGTCTGACTGTTAGCGACCCCCATGGACGGCAGCCCACCAGGCTACTCCGTCCATTGGATTTTCCAGGCAAGAGTACTGGGGTGGGGTGCCATTGCCTTCCCCAGCGGAGGAGATGAGGGGAGGAGAAAGGAGAGGAGAGGGGCTCATCACAGAATACAGGTCATTTCCTAACAGAAGTTGTGTCCCTCAGCCAGACAACTGGCTAAAACAGTTGGGAAGGATAGCATGGTCAAAGTAACTTCTTGTTCTGACTGAGAAACAATGGACTCAGGTTGTACCCACTGATGTTAACTTGAGATGCCACCCCAGTTCTGAGTTCAGCCTCCCTCAACCCCAATTCCCTCACCTATAGAGTGAAGCAGGTCTTCTCTAATTTAAAAAAAAAAAAAAATCAGAACAGTGCTGAGATTAAGACCACAGTAATAGGAGGTCAGCTGTTTCAATCTCCTTGATGTGTGTCCTTTAAAAAGTCACTAAACTCATTTGGGCCTCAGTTTTCTTGCCTAGAAATGGCAGGTGGTAATAATATTTATCTTATAGGTTTCTAGTAAAGATTAAGTTAGATTGAAGCCTGGTCAGAAGAGTGAGCTATTTGTTAGCAGAGATCTTTCATTTTCAATTTCAAGTATCTATTAACCCATATGTGGGTGGTGTAGGCTAACCATGATTTAGATCAGAATTTTGCTGCCTGCTCTCATTAGATGTTTGACAGTTGAACTAATGGGCATGTGCCCCTCCAAGCCATTCCTGGTGGCTCAGATGATAAAGAATCTGCCTGTAATGCAGGAGACCTGGTTCAGTCCCTGGGTCAGGAAGATACCCTGGAGAAGGAAATGGCAACCCACTCCATTATTCTTGCCTGGAGAATTCCAAGGACAGAAGAGCCTGGTGGGTTACAGTTTGTAGGGTTGCAAAGAGTTGGACACAACTGAGCAACTTATACATCTCAAGTCTACACATGACTGAATCACAATGAGACAAAGTGCAGTCCTTTCTTTTGAGAATCCCAGGACAGCCTCTGTGATGTGTGGCTCGCACTCCTGGCTCCAACCCCAGGAGGGATTAAGAGAACAGGGGTCTGCACTCCACGCGAGGGAAGCAGACTGGACAGGGGCATCCTTGCTTGGTTCCCACTGAGGTCAAGCTTCTTACCTCCTAGGTTTGTCTACCTGGCACTTCAAAGATCCTGTTAATACTGTGCTCCCTTGTCCCTATCTCCACTGTCTTGATCACTGAACAAAAGTTGTATGGAGTTCTTCACTGAAACACAAGCAGTAAAAGCATAATAACTTAGCCCTGCTCCCCTGCTTTTGTCCATCCTTTTATGTTCACTATAAATACGCCACAGGATTTTGCTTGGTACTTTCATGAAATGGGAAGAAGAAAATTCTCTGTGTTTCAATAGGGTTGAATAAAGTGACTAGCTATGGGGGAGAAAGATGCTACAAAGCAAAGATGGCTTTGGCATCAAAGAATTCAAAGCTGTTTTTCCAAATGTATTTTGATGAAAAGATTATTCTCTAAGCTACCCCCAAGTTCCTCATTCACTGACATTCCTGGATAGATACCAAGTGTGTGCTATTTGCAGAAAGAGGCTAAACTTTGATGAAGGAGTAAATGCCCTGGGGAGGTGTTCACTTAATGCATTTTCTCTAAAGTTTTACAAAACNTGAATTTTGAATTCTTGCAGACCATCGTGGGATCAAGTCTCTGTAACCCCAGTGGGCAGCCAGCCTCCAAGGTGGTCCCAGTGGCTCTCATTCCCTAGTGCTCCCACTTGGTGTGGGCCCCGTGCTGAGTAGGGCTAGCCTGCGTGGCTGGCAGGAAACTGCAGTGACAGAGTGTGCCGTCTGTCTCCAGGTTCTAAAAGCCTCTCTTGGGTCACTTGCCTGAGGGACGCTGGCCGCCAGAGGGGTGCTGACCTGCCCACCGTCATTGACCTGCCAGCCCCACAAGTGAGAGCTGGGACCAGTAGAAGCAGACCCTCCAGGGCTTGTCCAGCCTCCAGAGGATGCTGCCTAGCCGACAGCGTGACCCTGTCTTCACGAGGACCCAGAGCCAGACCCTCCAGCTGAGCTGCTCCCAGATTCCTGGACTCAAAGCTGTGTGGACAGGGTGTCTGGTTATTTCAAGCAGGTAAGTTTGGGGGTGATTGTTAGCACAGCCTCCCTAGTGTGTTATGCACCCCCCCCAGCAAAGCCCCGCAGACGGGACGGTTTATACGGTGGAACTCTCACTGTCCCAGAGAACACAGAGATCCCGATGGCCGAGACCAGGGTGGGGCAGGGCTGATTCCTCCTGCTGCTTCTCTCCTTGGGGTGCAGACGACTGTTCCCCCGCCCCCACTCCATGTCCCCCCACGTGGTGCCATCTGCACATGTGTGCCCTGATCTCTTCTTCCCACTGGATTAGGGTCTGCCCACATGACCCCATTGTACCTTCACCACCTCTTCAAAGACCTTCTCTCTAAATACGAGCACATCCCAAGGAACTGGGGCTTAGGGGTTCAACATAGGAATTGGGAGCATGCCCAGCCCACAGCAGCAGTGGAGAATACACCACACTACCCTTTCTTGCCTTCATTCTGGCCTTTGCCTTAGTGTGGCCTCACTTTGTCCAGTGAATTCTTGTCATCAGCTGGCCCGTCCTGCAGAAGCATCCTCCTCTACAGGCATGCAGGGTGTTAATTTTTGTGCACTGTGGCTGCTGTTGGGTGGCAGGCCACGTCCTGCACCCCTGTCCACTTGTGACGTGTTTCAGATTGGACCCTGGGAATATGGGTGCCGTGGCAACGGGGGAGGGTGTCTCTGGGTTTGCCCTCCCAAACCCTGCACTGCGTGGCCCTCCCGGGTGAAGGAGAGAGGCCTTATTCCCACATCCATCTTTTATCCTTGCTCACTTGGTAACCGTTTTCCAGTGAGGCTGCAGGTCATGCCCCCAGCGGCCTGCCCCTCCTTGGCCTCAAGCCCCAGCCTGGCCCTGGGAGATGCACTTAGTAGAATTCCTGCCTCACTTGCTCAGAGAGGTGAAGCAACCTGGCCAGAGTCACACAGCTGGTGGCTGCGCTGGGCAGGGACTCCAGTCAAAGCCCAGTTCTAGCCGAGAAAGAGGAGGCTCTGTCTCTGGGCCGAAGGGAAGTGGCTCTCGGGGGCAGATCTTGGCCTGGCCGTGGGAGCCCAGCGTGGGACCTCAGGGCGCAGCTGTTCCCACTCCACCAGCTGCAGACGTGTCCGGGGTCCCCTGGGGCCCAGAGGTCAGAAACTTCCCTCTGGGATGATAGGTAGGCTGAAGCTGCCGCCAGGCTGGCCCACCGCGGCCGAACGTGTAATTATTGAGGACGTGGGCTTCCAGCGGGGCCGGGGCCTGGAGAGAGGAGCATCTGAGAACACATCAGCCGCTGCTCAGGGGCCCGAAGGGTGTTTGCATGCCACCCCACACTGTGAAGGGCTGGGGACTGCTCGGGCCAGGGGGCCTAGGGCCAGGGCTCCCCAGCTACCAGCCGGTGACACCAGAGTCTCCTGCCTGAGCTTGAGCAGCCTCCTCAGACCAGGGGACGCCTGCCCCGCCCTCCTCCGGGGCATCCATGTGACTGGACAGTCCCCGTGAGCTGGACTCGGGGTGATGGGCTGCCTGGGGGTCCTGTGTGCTCGGAGGGGTCCCGAGCCTGTGACCGCCAGGTTTTCCTCCATCTGCCCTCCTGAGCCCTGTGCCTCCTGGAAATAGTGACGGCCAAGGACCCCCATCCCTTCACGCCCCACCAAGGGCCAACCTCCCAGGACCGCCTGCCCCCGCGTCTTCCGAGCTCAGACTCCCGCCTGCTCCCGGCGGCTCCTCAGGTGACGTTGCCACCATTTGTAACCTTCTGCAGCGCGGGTGGCAGGGCCGCTCCCGAGGCACTGGACGCGTCCGTGAAGGACCGGGGTCCGCCCCCTTGGTGTCAGGCGCCACGGCTGGACTGCAGGGTTAGTGCTCGCTTTCTTGGCCGTGTTAAGTGCCACCCTTGGCATTCACGGTGTGTGTGGCATGAGGTAGGGATCTGAGCGTACGGGTGTTTGCAGGTAGACGGTTGTCCCCACACCCGTACCGGTCGCTGGAGAACCCCTGCTTCCCTCGCCGATTCTCAACGCACTAAGTTTCCGTGTGTGAAACCTGTTGCTGAACCCTCTGTTCCAATTCGTCAACTCAAATCAACCCACAAAAATGAATTTAACCAGCCTGGTTATGCGTGACTCTGAAACAGCTGGTTAATTCAGTGAGAAGAATCACGTGCCAGATGTCAACGGATCATGTAACCAAGCGGCCGGGTTGCTATTTTCAGTTTAGAGAGGGTGCTGAGGGCTGCTCATGCACGATTCACAGGGCGTCACGTGCTGACCACCCCCCGAAGGTCAGGGCCGCGCTGGACCGCAGGGTCGTGACAGTGCGTGGAGCTGAGGTGCAGATGGTCTGGAAGGAGATGGGTGACTAGGGGGGCAGATGCATGAGATCAGAGGGCCAGCACAGGGCGAGGACCTGTCTCTTATACACATCTAGATGTGTATAAGAGACAGGTGGAGAATACCATAGTACCACCTCATAGATTTGTGGGTGTGTGGCAACTCTTTGCATCCCCATGGACTATAGCCTGCCAGGCTCCTCTGTCCGTGGGATTCTCCAGGCAATTATAGTTGAAGTTAAATGAAATAAAGCCGTAAAGCATCTCGAGTAGGGTTCATCTGGTACTTACAGGGAAGAGTCAGTTTTGACTGTTCATGCTAGATCTGTTTCTTTAACTTTAAGCCTTCTTTGTTTGCTTTAGGTTTTTTGCCACTTTTGTTATTATAATCATACATAATGGCCTGCCTCAGAGAAGCCTGCCCTTCTGCCTGTTAAGCTAAAGTGCTTTTGTTCATAACCGGATCCCACCTGTAGATTACAGGAAGAAAGAAACTAACAGGTGCCCCTGTCTGAGGCTTGCCATTCTAGGAGAAAGCTACGAGAATTACATGGTCTCCTCACCTCCCCCCAGTTCTAACCCACAAGAGAACCTGGCATCCAGACATTGACAGAATGGTTATTTTGAGAAATTAGTCTGCCATCTTCTCCGTCAGCTGACTTTCCAAAAAAAGTTGTATTCCTTGCCTCAACACCTTGTCTCCTGAATGCATTGGCTCCTGCAGCGAGCAGATTGAGCTTGGCCTAGGTAACAGTAACTGTCCTAGCAATCACAGTATCAGCTCTCTGCTCAAGACCTTAGGAATGCAGCAGCCTTCCTCCAGCCTCCGTCTTCTGCCACAGAGACCCTATATCCCCAAGGCCAACAACAGGGGTAGGAATGATCTTTAGCCCACAGATGCAGCCTCTGTCGCATTTCTGATCTAGCCTGTGTATCAGCCTCAGGCCCCCAGCTACCAAAACCTGTGGTTTAAAGCAAAGATTCAGGAGGCTAGAAACTCCCACATCCTTTAAGCTGAGCTGCCTGCATGCCCAGTTCCGGCATGTTTGCCCAATGTCTGCGACCAGCCTTCAGCACAATCTCTTGGCTCATACATCAGTCCTGGATTGTCAAGGGGAACTCTAGACTACTCAGGCAGGTCCTGAAATCCACAGCCCTGGTATTCCAGGGTTCAAAGGCTCAGGATACTGCTGGAGTTCCCTTTACTTCCTGAACCCTAACCTCACACTTCTCTGCACCTTCACCCTCATCCTGCTTGTGTTAGCAGAACAGATCTGACGCTATTGTCCAGCGTCTCCCCATCCACCTAAAGCAAGCCCTTGTCCTGAATATGCCCTGCCTGCCCGTGGACACGCTTGCACCTTAGCCCCGCCCCGTGAATAGGGAGCAGTACATCACCTTCGAGGAGCAGCATCTGGTCAACCTCGTGGGCTTCACACCAGCCTCCGGACTAACTTGCCTCCAGGAGTGCACGCAGAGGAAACGCGGAGTAGGGAGCCCAACGGCTTCCTGGGTTCCCCACTCTCAAACCCCCACCTACCAGGCCAAGCAGCTCTTTGCCCTGGAGATTGAAATGAAGGTGCAGCAGTAAAGGAAGGACTCGGCTCAGGTTAGCACAGCCCGCAGACGTCTGTCAGGGACCCAGCATCTGCGGGAACTGGCGCTGTGGACAGAAGGGCGCAGCCTCCCACCCCACGCAGCCGCTCGAGCGCACCCTGAAGAGATTAGCCCTGGAGGAGCCAGCTGAGATGGACTTCTGCCGTCCTCAGGAAAGCAGCAGGCAGAGCACAGAGCACGAAGCCCCGAGACCTACGCAGCCATGTACTCACGAGCTCTGCGGAAGTTAGGAGGGTTCAGCTTCAAGGGCGTCTCCAAGGCTGTGGGGGTGCAGCCTGCACATCAATGACCTGCTGCTATCTGGGCGCAGGCCACGTGCCCGAGATCCACGCCAACACCCCCATCCACACCCGAGGCCCTGGCATTATTTTCTCTCAGCTAGAAATGTACAAAAGCACAGACACCCTCAAAAAGTCGTTAAAAAAAACAAAACAAAACTTTAAAATGTGGGCAGGGGGGTATGGTACCTACAAATAAAAAATTCCCATCCAGGGCAAAGTTGTCTTCTCACTGTGCTCGGAGTCTTGGACCCCCTTGCTCCTCAGGGTCCCTGTTTCATCAGTGGTGCTCTCTCTGTGTAGTGAGAGGCTCCCAGTGCCTTCTCTCAAGCCTCTCCCAACTTCCAAAAAGAGGAAGTCAGCTCACACATAACCCTTGCTCCCTCTCCATCCAGTGATCTGTATTCTTCTCTTTCTTCGAAAAGAATTTGGAGCTTAATTTCCCCCCATTCACTCCTCCGTGTAATACACTGGGATTTCTGCCCTCCCCACATCACTGTTATGCATTTTAGGCCCTGACGCCTCTTCATTTTCCTCTTAACCCCACACCCTCCCTGACCCCGTGATCTCACACACCTGGATAACCAGGTGAACAGAATTAACAACATCCATGCGTCAGATGACCCTGTCAACCATCCCTCAGCAGTGCTTCTCAATCACCGGAACAAAAGGATTATGATTTTGTGTTGTTAGGGCATCTAGGGATACAGGTTCATCTGTAACTCACAACAGAGAGAAAATCCTGTATCATGAGCACAGAAGTGAAACGTGTTTTCCTCGCGACCTTTCAATCTCAATCTCCTTTCTTAGGAGTGCTATACTTAGGGGTATATTTCAAGTTATACAGCTGAGTTGAAGGTCAAATAGAATTCACTGTGGGAATGGCTCCCCTGTAAGTAACCTCCCCCAAAGGGAGGGTTAACAAAGAAGCTTTTTAGAGCAAAAGCAGTTTAAAACAGGAGTTGTCTACACTGTGATTTTAAACAGCTTTTCACACTAAATACTTAATAATAGTATTAAATTTTATTGATTTAATATTATTATTAAATATTACCATTTTGGTTAATTTATTAAAATTAATGTTAATAAAATTAAAAGTTACTTTATATACACAATGCTTCATAAAGAACAACTGAGAAAACTCCAGGGGTGGCTGGAAAAACACAGGGAAATAGGAAGCAGGCATGGTTCGGGACACTGGGGGAACTTAGTCATATAATAGTTGTTGGAGACACCCTGCAGATGATTCATATAAAGACAGACGACCCCAAGATACCAGGACAGTGGGTGTAACAACAATAGCTAGTATAACAGTGAGATGTGAACGCTAAGGATGGAAACAAAGGCCAGGACAGCTACCAAGGGCACAACCACACTTGGCGGGCACACAAGAAATACCAGGGAAGAACTGGGAATCTGCCACCAGCCCAGCATGGAGTCGCAGAATATCTGAATTGGAAAGGTATTTGGTGGCCACTGGGACAAACATGATCAAATTATAGCCAAAGTGCCCTTCCCTCTCCCTAGTCTCTCTCTACTCTTCTCTTCCTAAATAACCCAGTTTGATAGCTCTCAAGTAGGGTAAAGTGAAAGTAAGCAACTGCAGGACTAGAGTCAGGAGATTGAAGGTATGAGAAGCAGAGTGAAAAAGATAACAGGCACAGGAGGGCAACAGAACCTAGAACCCAGACAAAGGGGAACAGGCATCCATGTTGATGGGAAAGTGGTATAGTGCTGGGTGTCACAGCCTAAACAAAGACAAGTGACAACCCCAGAGGGAGACAGTGTAGCTAGGGAATCAAAGCCCAGTGGGCTGGCATGAGGGAGCGCAAGTAGGGTGAGGAGGGCACTCACATGAGGCATCTGGGCGGGTCACCAGCATGGAATGGAGGAGCCCAAATCAGTCAACAAGGGCACCTACACGAGAAAGGAGGTGGCGGTAGCCATAACAGCAGTGGAATATTGGTTATGAATAGGGGGACTGATCAAATGACTAAATATACTAAGAATAATGGAAACTA
>SJYX01014664.1:39576-191544 GCA_006410675.1 Oreotragus oreotragus
AAAAAAAAAAAAAAAAAAAAACCTTGTTAGAAGAAAAGAAGCCTGCTTGGAAGGAAAGTAGTGCTATCTGATGACCTAGTCAGAGGCTGGAAGCTGTGCCTTTTTGAATTGTGTGACTCATTTCTTGGGACCAAAGCAAGTGAGGAAAAAATTTCCAGAGAAAAATCTGTCTGTAAGCAGGGTGGCGGGTGGTCAGGGCCTGGAGAAGGGGTGAGTCAATGACACGAAATGGGACTGCTTAGTATGAACTTTTGTAACTGATAAATTGGTTTCTCAGAATAGCTCACTGTCCTCCCAGCCAGTTTCACTGCAGAGCCTTGAAGGGATTGCAGTGAGGATGTGTGGTCTGGAAGTCAAAGAAGCTGGGTCTGGAAGGAGGCACTGGGTAGAAAAGTCACTCTAAATGAACTCCTGGCTTATCTCAAGCAGGGAAATCAGCAAATCCAACAACACACACTATTGGGAAATCTCAGGTCTTTTATTTTTTTTTTTTAATGTGTTTGTTTAGAGGAAGATTTTCAGTGCTAAACTATTTGAAAAGCCTTAAAAGCAGATAACCAGGTATAATCCATGAAGAAGGTAAACAGGACATCTTGGTACTAACAAATGGTTATGAAAAAGTGGAAAAAGAAACATATGTGCACTTTCTCTCAGGCCCCAATGTATTTAGTCAAAAATTAGAATTTAATGAAAGTAAGGCGGCCCAGCTCAGGAGCAGAGGTCATGTCTCCCATCCCTGTGATCTGAGGGGGCAGGGGCACTATTATAAGCAGTCCTGTCAGCATGGACAGTGTCCTCCCAGAGCTGAGAAGGGAACCCCATTTTTGCTTTGCCTTTTATACCTAGACTTTCCTGAACATTCTGGAAAATGCCACACTTATAATCTCATAAGGGAACATTTATAAACATCAAGATCTTCTCATTCTGAACCCAAATGTAGCAGCAACAAGTCTCCATCTCTTTGGGAAGGGGATGAAAGTCAGAACAGTGTTAGCTATTATTATTTCCCTCAGGTTTCCAAGGCCCAGAACGCTTTTCTCTTCTCAACAGCCTAGATGAAATATGGAAGCAAGAGACTGCCGCATAGCACACACACCAGAGAGATGAGAATGAAAGAGCCTGAGAATCACCGGAAGCTGTCCATGGACTCTAACATAACAAAAGACTGCAGAGGACAGAAGAGCAGCAAATGAGGACAATGGGTACACCTGACCACAATAACCCATCCTACCTGGCGTTCAAGGGCCCATGTACCTTTTCCATCTTTTTCTATTATATCACAGTATCTAAGATTCCTCTTATACCCTTTCAGTCATCAACACTGATTAGAAGAGCAGCGTCCCCCAGCCCTGACTACATGTATGCATCATTAGCATCTGAGCAAACAATTTGCCAAAAGGATGTAATTTGTAAAAGAATGAACTCAAATAGAATTAAGGTCTCTGGGCCAATACTTGTCAAATTTTAAAGCACATGCAAACTCTATGAGACTCCTGTTAAAGTTTATGTTTTGTTTCAGCAGATGAGGGGTAGGAGTTACGAATCTGCCTTTCTAACAAGCTCCCAGGTGGTGCTCACTCTGCTGTCCATAGACCACAGTCTACTCAAACAAGGGACCCAAAGAGGCAAAGAATCCCATCTAAGGTCACATGGTTAGTAAGCATTGATCTCAGTTCCTCTGACTCCCAAATCAGTGAGATTGCTCCATGTGAAAAATATGCCATCACCCTCAACCTGGCTGTGTCTCTCTAACATGAGTTATCTGGTGGTTAAAAATAAATTGGTCCTCTCATACTGAAAGACCATCTCAAAAAATCAAGTAAAACATTTTTTTCAATTACAAAGCCTAAAACCCAGGCCTCCTGTTTTCTTATTTCTCAAAATTCTTATTAATATCTGTCAATCAGTGGAGATATTTTTGAAGGGAACCAGATCTTTCTGAAAGCTAATATTTAAGTTCCATGGACCTATGAGTCATGCTGGATCAAAAAAAAAGGAGATAAATATTAATATGTAAACATCTCGTGAGAAACCCTGGACACCCAATCTTCAGTTTCTGTAATGAAAACAGAAATGAGATTCAAAGTCAAGTTTCCAAAGAAGAGGCGGGTAACGTCTCTACACAGCATTTGTGTGGACCATGAGCCAAGTAACTGACCTCATAATAAACAGAACATCCGGGCACTCATCTCCCATCACAGCTGACGGTCATTTCTCTCCTGCACAATGCCTGGACCATAGGGAAGAAGTGACTCATGATCACTGCTTCTTGAACCACTGATTCTTCAGGTCTCTCTCCCACTTTCAGTCTATCAAGTTTGGGAGTCACAAAATGAACCTGATGAACTGAAAAGTAAGCAGAAAGACAAAAAGGGAGAGAAGGGTGGGAAAGAAATGCTCATGTTTATGAGCCTGTAACACAAAGCATTAATAGTGATGAAAGGACTCTCCCACCAGCCAGGGGCCCCACTCGAAAGTCTCATATCTGAGTAAGCATGGGTCTTATCAGGAAACCCCCAAAGGTCAGGGGTCATGGAGAATTCCTCAGCCTGGGAGCAGAGTCAGGAGATACATAGAACATTTCTGTCCCTCCCCCTGGCAAGGAACAACAGACTCTGACACACAGGCATACTGCAACTCAAATTCATGCTTTCTGCAAATGAGCCACCAAGTTCTGCATGGTGAAGCAGGCAAGAAGCCACGTCGAGGAAGTTTTCCCACACAGCTCTGCCAACGGGTTTCATTCCTCAGCTCCAGCACCCCAGGCTTCAACCGCAGTCCAAGAACATGAGGGCAGGAACAGTTACATTTTTTGGTTGCAGGGAAAAGAATCACTAGGACTTTTCATCTGGGCCAAGAACTCAACGACACTTGAGGGAGTCAGTGATGTAGTATAAAGCACATCTCGGTAGACACACCATCATAAAGCAGAGGTTCTTAAACACCACTAACCTCATTTGTAGCACTCACATAGCAAAATGAAGGGAACACTTAATTCTTGCATTTTTTAACATTCAGTTCAGTTCAGTCACTCAGTCGTGTTCAACTCTTTGCAACCCAATGGACTGCAGCAGGCCAGGCCTCCCTGTCCATCACCAATTCCCAGAGCTGACTCAAACTCATGCCCATCGAGTCAGTGATGCCATCCAACCATCTCATCCTCTGTCGTCCCCTTCTCTTCTTGCTTTCAATCTTTCCCAGCATCAGGGTCTTTTCAAATGAGTCAGCTCTTCACATCATGTGGCCAAAGTATTGGAGTTTCAGCTTCAGCATCAGTCCTTCCAATGAACAGCCTGGACTGATCTCCTTTAGGAAGGACTGATTGGATCTCCTTGCAGTCCAAGGGACTCTCAAGAGTCTTCTCCAATACCACAATTCAAAAGCATCAATCCTTTGGCGATCAGCCTTCTTTATAGTCAAACTCTCACATCCATTCATGACTACTAGAGAAACCATAGCTTTGACTAGACAGAACTTTGTTGGCAAAGTAATGTCTTTGAACATTAGAACCTAACAAAATTTAAATTGTTAAAATTACTGTAACAGCACTTTCTAGCAAAAAAAGCTGATACCTGGCTGGTTAGAAGCTGGAAAACAATTCCAAAGTTTCATACTGTCCTGCATCCAAACATTCAATTTCTTTTCAGAGTATCTTTTCCATTTGTCCTGGGGACAAAGATTAAAATCCTTTCACTTCAATGTGAAGATGGATAAACAAAGAATGAAAAGGATGCCTTCAAATGCAGCTCATGGGTTATTTATCTCAGCAGAAATATTTCACTGTTTGGGGTGTCTTTACAGAGCCATATTTTTTCTCTACATATATTGACAGGAACTGACTTCATGGAATTGTTTCTTCATCAGAAGACTCCTCCCTTGTGTTTCAGCTCAAGCTGTTGTTCACTGGAGGTTAGAAGCAAAGACTCCGGAGTTTCAGGCAACAAGACAGGCGTGTTCTTCACCTTGAATCAAAGGGGAGACTGGGAAAGGCACTCAGTCAGGACTTACTATAGCTCAGTTGAAAAAGATCTGTTTCTAATGTACACAGCCCCCAGCTCTCCACACTGTTATTTGAAACTGAACACCTCAGGCTTTGGGAAACATGCTGAAGATGAATGGCTGTGTTCTCCTGTGACTGTCACCTGGGGTCCACAGAGTCAAGTCCTATGGGAGGAGGGCTCTGAGATTACTGTAGAGAACATGTTTGTGCACATTGCAAGAGAGGGCGATTGCAAGAGAGGCCGATGAAATGTTAACAGATGCCCCCTCCAGACAAATGAATTTAAAAATCACCTCATCTAAAGCTAAGTACAAAAAGATGCTCCTCCTTGGCCAAAGGGATTATAAAAAGACCCCTCTTCCTCCTAGAGCCGGGACATGGTTTAGCTGGAAGAGCCTGAGCCAGGTTCCAGCCCTGAGTCCCCTAGATGGGGTATCTTTTAGGGCTTGTAACTGCCTGATGGGACCCTAAAGCGCCTTTAGGTTGGGAATTTCCCTGAAGACACTAGATATTCTTTGAAAAAGAATACCTATTCTCTTCTTTTCTATTCTTTGAAAGAAACTTCTAGAAAGAAGAACTAGAAACAAAGATGGGGAAAAGTCCCCCTTTCTCAGAGGCCTCATGACTGGGGCCTAGGCCTCAGAAGACAACTGTGTTTCAGTGCATCCCTTACCCTGGAGACTGGTGTTGGGTGATTCGTGTGTGTGTGTGTGTGTGTGTGTGTGTGTATGTGTGTGTGTTCGTCATTCAGTCGTGTTCAACTCTTTGCAACCTCATGGGCCATAGCCTGCCTGGCTCCTCTGTCTATGGGATTCTCCAGGCAAGAATACTGGAATGGGCAGCCATTCCCTTCTCCAGGACATCTTCCCAACCCAGGGATCGAACCCAATTCTCCCACACTGCAGGCAGATTCTTCACTGTCCGGGCCACCAGGGAAGTCCAGGGCAATTCTTGCTACACAGCAAAAGGCCAAGGGCTTGATTAGAGATTCTCTTGAAGCTCAGCCTAGGCTCAAAGCACAACCAAGGTGAGCAAAAGCTTTAGGTTATTATTTGTTTTGTACTTTCCTTCCTTTTGCATGCAAACCTTTAAAGAAATCTTGCTGAAAGGTCTGGAAAGATTCCACATGCCGAGGAGCAACTAAGCGCATGTGCCAAAACTACTGAGCCCACACTCTAGAGTCCAAGAACTGCAACTCCTGAGCCCATGTATCAACAGCCCGGGCTTCCCAACAAGAGAACCCGCTGCAATGAGAAGTCCGCCCACCACAATGAAGAGTAGCCCCTGCTCAATGCAGCTAGAGAAAATCTGCACAATGAAGCAATGATAACCCAGCACAGCCAATAAATAAATAAAAATTACAGTATGGACTCTGATGGGTTTTGCAGAACTAAGGAAAAGCCTGAATGAGAATAGCAAAGTTGACTGCAGTATCCGCTTGCCAAAGTCAACACGATGGTGGCAGTCACCAGCCCACCATCACTTGTACAGTGATGGACCCAGGAGGGCCTTGTAGCAGAGACAACATCACCTTGCCATGACGGGGAGCCAGGGGCCCTGGGAACCCACCAGAAGTGGCACAGGGACCATTTAAGCAGATGCAATTCTGGAATTCAACAGATGGCAATCAAACCATTGCCTGGGTAGTTAAGGATCTATAATCTCATTGTGAAGCCACAGGCTGGAAAGGTCTACAGAAACCTGGAGCAGTACAAAGATGAAATAATGAAATGAACACTTCCATTCATTCAACTATTATTTACTGAGTGCTTATTATGAAACATAGCTTAACATGTGTGAACAAGACAGGGTGAGGGAAAGGAAAGTTAAGCAAAAAAGAGAAGACAATATCAGGTACTGTAGGTTACCTACAT
Source organism: Oreotragus oreotragus (assembly GCA_006410675.1). NCBI lineage: Eukaryota > Metazoa > Chordata > Mammalia > Artiodactyla > Bovidae > Oreotragus > Oreotragus oreotragus. The sequence goes on from SJYX01014664.1 coordinate 45,451, forward strand.
TATCTGGGTTGTCTAGGCAATGTGATAGAATATTGGAGGAGTGTAGACTTTAGATTGTGCAGTCAGGGAAGACCACAGGCTGGGATCTGAAAGATAAGAAGGAGCAGCTGTGTAGAAAACAGAGAGTGTTCTGTGGAGAGAGGAAACTGACCGTGCAAAGACAATAAGGCCAGAGTGGGCACGATAATTTGAAAAACAGAGAGAAAGTAAGGAAAGTGGGGTGGGGGAAGAAGAAGAGGAAAAAGGAAGAAAGGAGGAAGGGAGGGAGTGAGAGAAGGAAGGAGGGAAGGGAGAAAAGAAAGAAAATGAACCTTTAACTAAGTCTCACACTTTATACAAAAATCAACTCAAAATGGATCATGAATTTAAATATAAAATGTAAACATAGAGGGGCTTCCCTAGTGGCTCAGACAGTAAAGAATCTACCTGCAGTAGAGGAGATCCAGGTTCAATCCTTGGCTCAGGAAAATGCCCTGGAAAACTGAATGGCAACCCACTCCAGTATTCTTGTCTGGAGAATTCCATGGAGGGCTACAGTCCATGGGGTGGCAAAAAGTCAGACACGACTGAGCAATGAACAGTTTTACTTTCACTTTTCAAAACCTAAGGGGAGGATGGAGGCAGGAAGGAAATAAGTGTGTCTGAAAGAGCAATGTGAGTGATAGTTGTGATGGTAATCTTGGGCATCTTGACTTGCCAATCGTGTCTGTGATACTGGATAGTAATTTTGCAAGGTGTTACCATTGGTGGTGGGTGGCGGCAGTAGGGGAGTGGGGAAAGGGTACATGGGACTTATCTGTCAATTCAGTTCAGTTCAGTTCAGTTGCTCAGTCATGTCCGACTCTTTGCGACCCCATGGACCACAGCGTGCCAGGCCTCCCTGTCCATCACCAACTCCCGGAGTCTACTCAAACTCATGTCCATTGAGTCGGTGATGCTATCCAACCATCTCATTCTCTGTCATCCCCTTATCCTCCTGCCCTCAATCTTTCCCACCATCAGGGTCTTTTTAAATGAGTCAGCTCTTTGCATCAGGTGGCCCAAGTATTGGAGTTTCAGCTTCAACATCAGTCCTTCCAATGAACACTTAGGACTGATCTCCTTTAAGGGACTCACAAGAGTATTCTCCAACACTACAGTTCAAAAGCATCGGTTCTTCAGCACTCAGCTTTGTTTATAGTCCAACTCTCACATCCATACATGACTACTGGAAAAAGCATAGCCTTGACTAGACAGACCTTTGTTAGCGAAGTAATATCTCTCCTTTTTAATATTCTCTGTAGTGGTTCTTACAACAGCAAATGAATCTACAACTATCTCAAGATTAAAAGCTTAACTTAAAAAAAACTAAAAATAATACCTTTTCATAATTTTAATCCATAGTTGAATTCAAAACAAGAAAGGAAATCTCAATATGCCCAAAGGGAAAGGGAAAGAGAGTTAACTGGGAGTTGAAGCTGAATAACCCTATTATTCAGATTAGGAGTCAGCATTTAACTCTCTAGCAGGGGCTGGAGTTGAGGCTAGGGTTTAGGATGGAGCCAAGAACTGTTTTCATCTTAATAAAGAACTGAGAAATACTATACCTGACTGTGAATAAAAATCAAAAGTATTGGTTTACTGACTCCAGTATGCAGTCCAGATAATGGTGGCTAGCTCAAGCCCTTGATGTGAAGAAGGAATTCATAGGGCCTGGACTCCCTTCTTAGCCTGTTCATGCTGATCATGCTCGGCCACCTTTCCAATGGACTCTTAACTCTCTGTCTAGTGCCTATGAAAACAACAGAAGGATAAGACCGCCCCTCCAGACAGGGAAACCTTGAAGATCGTATCTAGGTTACTCTTCACCTAAGAGAAAACATACACTAATCATCCCTTCCTCCAGACAGGCCATAAATTTTTCTGTGTCTATCGGAGTGTAACCTTAGGTTTATTGATTATTGGCTAATTGTTTGTTTTGAAAGGTTGTTGTTGAATTATGATGCTGGGATTCTTGGCCCCCGGAGGAGAAGAATTCAATCTGGGGCCAGAGACAAGGCTTGATTGCTCAGAGCTTTTGTGTAATAAAGTTTTATTAAAGTATAAACGAGATAGAGAAAGCTTCTGACATAGGCATCAGAAGGGGTAAGTATTGGAGTTTCAGCTTCAACATCAGTCCTTCCAATGAACACTTAGGACTGATCTCCTTTAAGGGACTCTCAAGAGTATTCTCCAGCACCACAGTTCAAAAGCATCGGTTCTTCAGCACTCAGCTTTGTTTATAGTCCAACTCTCACATCCATACATGACTACTGGAAAAAGCATAGCCTTGACTAGACAGACCTTTGTTAGCGAAGTAATATCTCTCCTTTTTAATATTCTCTGTAGTGGTTCTTACAACAGCAAATGAATCTACAACTATCTCAAGATTAAAAGCTTAACTTAAAAAAAACTAAAAATAATACCTTTTCATAATTTTAATCCATAGTTGAATTCAAAACAAGAAAGGAAATCTCAATATGCCCAAAGGGAAAGGGAAAGAGAGTTAACTGGGAGTTGAAGCTGAATAACCCTATTATTCAGATTAGGAGTCAGCATTTAACTCTCTAGCAGGGGCTGGAGTTGAGGCTAGGGTTTAGGATGGAGCCAAGAACTGTTTTCATCTTAATAAAGAACTGAGAAATACTATACCTGACTGTGAATAAAAATCAAAAGTATTGGTTTACTGACTCCAGTATGCAGTCCAGATAATGGTGGCTAGCTCAAGCCCTTGATGTGAAGAAGGAATTCATAGGGCCTGGACTCCCTTCTTAGCCTGTTCATGCTGATCATGCTCGGCCACCTTTCCAATGGACTCTTAACTCTCTGTCTAGTGCCTATGAAAACAACAGAAGGATAAGACCGCCCCTCCAGACAGGGAAACCTTGAAGATCGTATCTAGGTTACTCTTCACCTAAGAGAAAACATACACTAATCATCCCTTCCTCCAGACAGGCCATAAATTTTTCTGTGTCTATCGGAGTGTAACCTTAGGTTTATTGATTATTGGCTAATTGTTTGTTTTGAAAGGTTGTTGTTGAATTATGATGCTGGGATTCTTGGCCCCCGGAGGAGAAGAATTCAATCTGGGGCCAGAGACAAGGCTTGATTGCTCAGAGCTTTTGTGTAATAAAGTTTTATTAAAGTATAAACGAGATAGAGAAAGCTTCTGACATAGGCATCAGAAGGGGGCAGAAAGAGTACCCCCCTGCTAGTCTTTAGCTGGATGTTATATAGTCACCAGCAGTCTGTTAATGAAAGAAAGGAATGTCTCAAAACAGAATGGCACCAGGCCCCTCACCCATAAGATGTATTTTGGGATAACCTTGGCTCCAAATGGTTTATCTTGGGCCATACAATGATTAACTTGAATCTTGAAGAAGGGCAGATCACCATACAAATAATTTCATTTACATAGATTAGAGGAACAATATCGGAGTATAACATACTGGTTTATCAAGTAGGTTCTGAGCCCAAAAGGCAGAACCAACTTGAAGACAGAGTTTGGGGTAAATGCATAGTACATTAGCATAGCTTAAGATAAACATTTCCATAAGAAAAAGGCATTGGTTAACTTCAAGTGAAACCAGGTATCATTATGGCAACACAGAATTTTAAGAGAAACTTCCTTTTAAATTTGTATGGAGAAAGAAAAAATATCGCTAGTTTGTTTCCTCCTGCCACTTAAGAGAGATAAAATGTCTGACACTTGCAGGCTATTTCCTCCGTTTGGAGACCCCTGGCCTTCCTGCCTGTTACCCTCTCAGTTTTATCACATGAGCACATACCACGTGAATGATGGGGTTATTGGGATTGTATTTTCCTTGGTTTATGTAAGTTTCAAGGAATCTGGAGTGGTGGGTTCAGATATGTACCCATGGGGTATAAAAGATTTTCATAAATGCTGGTCTGGGTCCTTGGCTAAGAGGAGATTCTGCCTTGGGCCTGCCAGTGTAATCAATTGCACTCCACTATCTGCACTGTCCTGAGTGAGTTTGTTTCCCAGAACATGTGGCTACAACAGATGGAAATCGGGTACCCCATGAAGAGACAGAATCCCAATCCTGTATCATGCGTAAGTGTGGAGTCTAACACTCTGCACTGTCCTCCCAGTCCAGAAAACTAAACTGAAAGATGAACAACAAAGTAGCCTGCAACAAATCCTGTCGGGCCCTTGCAAAGTTGCAAAGTGAAGTCGCTCTGTGGTATCTGACTCTTTGTGACCTCATAGACTATAGCCTGGCAGGCTCCTCCATCCATGGGATTCTCCAGGCAAGAATACTGGAGTGAGTTGCCATTTCCTTCTCCAGGGGATCTTCCCGACCTAAGGATCAAATCCAGGTCACTGGAACTGAAGGCAGACTCTTTACCGTCTGAACCACCCTTGGCAACTGCAAATCCAAAACCACCCCAAGTTTCTCACAGGTAACACCTCCCGTTGAGGATGAATTCCGAATCTAATTGATTAAAGAATACAGTTGCTCCACCAAAGAACACAGAATTAAACAAATCAACTAAACTGTTCAAATGAAACAAGTTCTGAAGAATCTAAGCTACTCCGTTTTGTTAACAGAAAAACTCCATTTTGTAAGGTTCCGGGAAAAGAGCCTTTGGAAATCCCCTGACCTCACCCCACCACCCACGACCCAATCAGACCCCAGACCAGAACCTCCTGACTTAACGTTCAGGAACTTATGGTCTACCTAGGTAATAGGGACCAGTCAGAAACCAACACACAACCCTTTGAAAGAAAGTGACCAATCAGACGTCCCCCTATCTAGAAATTCTTTTTTTCATGAACACTCCCTATATAAGCAATGTAACCCAAAACCCGGGGCTCCTCCCTATAGCCACTGCGTAGGTAACGGTGGGAGCCCCAGCTCGAGCCTGGTAATAAAGACTCTCTTGCTTTTGCATCAGATATCAGCTCCTTGGTGGTCACTGGGAGATTTCGCGACTTGGGCTTAACATTTGGGGGCTCGTCCGGGATCTCCCACCGGCTCCATGGGAAGACCAATCCGGAGAGTCATCTATAGCCAGTAAGCTTTTTTCTTTCCTTTCATTTCTGACAGGGCCTATTTTCTGAGACTGGTATATGACTCAGGTGGACATGCCAACGGGTCATGGGTGTGGGTCATTGGGAGACGTCCCCGACCCCCTTGGAGGGGACGCCGTGCCCCTGTTCTCTGCAGATGATAGCGAGTCACTCCCGCTGAACGGCCAGAGGCTGTCGTCTTACTTTCAGTTTTGCCTCCGCACTCCCGGAGGTCTATTTCTCCTGTCTCTGTCTGTCTGTGTGGCTGTCCGTATTGTCTGTGTTAATTTACCAACATCTGACTGATCCAGGAACGATGGGGCAACATCAGTCTAGCCCTACTCCTCTATCTCTGATCACTGACCATTTTAAGGAGGTCAAGATGCACACTCATGACTTCAGTGTAGAAATTAAAAGGAATAAATTAATCACTTTTTGCAGCGCAGAATGGCCGACCTTCCATGTAGGCTGGCCCTCAGAAGGCACCTTTGACTTGGGAACTGTACACCGAGTCTGGGATATCATCTTCCGACTGTGGATCGGACACCCTGACCAAGTCCCCTATATCATAGTATGGGAAAATATCATATTGCGCCCCCCTCCTTGGGGAAAACCTTTTTTGCCTCAACAGGGATTTTCTACTGCTCAGGTGTTGGTGACACATGTAGGAAAGAACCTGAAGAATCCCAAGGAGCCTGAACCTGCAGGGGGGAACAGAAGAAGAACTCCTCTTCCCTCCCCCTTGCCAACCCCCCGAACCACTGCGGGCCCCCGCCATCCCTCCACCCGGGACTGAAACACAGGAAGGGGGGCCCGCACAAAATACTCACCATAGGCAAGCCATGTCCCCAGAGGAGCTGGCAGACTCAAGCGTTGCCCTCCCCTTATGAGTGGCCGGCCCCCCTGATGAGGAAGGAAATCAACCTCATCAATATTGGCCCTTCTCTACTAGTGACCTATATAACTGGAGATCCCAGAATGCTAAGTTCTCAGACAACCCTAGAGATCTAACTAACCTTCTAGAGACTGTGCTTTTTACTCATCAGCCCACCTGGGACGACTGCCAACAGCTGCCCCAGATTCTCTTCACCACAGAAGAGAGAGAGAGAATACAGAATGAGGCCTGTAAAAGGGTCCCAGGGGCAAATGGAGAACCCACCACTAATAGAGATGAAATTAACACCTCTCTTCCTTTGTCGCGACCTGACTGGGATTACAATACGGCACAAGGTAAGCAGAGGCTCCGGGTCTACCACCAGACTCTTTTGGGGGGGGCTTCAGGCAGCTGCACAGAAACCCACTAACCTAGCTAGAGTGGGAGATGTTCAGCAGGGCCCCACCGAGAGTCCAGCTGCCTTCCTGGAAAGGCTGATGGAGGCCTTTAGACAATACAGCCCCATGGATCCATAAGCAGAAGGCACTCAGGCTGCTTTGATAATGCATTTTGTCAACCAGGCGGCCCCCGACATTAGGAAGAAGTTACAAAAACTAGAACGCCTGGGTGAAAAGAGTATCCAGGGTTTAATAACAGTAGCAGGAAGAGTCTACAACACCCGAGAAACCCCCGAGGAAAAACAAGCCAAAGCGGCAGATCGCCAAACCCATAACATGGCACGCATCCTGCTGGCTGCAACAGTTCCTGACTCGGGAGAGAGGGAGCGCCAGTTGTGCCGCCTGGCTGCTGACGGTAAGAGCTGTCCCCGTACGCGACCAGCATTAGGAAAGAACCAATGTGCCTATTGTAAAAAGGAAGGACATTGGGCCAAGGAATGCCCTAAGAAACAGAAGGGACCATGAAAGACCCCCATCCTGGCCATCAAAAAACTGAGCGATTAGGGAGGATGGGGTTCAGCGCCCCTCCCTGAACCCAGGGTAACCCTAAGAGTGGAGGGGACCCCAGTTGACTTCCTTGTCGATACGGGGGCTCAATATTCGGTTTTGCTAGAGCCCGAGGGAAAACTGGCCGGAAAGACCTCTTGGGTGCAGGGGGCTACTAGAATGAAACAATACCAATGGACTACCCGAAGATCAGTGGACTTGGGTGCGGGCCGGGTATCCCACTCTTTCATGGCCATTCCGGAATGCCCCTTCCCGCTGTTGGGAAGAGACCTGTTGACCAAAATGGGGGCCCAGATTCACTTCCTCCCGGGGGAAACTAAAATACTTGACCAGTTGGGCAGACCGATTCAAGTACAGACAACTCAATTAGAAGATGAATATCGGCTGCACCAAAAACCGATGCTCTCCCAAGCAGACATTCAAAAATGGCTAGATGAATTCCCTGATGTGTGGACCGAGACAGGGGGAACTGGTTTGGCCAGACACCGCCTTCCTATATATAGAGATCTCAAGCCAGGGGCCGACCCCATCTGAGTCCGACAATACCCCATGACCCTGGAGGCCCAACAGGGGATCACCTCCCATATCCGCAGGCTCCTAGCCCAGAAAATCTTGAGACCCTGCCAGTCGGCCTGGAACACCCCCCTGCTGCTGCTGCTGCTGCCTGTCAAAAAACCAAATTCTCATGACTATCAGCCAGTACAGGATTTACGAGAAATCAATCGCCAAGTTTTAGATATTCATCCTACGGTGCCGAACCCATACAACCTCCTGAGCTCACTCCCACCTTACCATCACTGGTATACGGTCCTAGATTTAAAAGACGTTTTCTTTAGCCTTCTCCTGGCACCCAGAAGCCAGGAGCTTTTTGCCTTTGAATGGTCCGACCCAGAAGAAGGAATCAACAGCCAGCTGACCTGGACCCGGCTGCCACAGGGATTTAAGAATTCTCCCACCATCTTCGATGAGGCCCTCCATGAGGACCTGGGTGAGTTCAGACAACAACACCCCCAATAAAACTTGTTACAATATGTAGATGACCTAATTGCAGCAAAGGACCAACAGACTTCCCTTATGGGCACCCGAGAACTATTGCGGACCCTTGGAAAATTAGGGTACCGAGCCTCAGCCAAAAAGGCTCAGATATGCCAACCAGAGGTCACCTACTTAGGGTATGTATTAAAAGAAGGACAGAGATAGCTGTCAGAGGCACGAAATGAGACGGTACTCAAAATCCCTACCCCAGATTCACCTCGAAGGGTGAGAGAATTTTGGGGGTCTGCTGGTTTCTGCCGTCTTTGGATCCCAAATTGTGCGGAACTGGCTAAACCTTTATATGAAGCCACAAAAAGTACCACCCCTTTCAGTTGGATGGAGCAGATGGAGACCGCTTTCAAGACTATTAAAACAGCCCTGCTGTCAGCCCCCGCCCAGGGTTGCCTGACGTTACAAAACCCTTTCTCCTGTATGTAGATGAAAAACAAGGAGTGGCAAAAGGGGTACTGATGCAGCATCTGGGACCCTGGAAGCGGCCGGTGGCTTACTTGTCTAAACGCCTAGACCCTGTGGCGTCAGGCTGGCCCCCATGCCTCCGCATGATTGCAGCAGTGGCCCTAATGGTCAAGGATGCAGACAAACTGACATTGGATATCACCGCCCCCCATGCCATTGCTGCTGCTGCTACTAAGTCACTTCAGTCGTGTCCGACTCTGTGCGACCCCATAGTCAGCAGCCCACCAGGCTCCCCCATCCCTGGGATTCTCCAGGCAAAAATACTGGAGTGGGTTGCCATTTCCTTCTCCAATGCATGAAAGTGAAAAGTGAAAGTGAAGTCACTCAGTCGTGTCCGACTCTTAGTGACCCCATGGATTGCAGCCCACCAGGCTCCTCCATCCATGGGAGATGTGTATAAGAGACAGAAAACAGCCCTGCTGTCAGCCCCCGCCCAGGGTTGCCTGACGTTACAAAACCCTTTCTCCTGTATGTAGATGAAAAACAAGGAGTGGCAAAAGGGGTACTGATGCAGCATCTGGGACCCTGGAAGCGGCCGGTGGCTTACTTGTCTAAACGCCTAGACCCTGTGGCGTCAGGCTGGCCCCCATGCCTCCGCATGATTGCAGCAGTGGCCCTAATGGTCAAGGATGCAGACAAACTGACATTGGATATCACCGCCCCCCATGCCATTGCTGCTGCTGCTACTAAGTCACTTCAGTCGTGTCCGACTCTGTGCGACCCCATAGTCAGCAGCCCACCAGGCTCCCCCATCCCTGGGATTCTCCAGGCAAAAATACTGGAGTGGGTTGCCATTTCCTTCTCCAATGCATGAAAGTGAAAAGTGAAAGTGAAGTCACTCAGTCGTGTCCGACTCTTANCCCGGGACTGAAACACAGGAAGGGGGGCCCGCACAAAATACTCACCATAGGCAAGCCATGTCCCCAGAGGGGCTGGCAGACTCAAGCGTTGCCCTCCCCTTATGAGTGGCCGGCCCCCCTGATGAGGAAGGAAATCAACCTCATCAATATTGGCCCTTCTCTACTAGTGACCTATATAACTGGAGATCCCAGAATGCTAAGTTCTCAGACAACCCTAGAGATCTAACTAACCTTCTAGAGACTGTGCTTTTTACTCATCAGCCCACCTGGGACGACTGCCAACAGCTGCCCCAGATTCTCTTCACCACAGAAGAGAGAGAGAGAATACAGAATGAGGCCTGTAAAAGGGTCCCAGGGGCAAATGGAGAACCCACCACTAATAGAGATGAAATTAACACCTCTCTTCCTTTGTCGCGACCTGACTGGGATTACAATACGGCACAAGGTAAGCAGAGGCTCCGGGTCTACCACCAGACTCTTTTGGGGGGGGCTTCAGGCAGCTGCACAGAAACCCACTAACCTAGCTAGAGTGGGAGATGTTCAGCAGGGCCCCACCGAGAGTCCAGCTGCCTTCCTGGAAAGGCTGATGGAGGCCTTTAGACAATACAGCCCCATGGATCCAGAAGCAGAAGGCACTCAGGCTGCTTTGATAATGCATTTTGTCAACCAGGCGGCCCCCGACATTAGGAAGAAGTTACAAAAACTAGAACGCCTGGGTGAAAAGAGTATCCAGGGTTTAATAACAGTAGCAGGAAGAGTCTACAACACCCGAGAAACCCCCGAGGAAAAACAAGCCAAAGCGGCAGATCGCCAAACCCATAACATGGCACGCATCCTGCTGGCTGCAACAGTTCCTGACTCAGGAGAGAGGGAGCGCCAGTTGTGCCGCCTGGCTGCTGACGGTAAGAGCTGTCCCCGTACGCGACCAGCATTAGGAAAGAACCAATGTGCCTATTGTAAAAAGGAAGGACATTGGGCCAAGGAATGCCCTAAGAAACAGAAGGGACCATGAAAGACCCCCATCCTGGCCATCAAAAAACTGAGCGATTAGGGAGGATGGGGTTCAGCGCCCCTCCCTGAACCCAGGGTAACCCTAAGAGTGGAGGGGACCCCAGTTGACTTCCTTGTCGATACGGGGGCTCAATATTCGGTTTTGCTAGAGCCCGAGGGAAAACTGGCCGGAAAGACCTCTTGGGTGCAGGGGGCTACTGGAATGAAACAATACCAATGGACTACCCGAAGATCAGTGGACTTGGGTGCGGGCCGGGTATCCCACTCTTTCATGGCCATTCCGGAATGCCCCTTCCCGCTGTTGGGAAGAGACCTGTTGACCAAAATGGGGGCCCAGATTCACTTCCTCCCGGGGGAAACTAAAATACTTGACCAGTTGGGCAGACCGATTCAAGTACAGACAACTCAATTAGAAGATGAATATCGGCTGCACCAAAAACCGATGCTCTCCCAAGCAGACATTCAAAAATGGCTAGATGAATTCCCTGATGTGTGGACCGAGACAGGGGGAACTGGTTTGGCCAGACACCGCCTTCCTATATATAGAGATCTCAAGCCAGGGGCCGACCCCATCTGAGTCCGACAATACCCCATGACCCTGGAGGCCCAACAGGGGATCACCTCCCATATCCGCAGGCTCCTAGCCCAGAAAATCTTGAGACCCTGCCAGTCGGCCTGGAACACCCCCCTGCTGCTGCTGCTGCTGCCTGTCAAAAAACCAAATTCTCATGACTATCAGCCAGTACAGGATTTACGAGAAATCAATCGCCAAGTTTTAGATATTCATCCTACGGTGCCGAACCCATACAACCTCCTGAGCTCACTCCCACCTTACCATCACTGGTATACGGTCCTAGATTTAAAAGACGTTTTCTTTAGCCTTCTCCTGGCACCCAGAAGCCAGGAGCTTTTTGCCTTTGAATGGTCCGACCCAGAAGAAGGAATCAACAGCCAGCTGACCTGGACCCGGCTGCCACAGGGATTTAAGAATTCTCCCACCATCTTCGATGAGGCCCTCCATGAGGACCTGGGTGAGTTCAGACAACAACACCCCCAATAAAACTTGTTACAATATGTAGATGACCTAATTGCAGCAAAGGACCAACAGACTTGCCTTATGGGCACCCGAGAACTATTGCGGACCCTTGGAAAATTAGGGTACCGAGCCTCAGCCAAAAAGGCTCAGATATGCCAACCAGAGGTCACCTACTTAGGGTATGTATTAAAAGAAGGACAGAGATAGCTGTCAGAGGCACGAAATGAGACGGTACTCAAAATCCCTACCCCAGATTCACCTCGAAGGGTGAGAGAATTTTGGGGGTCTGCTGGTTTCTGCCGTCTTTGGATCCCAAATTGTGCGGAACTGGCTAAACCTTTATATGAAGCCACAAAAAGTACCACCCCTTTCAGTTGGATGGAGCAGATGGAGACCGCTTTCAAGACTATTAAAACAGCCCTGCTGTCAGCCCCCGCCCAGGGTTGCCTGACGTTACAAAACCCTTTCTCCTGTATGTAGATGAAAAACAAGGAGTGGCAAAAGGGGTACTGATGCAGCATCTGGGACCCTGGAAGCGGCCGGTGGCTTACTTGTCTAAACGCCTAGACCCTGTGGCGTCAGGCTGGCCCCCATGCCTCCGCATGATTGCAGCAGTGGCCCTAATGGTCAAGGATGCAGACAAACTGACATTGGATATCACCGCCCCCCATGCCATTGCTGCTGCTGCTACTAAGTCACTTCAGTCGTGTCCGACTCTGTGCGACCCCATAGTCAGCAGCCCACCAGGCTCCCCCATCCCTGGGATTCTCCAGGCAAAAATACTGGAGTGGGTTGCCATTTCCTTCTCCAATGCATGAAAGTGAAAAGTGAAAGTGAAGTCACTCAGTCGTGTCCGACTCTTAGTGACCCCATGGATTGCAGCCCACCAGGCTCCTCCATCCATGGGATTTTCCAGGCAAGAGTACTGGGGTGGGGTGCCATTGCCTTCCCCTCCATGCCATTGAGGGCATACTAAAACAACCCCCAGATAGGTGGATCAGCAACGCTTGGCTGACCCACTACCAGGGATTACTGCTAAATCCCTGCAGAATCATCTTTCTGCAGCCTACTGCTCTCAGTCCGGCTAGACTGCTTCCTAACCCAGATTTGGAAGCCCCAATCTATGACTGCAGTGACATACTAGCCCAGGTACATGGAACGCAAGAGGACTTACAAGATCGCCCTCTAGCGGATGCTGAAGTTACCTGGTATACGGATGGAAGCAGTTTCGTCTGAGATGGGCTCAGGTATGCAGGGGCAGCCATAACCACGGAAACCCAAATCTTGTCAGCGGAAGCACTACCTCCTGGCACTTCAGCTCAAAGGGCTGAACTAATCTCCCTAACAAAAGTCCTCCAGTTGGGAAAGGACAAAAAACTTAACATCATTACCGATAGCCTATACGCCTTTGCTACTGCCCATATACACGGGGCCATCTACAGAGAGAGGACTCCTCACGGCCGAGGGTAAAACGATCAAAAATAAAGAAGAAATAAAAGTCCTCCTCTCGGCGTTATGGCTTCATAAAAAACTAGCCATAATACACTGCCCGGCACACCGAAAGCCAGACACCCTGACCTCAAAGGGAAACATTTGGCAGACAGAGCAGCCCGAGATGCAGCCCAGGGCACCGTGCTAGAAGCCACCCTTCAGCTGCCCGACCCCGGGAGCCCTGTTCTGCCAGCTCTACCCAACTACTCACCAGGAGACTGAGACTGGATAAAAAGTTTGCCTATGACCCAACAATTGCCCGGGTGGTGGAAGGCAGCGGACAGCTCCCTGATCCTCCCGGAGGAACTAGGAAAGCAGGTGTTACTGAGGATGCATCATGCCACTCACCTGGGAACCCACAAGATGCAGGACCTGATTAGACATGCAAAGATTACCATGAGAGACGTCAGATCGATGATATAAAGTATCATATCAACCTTCAAGGCCTGCCAGCTCACTAATGCTGCCCGTCACCCAGCCAACCACGGGTCTAGAGAATGCAGGAGTCGGCCAGGAGCATACTGGGAGGTGGACTTCACTGAGGTAAAACCGGGTAAATATGGATACAAATATCTACTGGCATTCATAGATACCTTCTCAGGGTGGGTAGAAGCTTTCCCCACCAAGAGAGAAACAGCACAGGTGGTGGCCAAAAAGCTGATTGAAGACATCTTGCTGCAGTTCGGGTTTCCTGCACAGGTGGGTTCGGACAATGGGCCAGCCTTCGTATCTCAGGTAAGCCAGGGGGTAGCCCGGGCTTTGTGGGCTAGGTGGAAGTTGCATTGCGCTTATAGGCCCCAGAGCTCAGGACAAGTAGAAAGGATGAATAGGACACTCAAAGAAACATTAACAAAACTAGTTACTGAGACGGGCGGGGACTGGGTAGCTCTCCTCCCCTTTGCCCTATACTGGATGCGAAACTCCCCCTACCAATTGGGACTTACCCCCTTCGAAATTATGTATGGGATACCTCCCCCAATAATTCCTAACCTAAAAACAGAGGTGCTAAAAGAAACAGATGATCAAAGATTACTCTTTTGTCTCTGGCCCTTACAATACTCCCACAGGGACACGTGGAAGAGGCTCAAGACATTATATGAATCAGGCCCACCACCTGAACCCCACCGCTACCAGCCAGGAGACTGGGTGTACGTGCGCCGCCATCATCAAGAGAACCTAGAGCCCAGGTGGAAAGGGCCCTTCCTAGTTGTCTTGACGACACCCACTGCTCTCAAAGTTGACGGCATATCCAATTGGGTTCACTACACCCACGTACAGCCTGCGGACCTGTTCACCCTAAGGCAGGAATTCCTTCCCCAATGGAAGATCAAGCTGGACAAAACAAATCCACCCAAACTCAAGCTACAAAGGCGATAAAAGTACTGTTTATACTGTTGTCTCCACGGCTTAGTGCTGCCGCTAACCCTCATCAACCGATGAACCTGACTTGGATGATTCTAAGCGCAACTATGGGAGAAGTAATTAACTCCACTTCGGCCATTCATCCCAAAACACCTGGTGGCCGGACTTGGAATTCGACCTCTGTCTTCTGGCCGCCGGATCTTGAGACATCGGTGAATGGGAGGTAAAGACGCCCGGCAAGCCCGAAGGTGGGGCTGGCACTAACAGGTGCAATACTCGGCCCCCCACTAACTCAGGACCTGGATGCAGCCACTACGTTCAACGGGCAAGCTTACGGGAAACACCCTTCTGTGTGCCCCGAAGGGAGACGGAACCAGGTGACCATCAATAACCTCGGGGGGGCTGTCAAGTTTTATTGCGCCGCTTGGGGATGCGAGTCAACGGGAACGGTAGATTGGGAGCCCCCTATTCGTGGTGACTTGATTACCTTTGGGCTGGCACTAACAGGTGCAATACTCGGCCCCCCACTAACTCAGGACCTGGATGCAGCCACTACGTTCAACGGGCAAGCTTACGGGAAACACCCTTCTGTGTGCCCCGAAGGGAGACGGAACCAGGTGACCATCAATAACCTCGGGGGGGCTGTCAAGTTTTATTGCGCCGCTTGGGGATGCGAGTCAACGGGAACGGTAGATTGGGAGCCCCCTATTCGTGGTGACTTGATTACCTTAGGTCACGTTCTGGGGCCCACTGGGTCAACTGGGGGACATGGAAAGGAGTCCCTCATAACTGGGCCTTCTATGAACTTTCTTTGCAATCCAGTGAGGCTTAAACTCTCAACTGAAGGAAAAAAAGTTCCCTGGTTGGGAAGCCGGACCATCCTGGGGCCTCCGGCTATATCAGTCAGGATATGATAATGGCTTGCTGTTTACCATCAGGTTGAAACTAGGACCCATACAGATTGGCCCAAATCAGAGCACAGGGCCCAAATCAGTCTTAGTGCCACGAGAGCCTACCCACGCCCCCATTCGGCCTGCACACCCCCGTCCAAGAGCTTACTCAAACGCCTCCCGGGCCCTACATAACTAATACAAACAATTCCCCTCGGGTTAGCCTTAAGAGACCTAATGTTAAAGATGACCAGGACCCGTTATTTGATATGATAGTCAACACCTATTGGGTCCTAAATTCCACCTCTCCATTTTGTTAACAGAAAAACTCCATTTTGTAAGGTTCTGGGAAAAGAGCCTTTGGAAATCTCCTGATCTCACCCCCCCACCCCACAACCCAATCAGACCCCAGACCAGAATCTCCTGACTTACCGTTCAGGAACTTGTGGTCTACCTAGGTAATAGGGACCGATCAGAAACCAACACATAATCCTTCGAAAGAAAGTGACCAATCAGACGTCCCCCTACCTAGAAATTCTTTTTTACATGAACACTCCCTATATAAGCAATGTAATCCAAAACCCGGGGCTCCTCCCTATAGCTGCTGCATCGGTAACGGTGGGAGCCCCAGCTCGAGCTTGGTAATAAAAACTCTCTTGCTTTTGCATCGGATATTGGTTCCCTAGTGACCAATCAGACGTCCCCCTACCTAGAAATTCTTTTTTACATGAACACTCCCTATATAAGCAATGTAATCCAAAACCCGGGGCTCCTCCCTATAGCTGCTGCATCGGTAACGGTGGGAGCCCCAGCTCGAGCTTGGTAATAAAAACTCTCTTGCTTTTGCATCGGATATTGGTTCCCTGGTGGTCATTGGGAGATTTCGCAACTTGGGCATAGCATTGTCAGCATTTAACTCTCTAGCAGGGGCTGGAGTTGAGGCTAGGGTTTAGGATGGAGCCAAGAACAGTTTTCACCTTAATAAAGAACTGGTACACTGGGATGACCCAGAGGGATGGTACGGGGAGGGAGCGGGGAGGGGGTTCAGGATGGGGAACACATGTATGTCCAAGGAGGATTCATGCTGATGTGTGGCAGAACCAATGCAATATTGTAAAGTAATTAGCCTCCAATTAAAATAAATTAAAATTTTAAAAATAAATAAATGCGGGGGTGAGGGTGGGGGTGGGGCTCTCCAAGGAGCCGAAATAATTTAGTTGGAAGAGTGTTAGACTGAAAATCTTAAAGGTCTCGGGTTCGATCTCGGTTTCCAAAAAAGCAGATGTTTTCGTCTACATCCCAAGGAAAGGCACACTTCTTGCAACTTCTTGCTCTGAGCTCTCTCAAAGAGTGAGTGTTTTAGATTACATCCAGGAGGAGTCCTAATTTCCAGTGAAAGAATGTGCTAGTCCCTAAATTGTCTCTGACACTGTGATTCCATGGACCATAGTCTGCCAGGCTCCCTCTGCCCATGGAGTTCTCCAGGCAAGAATACTGGAGTGGCTTGCCATTTCTCTTTCTCCTGAGGATCTTCCTGACCCAGGGATCGAACCTAGGTCTCCTGCATTGAGGGCATATTCGTTACTATCTGAGCCACCAAGGATTGCAATTGTTCCCTTACAATGAAGATGCTGGGATGCCTCTGAGAAACTCTTTAAGATACGTTGAGGGAGCATTCGTCAGGCAGCTGGAATAGCTCACTTAGGAGAGCGTTAGACTGAAAATGTAAAGGTTCCCAGTTCAGTTNGGAGTGAGTTGCCATTTCCTTCTCCAGGGGATCTTCCTGACCCAAGGATCAAACCCAGGTCACCGGAATTGAAGGCAGACTCTTTACCGTCTGAACCACCCTTGGCAACTGCAAATCCAAAACCACCCCAAGTTTCTCACAGGTAACACCTCCCATTGAGGATGAATTCCGAATCTAATTGATTAAAGAATACAGTTGCTCCACCAAAGAACACAGAATTAAACAAATCAACTAACTGTTCAAATGAAATAAGTTCCATAACTTCAAAGTTATACAAGCATTGAGGGCAAATAAGAGGGTGAAAATGGGGAAGATGCCAGAGGGAAAGTCGCCGAGTCAGGATGTGGGCTGACCTGGTCTGCAAGCAGCCTCCAAGAGGACAGGCACCATGGTAATGTGAGAGGATACTAACTGCAGGAAGAAGGTCATCTCCATCTTGTCATGGATGACCTTTCTTGAGTCTTCAGTTTGTAACCAGCTGAGTCTTTCTAAGGGAAACTAAAGGAACCTCAAATTATAGACATTTCCAAGGGAACACAGCCCCTAACATTAGGATTACCACATCTGAAACAAAGAATAAGCCAGCCCTGATCCATAAGAATGAGAAGCAGATGTCCTGCTCCACAAAAGAGGGTTTCCTGCATCTGAAAGCCTTCCCAAATGCCACCTCTGTCCTCAGGAGTGCAGGGAGGCTGAGCGCTGGCAGATCCTAACCTGATCATCCTGCAAATCTGAGTGTGGGGTCATCCCTAGGTGAAAGGGAAGAGAAATATCCTGGAGATCAGCCTCCAGACAACTGGTCAAAAAAATCAGACACAAGTCCAACCTCTAACTTTTGACTAGAACCACTGTAGGTAATTGTTGTTGAATAACGGTGCATGAGCAAGTGAACCTGAAGCCAGCCAGCCTGTGTGCTCACCAAAGAAACTCATTTGGCTTTTGGTGCCTTTTTTAAAAATAACCATCTACTAATTGTCCGATTATGTGTCAAAAGCTCTAAAACAATCCCAGTGGATTGGTTCTCCTGTAAAACTCATTCAATGATTCTAATCTCAAATTTCCCATCACCTTAGCCACCACATAAGTCTAGGAGTTCACGTTTGCTTCTTTGTGCTCATGTGTTTAACATAAATCTGAATCTGAAAAGACCCACATGGTGGTTCTCATAGCTCCCTGGGGCCATTAGAAATTGCAAAGCTTCTATTCTATTCTCAAGCCTGGAATAATTCTAAACAATATACAATTTCCTTTAGAGAAAAGGCGAAATTAGGGAGCAATTGAGGGCAATGGTCCTCAATCCTGGCTGCACACTAGAATCCTGGGGAGAGCAGCTCCTTTACAGCAATATTGACTAATACTGCTAATTAACACCCACTCACAGTGGTTGGCAACACCTAAGGTACATCAGACTCTCCTAAAGAGCTTTTAAAAACACCCATCCTGGGCCCCACTCTCCTCTGACTAGTCAAATCAGAGAATCTGAGAGATGGGGTTGGGCATAGGTAATTTTTTAAAGCTTCTTAATTATTTACTATATAGCACAGAGAATCATGAATTTCCAGATGTTCAAGCTGGTTTTAGAAAAGGCAGAGGAACCAGAGATCAAATTGCCAACATCCACTGGATCATCGAAAAAGCAAAAGAGTTCCAGAAAAACATCTACTTCTGCTTTATTGACTATGCCAAAGCCTTTGACTGTGTGGATCACAATAAACTGTGGAAAATTCTGAAAGAGATGGGAATACCAGACCACCTGACCTGCCTCTTGAGAAACCTATATGCAGGTCAGGAAGCAACAGCTAGAACTGGACATGGAACAACAGACTGGTTCCAAATAGGAAAAGGAGTATGTCAAAGCTGTATATTGTCACCCTGCTTATTTAACTTATAAGCAGAGTACATCATGAGAAACGCTGGGGTGGAAGAATCACAAGCTGGAATCAAGACTGCCGGAAGAAATATCAATAACCTCAGATATGCAGATGATACCACCCTTATGGCAGAAAGTGAAGAGGAACTAAAAAGCCTCTTGATGAAAGTGAAAGTGGAGAATGAAAAAGTTGGCTTAAAGCTCAACATTCGGAAAAGGAAGATCATGGCATCTGGTCCCATCACTTCATGGGAAATAGATGGGGAAACAGTGTCAGACTTTATTTTGGGTGCTCCAAAATCACTGCAGATGGTGACTGCAGCCATGAAATTAAAAGACGCTTACTCCTTGGAAGGAAAGTTGTGACCAACCTAGATAGCATATTCAAAAGCAGAGACATTACTTTGCCAACCNAAAAGTTGGCTTAAAGCCCAACATTCAGGAAACAAAGATCATGGCATCTGGTCCTATCACTTCATGGCAAATCGATGGGGAAAGAGTGGCTGACTTTATTTTGGGGGGCTCCAAAATCACTGAAGATGGTGACTGCAGCCATGAAATATAAAGACGCTTACTCCTTGGAAGGAAAATTATGGCCAACCTGGACAGCATATTATAAAGCAGAGACATTACTTTGTCAACAAAGGTCTGTCTAGTCAGGGCTATGGTTTTTCCAGTAGTCATGTATGGATGTGAGCTGGACTATTAAGAAAGCTGAGCCTGAAGAATTGATGCTTTTGAACTGTGGTGTTGGAGGAGACTCTTGAGAGTCTCTTGGACTGCACGGAGATCCAACCAGTCTATCCTAAAGGAGATCGGTCCTGGGTGTTCATTGGAAGGACTGATGTTGAAGCTGAAACTCCAATACTTTGGCCACCTGATGCGAAGAGCTGACTCATTTGAAAAGACCCTGATGCTGGGAAAGATTGAGGGCCGGAGGAGAAGGGGGAGAAGGGGACGACAGAGGATGAGATGGTTGGATGGCATCACTGACTCAGTGGATATGAGTTTGGGTGAATTCCGGGAGCTGGTGATGGACAGGGAGGCCTGGCATACTGCGGTTCATGGGGTTGCAAAGAGTTGGACACGACTGAGCAATTGAACTGAACTAATGAGAACCTGCTGTATAGTACAGTACTCTGTGGTGGCCTAAATGAGAATGAAATTCAAACAAGAGGGGATATATGTGTACATATAGCTGATTCATTTGCTGTTCTGTCAAAACTAACACAACATTGTAAAGCAACTATATTTCAATAAATTGGTTTTTGAAAAAAAAAATGGGCTTGTGTTTACTGGAAGGAAAACAAAAGTGTTGGAGCTAGGAGTTGCTTAAAAGGCCTTGGCCAAAGCCAGAAGGAACAGTGAAGAAAGAAAGACAATCTGGAGACTGGGCATTTTGGAGAGAAAGCAGAGGTCTGAGCAGTTGCTAGAAGACCCAATTTTCAAGGACATAAACAGATAAAAGAGAATGTTTAGAAACTTTGCTGATAACTGCTGGTTGGTGGTCCCATTAAGAAAGCCTCAGCAAAGCTGTTCTTTATGCCCATCTAGGTTCTGAGAGAATGAGCATTTCTTTCAAATACTTAATTGTACTGAGACTGTCTTAATGAAAAGTGATCTAGGTTTTTTTCTAATTTCACAGGAGGGGGTGGAACAATCCATGCATTACTTGGATGGAGTATAGAAGATGAGATTTAGTGGTTGTGATCCTAAATATAAAAGGGAAGGGAGCACAGGAGGGTTTGTGCATTTCCTGAAGAAAGCACCGCTCATGAGCACACATTCCCACAGCTCCCCAGAGTGTAGAATGAGCTGTGGTGTGCAGAAAACCTCCATCATCCTTCTGTACCATTTGCAGCAGGACCTCTCCAGGAATCCTGCTAGAAATGCAATTCAATTAAAGGTGATGAGTTGACTGCTGATCAAGATGATTAAAGCCTTTGCTGAGGCAGAAAATTCAGCACTTCGAAAGACCAGACCTGGCATGTTTCCTCCAGTTTCCCTGGGCAAATGGTGCAGCCCAATCAGAACAGAGCAGTCTGGTCTCCCCCACACACACACCCATAGGACCCCTATCACTAGGAAGACAAAGCTTCCCTTCCCAGTACACATCCCTGACACCTCCAGAGAAACTATTCAAATCCAGAGATAAGAGAGAATCCTTCCTTCTCTCTGAGACTCATCTTCCCCAAAGGAGACAGGCTTTCCCTGGGCCTCCTGGGACTGCTGAAAAAGGAGACTGGGCTATCAGTCTTTCTTGAAGGCACTTTCTAGAAGGTCCACATCTGCACATGTGAAGACACTCCCACATGGGTCAGGAATAATGTCCTGAAGAGAAGTTGATGTCCACCTTGTCTCTCCCATCCCATTAACTCAAAATCATTCCAGACGATTTCTCCTCCCTCTCCTCAGTCACATTCTTGATTCCGTGGTCATCTGCAAAGTCCTGTGAGGTTTGTACAGAAACATGACTGCCCTGTCATGAAGAATTCCCCACACACAGTCTCAAAGACACATCACTGCCTGCACCCTATACACATGTCCCAGCCTGCCCCCCACAACTGACAGAGTGGCCCACCAGGGAGCTGACAGTTCTAATTAGGCAGAGAGACTTAATTAGCATAGCCACAGCTACGAGAACTCTCTGGAGAATTCAAGGAAAGCCTGGAGGATCTCCAGACACGTCTGTGCAAAACAGTTAGGGGAGAGAAATGTGCCACACGCTGACCATGAAACTCAATGTCCTCAACCTGCCCTGACCAAGGCTTGGGTTGGAATGAGCCCCTTCATCCATCCTCTCTCCATCCTCCATCAGCCACCACCCAGTCATCCCCTCCACCTAACTGTCCATCTTCCTTTTACCTACTCCATCTATTTGTGCCTCCAACCACCCACTCATCCGGAGAAGGCAATGACAACCCACTCCAGTACTCTTACCGGGAGAATCCCATGGACGGAGGAGCCTGGTGGGTTACAGTCCATGGGGTCGCAAAGAGTCAGACACGACTGAGCGACCTCACTTTCACTTTTCACTTTCATGCATTGGAGAAGGAAATGGCAACCCATTCCAGTGTTCTTGCCTGGAGAATCCCAGGGATGGGGGAGCCTGGTGGGCTGCCGTCTATGGGGTCGTAGAGTCGGACACGACTGAAGCAACTTAGCAGCAGCAGCAGCACCCACTCATCATCCTTTCAGCAATCCAGCCACAGAATGACCATCCTTTTTTAATCCACTCTTTTATTCATCCATCTTTCTGCCCAACCAGCCATCTGTCTGTCTCTCTGAGTTGCATCCAGTTAACCTTTCATCCAGTTGCAATGTTTTCAATCTCTAGATTCATTTATGCTATCAAAAGCCATGCTGTCACACATCCACTCACCTATCTATCCAACCAGCCTACTGCATGCAGGATCTATGCCAGGGTCTGTGGCTCAGTAGTGTCCAACTCTTTGTGACCCCATGGACTGCAGCCTACCAGGCTCCTCCGTCCATGGGATTCTCCAGGCAAGAGTACTGGAGTGGGGTGCCATTGCCTTCTCCGGATGAGTGGGTGGGTGGAGGTACAAATAGATGGAGTAGGTAAAAGGAAGATGGACAGTGGGTGGACACTGGTGGACACTGGGTGGTGGCTGATGGGGGATGGAGAGAGATGAGTATGAGCTGCTTCCCTCCCAACCCCAATAAAGACATCTTGGTCCAGTGAAGAGGGGCCTTTATGAAATAAAGCCCCTTTTTTTATAAAGCCCACATTGTGAGCTCCTCTGAAGATCTGAGTGTGTCCTCTGTCTGGATCCCCAAGCAGCACATTCTGGTTGCCCTACCCCACCAGCTCCATCATAGCCTGGCCCAGAGACATTTTCCTAGCAGACCTAAAGGCAAAAGAGAGGAGCAACATTCCATGTGGAACTGCTGGAGACTTGAGTGCCCAGTCACCCACAGTGCCCAAGTACCTGACCAGGCAGGGGTGGGAGGAAGTCTCTCTTCAAGGTACAAAGGGTCCCTCATCTATACCACTTCCTCCCTTCAGCCTGTAGATCCGTGCTGTTCAGTGAAAATATAATGTGAGTTACATATTGAATATGAAATTTTCGAGGTACCACATTTTCAAAAGTCTTTAGAAAGGTGAAATAAATTTAATATATTTTACTTAACACAACATGTTTAAAATATTTCCACATGTATTCAGTATAAAGATTATTGAGGTAGTTCACAATTTTGGGTACCAAGTTTTCAAAATCCGGTGTGTATTTTATACTTAGAGTACATCTCAGTTCAGACAAGCCAAATTTAAAGTGCTCCATACCACACACAGCTAGCAGCTACTGTATTTTAAGGCCAGACCCAGACATTGAGGCCACCCTGATAATTTGGGGCCTTTTCAAATTTATATTTGCCAAGTGTTTGCTAAGCACTTAATCAGAGGACTAGCTGAGCAATGTGACAGGAAGGACAGGAAAACAAAAAGCACTGCAGCCCCCTCACAACCCCTCCTCCACTGTCCTGAGCAACTAAGGTCCAGCCTCAGACCAGCACACCCTCTCTGCAAAACCTAGGCCCTGCAGTCACCAGACTGACCTCCGACACACACAGTCCAACCACCTTGAGTTGCTTAACTGTGCCCCCTAGAAGGCTGTCTCCATTCTTAGAAGTCCCCAAGGGAATTCTTCCCAACCACAGGGGATGAAATCTGTCATCATGGCTCTGTTCATGTTCAGGGAGCTCCTGGTTCCTCTGAGAGATGGGGTTCCAGGATGCTATCCAGCCAGCTTGCCTCTCAACCAGCTTTACCGCTGCTCAGATTCTCTCTTATCCAGGACCAGCCAGTGAGGCTGGAGAAATAGAGAAGTATTGGTCCCCAGGACAGAGACTGCCCAATGCTTACATACTGGGTGGTCTCATGGCTTCTCTGAGACCCCCGAGAAGTCTATGGGGTAGGGAAACCCTGTCTCGTCAAGAGATAAAGAAACTGAGGCTCAGAGAAGCTGAGGGCCTTACCCAGGCATATAGGGTATCAACAAGAGTGGGGCAGCAGATTGGACCCCAGGGCACCCACCATCTATGCCGCTGCCCTCTCCCCTCCCACACTTCCCCACTGGCAGCCCCTCTAGACAGAGGGACCAGGCAGAGGAGAGGGCTCTTAAAGGCTCCTCCAAGGTCCCAGAGCCATTCTACCACCAAGGCAGGCCCAGGAAGAGGCACTCTCACCAATCGGTCCCACCGCCCTCCCATCCTATCTCCCAGAAACAGCATGCCCCGAAGAAGGCAGCCTGCAGGTGCCTACCACAAGCTCAGAGCCTTCACGCCTCGGCGCCTCTGCCCATACTTCTCTTTCTGCCTGTTATGTCCTCCCTTCCCCTTCCTGCTCAGAAAAGTCCACTACAGCCTTCAAGGCTCCCTCAGACTCAGCTCAGTGAAGCCTTCTGTGACAAGCCCAGGCGGAACAACTGCTCCTCCTGCATTTTCCCCCTCCATACTCTGGTCCCCACAAAGAGCAGACACGGATCCTGTAACCAAACCAGCGCCCAGGAAGGAGACTGGCACACAGTAAGGACTCAGAAAATGCTTATAAATAACCAGAAAGGAAGCTTCCCTGTATAATAACCTGTATCACCTGTATCACCAATAATAACCTGTATCACCAATGGGTTGTTTGGGTCCCCACTATTCTTTTCTTTTTAAATTTTATTGGAGTAAAGTTGATTTACAATGTTGTGTTAGTTTCAGGTGTACAGCAAAGTGATTCAGTTTTACATATACATATATTCGTTCTTTTTTAGATTCTTTTCTCATGTAGGTTATCACAGAATATTGAGTAGAGGTCCCTGTGCCATACAATTTGTTGTTCAGTTGCTTAGTCATATCTGACTCTGCGATCCCATGGACTGCAGCATGCCAGGCTTCCCTGGCCTTCACTATCTCCTGAAGCTGGCTCAAACTCATTTCCACTGAGTTGGTGATGCCATCCAACCATCTCAGCCTCTGTCGCCCCCTTCTCCTCCTGCCCTCAATCTTTCCTAGCATAAGGGTCTTTTCTAATGAGTCAGTTCTTCCCATCAGGTGGCCAAAGTACTGGAGCTTCATCATCAGTCCTTCCAATGAATATTCAGGGTTGATTTCCTTTAGGATGGACTGGTTTGATCTCCTGGCAGTCCAGGGAACTCTCAAGAGTCTTCACCAGCACCACAGTTCAAAACCATCAATTCTTCAGTGCTCANCTTCATCATCAGTCCTTCCAATGAATATTCAGGGTTGATTTCCTTTAGGATGGACTGGTTTGATCTCCTGGCAGTCCAGGGAACTCTCAAGAGTCTTCACCAGCACCACAGTTCAAAACCATCAATTCTTCAGTGCTCAGCCTTCTTTATGCTGCTACACAATAGCTCCTTGTTGGTTATCTAGCTTAGATAGAGTAGCGGGTGTATGTTAATCCCAAGATCCTGATTTATTCTGTGTTCCCACTCTTAATCACAGCCTCTTCCCATTTCTTTGGAAGCCCATACACCTGTGGATCACTCCACCTCGGTACAGCAGGGCCATTGGGAACCCCTGCACACATGTTCACTTGCAGGTTCCCTCCTGGAGAGCCTCTCCTAGGCTCCCAGCTTCCATCTGTAACTCTCTGTCCCCCTGGTATCAGGCTACCCAGGAAACTTGAGCATCTCCCCTTCCCCAGCTACCCACTGAAAGTGACATCCTCTTGGGGGATATCAAAAGTCACAGGTAATGTAGTTTTCTCGAGAGCATTTTGGAAGATTATTTATCTGTGTTCTCCAGAAAATGAAGACTGTAGTAGATCTTGTTGATTATATTACCCCACTGAGAGGCAGAAATAATCCTGAAGGTGGCAAGTTAAATCACTACTTTGTAATTTACTAAAACAAAACTAATACCCAAAGAAATGTTTTCTCCACCATTTTATAGCAATTTCACCATTAAACTGTCTTTGATTGCAATTCATAACAATGAATAAAGAAAAGGAAAAAATATCTTCAACCAGCCAAGAAACTTATTTTTCTGAACACTAAGGATTTTCCCCATGAGCAAAGTGGCATCATCTCCAGAGTAGCCATGGGCACCTAAAATGATGAGTGGGAATGACCAGGGTCACTCTGCATGACAAATAGCTTCATACTCCCTCCTCCCCAGAGAAAGCTGCCAAGTCCTCTTGCTGAAACTGAACCCTGGATGGTGTCCACTGGAGCAGCCAGGATGAGCCAGCATGGCAGTGTGTGGACTCCCAGAGAGCCCTGGACTCTAGGAGTCAGCATCTTTGGCCTTCAAAGTCCAGGAGTATTTATGGGCAAGGGCTCCTGGCAGGTGGGGAGAGTCAGCTCCCAGGTAGAGATGGACTCTGGGAGTGTCTAGACATCAAGCCACACGAAGCTGACAACAGTCACTGAGAAAGGGAAGCCAGACCATTGGCCTTTTTCAGCCACAGCCTCCTCATTGAAGGAACCTACCCGCTAGTACCTGTAAAACCCCCAGAGGCCAAGACCTGCCCCTCTGGGTTCCAGACCCCCAAAGTGAGCAGCTGTACACAGCCTAGGATGGACAGGAAGGAAGGAAGCAAGGCACTGGGCACTCTGCTCAGCTAGGTGATCCCTCCTCACTTAGGCCATCTCCCTTGCACTTGTGGGTTCTATGAGCACGTGACTCTCAGATATGCCTCTCTCTGGCCAACTCACTACCCGAGTGCCAGACTGAAATAGCCAACTGCCACCTTGACATTTACTCTCAGACACTTCAGCATCATTACACAGTGAAGCTCCGATACTTTGGCCACATAATGGAAACAGTCCCTGATGCTGGGAAAGACTGAAGGCAAAAGGAAAAGAGGGCCGCAGAGGTTGGGATGGTTAGATGGCATCACCAACTCAATGGACATAAGTTTGAGCAAACACCGGGATATAGCAAGGGAAAGGAAGCCTGGTGTGCTGCAGTCCACAGAGTTGCAAAGAGTCAGACACCGGGTTGCAAAGAGTCAGACACCGGGTTGCAAAGAGTCAGACTTAGCAACTGAGTAACAATAACAACAGTGGACATTTAAAACTCAACGACTCAAATCTGGGCTAGTGATTTTCTCCACCAAACCTGACTTTTCCTACTTAAGGGAGTGGCACCTTCATCCAACCAGTCATCCCACAGGGCAAGCCAGACACCTGGAAGCAGACACCTCAGCACCTCCCTTCTGCTTACACCACATGCCCAGCACCCCCACACAGACACAATCCTGGTGATTCCATACTTTTTCCTTCTTTTTTTTCAGGGCATGTGGCATGCAGAATCTCACTTCCCCAACCAGGGATCAAACTCATGCCCCCTGCCATGGAAGCCTGGTGTCTTAACCTAAACTGGACCACCAAGGAAGTCCTTGATTCCATTTCTTTCAGTTCAGTTCAGTTCAGTCGCTCAGTCATGTCCAACTCTTTGCAACCCCATGAATCGCAGCACGCCAGGCCTCCCTGTCCATCACCAACTCCCAGAGTTCACTCAAACTCACGTCCATCAAGTCGGTGATGCCATCCAGCCATCTCATCCTCTGTCGTCCCCTTCTCCTCCTGCCCCCAATCCCTCCCAGCATCAGAGTCTTTTCCATTTAATTCCTCTCAAATAAATGCATCTTTCTGCATCTACACCTCCACTACTGGGCCAAGCCACCACTGTTTCTCACCTGGACACCGCACTCATCCCCTGACTGGTTTCCTTACTTGCATTCTACCCCTGGACAATCTATTCTCAAACAGGAACCAGGGTCACTCACCTTCTACTTAAAACCTTCAGTACTATCCACTGTTCTTAGGTAAAGACCACATTTCCTCTCTAGCCTTCATGGCTCTATATGGTCTGGCTCCAGCCTCTCTCTCTCCCATTACACCTCCCACTATGGCCCCTTGCTCTCAGCACTCCAGCCACCAGCTTCCATTTGGTCTCTTGAACTCACCTTGACCATCTCATCACAGGGTGTCTTTCATGCCTACTTATCTAAAGGTTACCCTTCAGGTCTCAGTTTAAGTATGCCTTTCTATGGTAGGAAGTTCTCCTTACCATACACACATTTTTCCTTCCAGCACTCATTACTGCTTATGGCAATGCTTCCACGTGTATGGATATTAAATGCCTGGCCCCATCAGGATCTAAGCTCCATGAGGGCAGGGACCACAGATTTTGCTCATTGCTCATCATCATGTCTCTAGGGAATATTATAAAGATGAATAATGAATAAAGACAAAATCAGGGTTATAGTGCCATGGCTCAAGCACCTTTTCTCAAAGGAAGTATATACTTTCCACATGACTCAACCTAAATGTCAGTCCCCAATGGCCCTAGACCATCACTTGCCCCTAATAGCAAACTGACTCTGGATACCAGTCCCTCATTTATTCCTCCCATAAGTGAGAGTGTGTGGATGGCTCAGAGTCACTTGTCCACATACTTGAAGACATACACCCCAGTGTCACCCAGGCACACCCATGGGAAAGCAGTAACACCATGGGAAAAGAAGCACCATTAACCCGTGGGAAAAGAAGCAATAAGCAGAGCATGATCAAGATGGTGGAGTAGTAGGACACAAAGCTCACCTTCTCCTACTGACATATTAGAAAGTAATTGCAGTTTTTGCATTGTTGAAATTTGCCATTTGATATTAGAATACATTCTTAAATAAATGTGGCTATGTAATACATCATTTTAATGCACATTTCTTGCTTTGTGTCTTTTGCTGATGAACTGAAACTTACCATTTATCTTATATGTACTTTAGACTATGGAAATGATGTTAGACAAAAGGCAAATTTGAGCAATTTTCATATTCGAGTTCAAAATGAGTCATAAAGCAGCAGAGACAACTCACAACATCAACAACACATTTGGCCCAGAAACTGCTAATGAACATACAGAGCTGTGGTGGTTCAAGAAGTTTTGCAAAGGAAATGAGAACCTTGAAGATGAGGAGTATAGTGGCTGACCATTAGAAGTTGATAACGGCCAATTAAGAACCATCATCAAAATGGGTTCTCTTACAACCAAAGAAGAAGTTGCCTAAGAACTCAATGTCAACCATTCTAGGGTCGTTTGGCATTTGAAGCAAATTGGAAAGGTGAAAAAGCTCAGTACCTGAATGTCTCATGAGCTGATAAAGAAAATAAAGAAATAAATCACCACAAATAAAATCATCATTTTGAAGTGTTATCTTCTTTTATTCTGTGGAACAATGAACAATTTCTCAATTGGATTGTGATGTGCAACAAAAAGTGGATTTTATACACCAACCTGCAAAAACCAGCCCAGAGATTGGACTGAGAAGAAGCTCCAAAGTGCGTCCCAAAGCCAACCTCGCACCAAAGAAGGTCACGGCCACTGTTCAGTGGTCTGCTGCCAGTCCTATCCACTACAGCCTCCTAAATCCCAGTGAAACCATTACATCTGAGAACTATGCTCACCATACTGAAACTGCAATGCCTCCAGCTTTGTTCAACACAAAGGGCCCAATTCTCCATGACAATACCCGACCACACATTGTACCACCAATGCTTCAAAAGTCGAATGAATTGGGCTCCAATGTCTTATCTCATCTGCCATATTTACCTAACCTCTTGCCAACTGACTATCACTTCTTCAAGCATCTCAACAACTTTTTGCAGGGAAAATGTTTCCACAACCAGCAGGAGGCAGAAAATGCTTTCCAAGAGTTTGTTGAATTCCAAAGCGTGGATTTTTATGCTACAGGAATAAACAAACTTATTTCTTGTTAGCAAAAAACGTGTTGATTGTAATGGTTTCTACTTTGATTAGTAAAAATATGTTTGAGCCTAGTTTTAATGATTTGAAATTCAGGGTCTGAAACTGTAATCACTTTTGCACCAACATAATCCTGTGGCATGATTCTCACAAAATAGCTATTGAACTCTGCCAGAAGACTCAGACTGCTGAAACTACAAGAAAATTTCCATGTAATTAGTAGGAAAAAGAAAAGAAAGCAAGAGAGGATCCAGGCTGGGACCTGGACCCTTTGGAGGGAACTGCGAAAAAGGAAATGTTCCAGCACCCTGGGAAGCCCCCTCACTGGTGGGGAAATCCGTTGGGACAGGGAACTTCAGAGCCTCAAAGGAGAGCACAGCAGCTGGGTTGGGGCAGCCAAAACAGGTGTGCAAACCCCATGGCGGGTGAGGGCTGGGTGCTAGAACTCAGGCCTCAAAGATTAAACCAGGGAAAGGACTGGGGTTGGCTATATGGAAATAACCTGAGGAGACTGGAATCAGTGTGACCGCAGTTAAGTATACTGGGAGGAATCCTGGGCTGCCTTAGAGACCAGTCATCATTGTTAGGGGGGATCCATAGGGGAGAGGAAGAACATGGGTTGTAGCCTTTTTCCCTGTGTGCATGGTCACAAAAAGCAGGACACTGCCTGCATGGAGTCCACGGGCAGTCCCAAGCCTCCACCACCTCCTGCCCAGAGGTTAGGAGTGGTCCCATGCCTTCACTGCCTCCTCCATGGACACCAGGAGTGCTTACAAGCTCCCATTGCCTCCCTCCCAGGCTTCATGAATGGTTACCAACTGCTGCCACCACCACCTTGGTGATTCCAGGAAGAGTCAGAAGCTACCTCCTCTCCCACTGCATACTCTAGGGCCACACCTGAGCTGCCACCACTGCCAAGAAGCTCAGAACTGGGAACCAGCCATCACATCGTCCCAGGTGGCTGAGATGGTAAAGAATATTCCTGCAATGCAGGAAACGTGGGTTCAATCCCTGGGTTGGGAAGATCCTCTGGAAAAGGGAATGGCTACACACTTCAGTATTCTTGCCTGGAGAATTTAATGGACAGAGGAACCTGGCGGGCTACAGTCCATGGGGTTGCAAAGAGTCAGACATCAGCACAGTCCCTATCAAGGGGACTGTTGTTATTGTTCAGACGCTATGTCAGGTCCTACTCTTTGCGACTCCATGAATTGAAACACACCAGACTTTCCCATCCTTCACCATCTCCTGGAGTTTGATCAAACTCATGTCCATTGAGTCAATGATGTCACCCAACCATCTCATCCTTTCTCAGGGGGATAACGACCAGCACATGCTGAGGAAAGAGGTGACAGACATCCATACTAGAAAGAGTCCTCACTCCCAAATATATTAAACCCACACAAGCTACACAGAGACACCCCCACATATAAATAGCCCTCCAAGATCAGAGTAGATAATTGTTTCCCCTAAACTCACAGAGTAAGAGAAAATATAAGTAAAGTGAAGAAGCAGAAGAACCACTCACAGATAAAAGACCAAGAGAATTCCCTCTGAAAGAACAAACAATGAAAAAGACCTCTTCAGTCTAATAGAAATCAGTTTCAAAAAGGAGATAATGAAAATACTGAAGGAATTTAAAACAGCTATCAGTAGAAATGTAAAAAAAAAAAAAAAGGAATTAGAAACTATAAAGAAGAATCAGAAAAAATTAGAAAACTATTTGCTGAAATGAAAGCAGAGCTAAAGGAAATGAATAGCAGAATGAATAATCCAGAAAAACAAGTAAGTGACCTGGAAGACAGAATAAGGGAAATCACCCAGTCAGGAAAGCAGGCAGAAAGCCAAACCAAAAAAAAAAAAAATGAAAGCAATGTAAGAGACCTATGGGATAATAAAAAGCATGCCAATCTATGTATAAAAGGTGTCACAAAAGGGGAAGAAAGAGAATTGGGGATGGGATCAAAAATGTATTTGAGAAAACAGATATCCAAGTACAGGAAGCACAGAGGATCCCAAAGAAGATAAATCTAAACAGACCTACACCAAGACATATTATAATAAAAATGGCATGGTTTCCCTGGTGCTCAGTTGGTAAATAATCTGCCTGCAATGCAGAAGACCCCAGTTTGATTCCTGTGTTGGGAAGATCTGCTGGAGAAGGGATAGGCTACCCACTCCAGTATCCTTGGGCCTCCCTTGTGGCTTAGTTGGTAAAGAATCTGCCTGCAATGCAGGAGACCTGGGTTGGGAAGATCGCCTGGAGAAGGGAAAGGCTACCCACCCACTCCAGTATTCCAGCTTAGAGAATTACAGGGACTATATAGTCCATGGGGTCGCAAAGAGTCGGATACAACTGAGCAACTTTCACTTTCACTTTCCCTGGTGGTCCACTGGTTGAGATCCTCCAATCTGCACCTCCAATGCAGGGGGAGCAGATTCAATTCCTGGTCAGAGAACTAAGATCCCACATGCCACACAGTGCAGCCAAAAACTAAAAAAAAAAAAAAAAAAAAAAAAAAACTAAAAAAAAATTTAATAACAAAACNCAAGGCCACCCTGAGGTTAGATCAATGCAACCAACAAGTTCCACTTGCTGGCAAGCAAAGGTATCTTCTCAGACCCAAGTACTGCACCTCACTTCTCTGAGACTTTCATCCCCACAGCCTTGGCAGTGCTCACCTGAGTAGAGTTGCTTTCTGAAAGGCTCACTATTCCAGGTGAAAAGACAGGTTTGCCAAAACCTAGACTCCCAAAGAGACTGAAATCCTTCACATTTCAGTAAAAAATCAACAAACTGAAGAGCTTCAGATGAAGGGAAAGAAAGAGGGAATGATGACAGAGGGAAAGACAGAACCTCAGACACAGGCCTTCCCAGCAGAGACCTGGCTAGTGTGTACACCTGATGAATGAGGTATTGGTCCTATTCTTTATTTTTATTTTTTTTAATAATAAAAATGATTATATTGAATTATTATTCATTTAACAAATGACTTTATAAAATACAGTCTGCTCAGAAGAAACAGGTATTTTCAGTGTATATAACTGGTAAAGATATAGTATCTAGAATATGTTTTAAATGTTTACAAATCAATAATGATTTTTTAAAAATTGAGCTCAATATATTGTAGTATTGGGAACATGCATAGAAGTCAGAGTAGAAACAGTTACTACTATCATCAGCATTACCATTGCTATAACCATAGTTTATGAAACTTTAACCTGGAGTTTATGAAAGTTTAACCTGGAGTTTATGAAAACAGTCTTTTCTTCCAGTTCCTTCATTTTCTAGATCAAACTGTAATACTTGGAAGCGTCTCACTTCAAATCACAAAGATCGCCAAAACTGAAGACAATTTCCTCTTTTCAGTCTTACAATTAACTAATTTTCCTATTGTTTCATCTAATTACCTGTTAAATACATCCATTAAGCCATTCTATTTTATTTCCAATTCTATTTTATCCTTCAATTCTTAGATATTCTTTTTTCCCCCAAATCTGTTTGGTCCTTTTTAGTAGCTTCTTGCACTTCAAAGATCTTTTCAAGCTTTTTTCTTTTAAGCACATTAAGTAAGTAAAGTCACTCAGTCGTGTCTGACTCTTTGTGACCCCGTGGACTGCAACCCACCAGGCTCCTCAGTCCATGGGATTCTCCAGGCAAGTATACTGGAGTGGGTTGCCATTTCCTTCTCCAGGAAGAAATAGAGAATTTTTCAATGCAGCAAGAAAAAAACAAGGAGTTAATTACAAGGGAACCCCCATAAAGTTATCAGCTGTTTTCTCTACAAAAACATTGCAGGCCAGAAGGGAGTAACAAGAAACATTCAAAGTCCTGAAATAGCAAAGTCTGCAACCTAGGCTACTCTACCCAGCAAGGTTATCATTTTGAATCAGTTCAATTCAGTCACTCAGTCATGTCTGACTCTTTGTGAACCCATGGACTACAGCATGCCAGGCCTCCCTGTCCATCACCAATAGCTGGAGCTGCTCAAACTCATGTCCATCAAGTCAGTGATGCTATCCAACCATCTCATCCTCTGTCATCCCCTTCTCCTCCTGCCTTCATTTAGACTGGAAGGAGAAATAATGAATTCCTCAGACACGCAAAAACTAAAAGAATACAACAACTCTAAACCAATCCTAAAGAAAATATTGAAAGATCTTCTCTAAGTAGAAAATAATAACTTGTAGGAAAGAAAAAGTCACAGTTGGAAAGCAAACCATTAAAGAAGCCAGTACATACATTTTTAAAAAACCAAAATATTTCAGTGAAAGTGATGATAAATGAAAGCTGAAGGATGAACACAAAGACATAAAAGAGGACATCAAAGCCATAAAATGTGGGGAAGGAGACTAAGAAAATGTAGGGGCTCTTTTCAGAGAATGTGTTTGAGCCTATATGACAACTAGTCTAATGCAATCAGAGATTGAAAGGGTTAGCATACTTGAGAAACAGGGTAATCACAATTCAAAACATACAATAGATTTACTGAAAACAAAAAGAAGAGAAAATCAGTATAATACAGAAGAAAATCAAACAACAAAAGGAAAAAGACAGAAAAGAAATGTAAAATCAATGGGAAAACAAAAATGACAATACTTGTCAATAATTACCTTAAATGTCAATGGACTAAATGCTCCAATCAAAAGACACAGATTGGATTTTTTTTAAAAGAGCCTACAATGTTGTGCCTCCCAGAGACCCACTCTAGGGCAAAGGACAGTCATAGATTGAAAATGAGAGGATAGAAAAAGATATTTCATTCTAATGGAAGTAACAAGAAACCTGGGGGCACAATACTCATACCAGACAAAATAGACTTTAAAACAAAGGCCATAAAGAAAGATAAAGAAGGACACTATACAATGATATAAGAATCAACACAAGAAGAGGATTTTATAGCCATCAACATACATGCACCTACTATAGAAGCATCCCAAAACATAAAAGATACAAAGGGTGAAATTGCCAGGAATACAGTCATAGTAGCAAACTTTAACATCCAACTCAAATCCATGGATAGATCTTCCAGACAGAATCAGTAAGGCAATAGAAATCCTAAAGGATACAATAGAACAGTTGAAGTTAATTGATATTTTCAGGACATTACATTCAAAATAATGAGTACACACATCTTTTTCAAGTTCACATGGAACATTCTCTAGAACGACCACATACTAGGGCAGTAAACAAGCCTGAACAAATTTAAGAGTTTAGAAATTATCTCAAGCATTTTTTCCGACCACACAGCAGAAAACTAGAAATTAACCACAGAAAAAGAAATGAGAAAAAAAAATAACATGAAGACTAAACAACATGCTACTGAAAAAAAGGAGGGTCCACTATGAAATCAAAGAGAAAATTTTAAAATACCTTGAGGCAAATGATACCAAAAACACAACCATACAATATCTATGGAATATAGTAAAAGCACTTCTTAAAAGGGAAGTCTATGGCAATATAGGCTTTCCTCAAAAACAAACAAAACACTCAAAAACACAACCTAGTCTACCACTTAGAAGAATTAGAAAAAGAACAAATACAACCTAAAGTCAGGAGAAGAAAGGAAATAATAAAAATCAGAGATGAAACAAATGAGATTTTTTTGAAAGAGGAAAAAATAATCAATAAAATCAAGAGCTGCTTCTTTGAAAGGATAAACCAGTTGACAAACTTCTAGCCAGGCTTGCCAGGAAAAGAGGGAACCCAAATAAACAAAATAAGAAATGAAAAAGGACCCTGAGAAAACCATGATTGAAAAAAACATATGTATCCCAATGTTCTCTGCACACTATTTACAATAGCTGGGACATGGAAGCAACCTAGATATCCATTGACAGATGAAATGGATAAAGAAGCTATGGGATACATATATGTACAGTGGAATATTACTCAGCCATAAGAAGGAACACATTTGAGTCAGTTCTAATGGGGTGGTTGAACCTAGAGCCTATTATACAGAGTCAAGTAAGTCAGAAAGAGAAAAACCGATATCACATACTAATGCATATATATGGAATCTAGAAAGATGGTACTGATGAACCTATTTGCAGGGCAACAGTGGAGATGCAGACACAGAAAACAGACTTGTGGACACAGTGGGGGAAGAAGAGAGTGGGATGAATGGAGAGAGTAGCACAGTAACATATACATTACCATAGGTAAAATAAATAGCCAGTGAGAATCTGCTGTATGGCTCAGTTCAGAGAGCCCAAACTGGTGCTCTGTGACAACCTAGACGGGTAGGATGGGGTGGGAGGTGGGAGGAAAGTTCAAGAGGGAGGAGACATATATACCTGTGGCTGATTCGTGTTGATGTATGGCAGAAACCAACACAATACTGTAAAGCAATTATCCCTCAAGTAAAAATAAGTAAACTTTTCAAAAAAAGAAATGAGAATGGAAACCTAACAACTGATACTGCAGAAATACAAAAAACCATAAAGATATATTATGAACAATTATATGCCAACAAATTCAACAACCTAGAAGAATGGACACGTTTCTAGAAACATACAGTCCACTAAAATTGAATAAAAATAGATAATTTGATGACTAAAAGTGAAATGGAGTATTACTCAGCCATTAAAAAGAATACATTTGAATCAGTTCTAATAAGATGGATGAAACTGGAACCAATTATACAGAGTGAAGTAAGCCAGAAAGAAAAACACCAATACAGTATACTAACACATATATATGGAATTTAGAAAGATGGTAATGAGGACCCTGCATGCAAGACAGCAAAAAAGATACAGATGTGTAGAGCGGACTTATGGACTCTGAGGGAGAAGGAGAGGGAGAGGGAGAGGGAGGGATGATTTGGGAGAATAGCATTGAAATATGTATACTATCATGTAAGAAATGAATTGCCAGTCTATGTTCAATGCAGGATGCAGGATGCTTGGGGCTGGTGTATGGGGATGATCTGGAGGGATGATGTGGGGTGGGAGGTGGGAGGTGGGTTCATGTTTGGGAGTTCGTGCAAAAAATAAATACATAAATGAAAAAATAAATAAATAAAAATTAAAACCATTTAATGAGGCTTTTAACAGCCAAAAAAAAAATTAAAATTAAAATAAATAAATAAATGAATAAATGAAACTCCCTACCAAAAAAAGCCCACAACCAGGTGGCTTCACAGGCAAATTCTACTTATACCAATCCTTCTCAAACTCTTCCAAAGAACTGAAAAGGAGGGAACAGTTTAAAGACATACTATGAAGCCATCATCACCCTGATACCAAAATCAAAGACACCACCAAAAAACAAAATTATAGGCCAATATCTTTGATGAATAGAGATGCAAAAATTCTCAACAAAATATTAGCAAATGAATCTAACATATATAAAACATCACACACCATGACCAAAGGGATTCATCCCAAATTCACAAGAATAGTTCAATATGCACAAATCAATGTGATATACTACATAAGCAAAAGAAAAGATAAAACTCACATAATCATCTCAAAAAATGCATTAAAAGCATTTTGACAAAATTCAACATTTATTCATGATAGAAAAAAAACTCTTAAAAAGTCAGTATAGAGGGGACATATCTCAACATAATAAAAGCTATTAAACATATATAAAACATCATACACCATGACCAAAGGGATTCATCCCAAATTCACAAGAATAGTTCAATATGCACAAATCAATGTGATATACTACATAAGCAAAAGAAAAGATAAAACTCACATAATCATCTCAAAAAATGCATTAAAAGCATTTTGACAAAATTCAACATTTATTCATGATAGAAAAAAAACTCTTAAAAAGTCAGTATAGAGGGGACATATCTCAACATAATAAAAGCTATTTATGACAAACTCACAGCCAATATAATACTCATGGTGAAAAATTGAAAGCCTTCCTGCTAAAACCTGGAACAAGACAAATCCACTCACTCTCACCTCTTCTGTTCAACATAGCATTGGAAGTCCTAGTTACAGCAATCGACAAGAAAAAGAAGTAAAAGGCATCCAAATTGGAAGGGAAGAGGCAAAATTGCCATTAAACGCAGATGATGTAATATTGTATATAGAAAACCCAAAAGACTCTACATAAAAATTACTAGAACTGATAAACAAATTCAGCAAGGTAGCAGGATACAAAAATAACATACAGAAATCAGTTACCTTTCTTTACATAAACAATGAAATATCACAAAGAGAATGTAAAAAAAAAAAAAAACTTTTAAAATTGCACTAAAAAAAAAACAAACTTAGGAATAAACCTGACCAAAAAGGTGAAAAACTTATTCACTGAGAACTATAAAATATTAATAGAAAAAACTGAAGATGATTTGAAGAAATGGAAAGATATCCACTGGAAAAATTAATACTGTTAAAATGGTCATACTAACCAAAACAACCCACAGATTTAATGATATCCATATCAAATTATCCATGACATTTTTCACAGAACTAGAACAAATAATCCTAAAATTCATTTGGAGCCATAAAAGAAGAGGAATTACCAAAGCAATCCTGAAGAAAAAGAACAAAAAAGGAGGTATACCCTCCCAAATTTCAGATAATAC
Source organism: Oreotragus oreotragus (assembly GCA_006410675.1). Classification (NCBI taxonomy): domain Eukaryota; kingdom Metazoa; phylum Chordata; class Mammalia; order Artiodactyla; family Bovidae; genus Oreotragus; species Oreotragus oreotragus. Next base: position 83,411 of record SJYX01014664.1, read on the forward strand.
TCCAAAGCTATAGTAATCAAAACAGTGTGGTATTGTCACAAAAACAGACATATGTTTCAATGGAACAGAATAGAGAGCCCAGAAATAAACCCACACACCTCTGGTCAGTTAATCTTCAATAAAGGAGGCAAGAATAATCAATGGTAAAAGACAGTCTTCAGCAAGTGATGTTGGCAAAGTTGGAAGGAGTATGTAAATCAATGAAGCTAGAGCATACCCTCATACCATACCACGCACAAAAATAAACTCGAAATGGCTTAAAGACTAAAACATAAGACATGACACCATGAAACTGCTTGAGGAGAACATAGGCAAATCATTCTCTGGCTTAAATTGTACCAGTGTGTTCTTAGATCAGTTTCCCAAGGCAAGAGAAATAAAAACAAAAATAAACAAATGGGACCTAATCAAACTCACAAGCTTTTGCATGGCAAACCATAAAATAAATGAAAAGACAATCTAACAAATGAGAGAAATATTTGCAAATAATGCAACTGACAAAGGCTTAATTTCCAAAATATTCACCTCATACAACTCAACAACAACAACAACAAAAAAAAAACAATTAAAAAATGAGCCCCAAAAAAACCAGACAGAAGACCTAAATAGACATTTCTCCAAAGAAGACATACAGATGGCCAATAGGCACATGAAAAAGATGCTCAAACTTGCTAATCATTAGAGAAATGCGGGGGACTTCAATCCCTGGTCCAGGAAGATCCCACATGTGGCAGAGCAACTAGCCCATGTGCCACAACTATAGGGCCTGCTCTCTGGAGCCTTTGAGCCACTACTGAAGGCATGTGCCTAGATCCTGTGCTCCACAACAAGAGAACCCACTGCAACAAGAAACCCACAAACCACAACTAGAGCATAGCTCCCACTCAGTACAACTCAAGAAATTCCTTACACGCCATCAAAAATCCAACACAGCCAGGAAAAAAAAAAAAGAGAGAGAGAGAGAAGTGCAAATCAAAACTACAGCGAGGTACCCTCTCACAATAAAAAAGAACCCTCCTGCACTGTTGTTGGGAATGCAAGTTGCTGCAGCCACTGTGGGAAACAGTATGGAGGTTTCTTAAAAATATAAACTAGAATTACCCTGTGATCCAAAAATCCCACTCCTGGCCATATATCCAGAGAAAATTATAATTCAAAAAGATACACGCACCCATATGTTCATATATTCTATGTCCACATTCTAAGTTCACAATAGCCAAGATATGGAAACAAACAAAATGTTCATCAACAGATGGATAAAGAAGATGTGATACATATATACAATGGAATACTACTCAGCCATAAAAAAGAACAAAATAGTGGCATCTGTAGCAAGATGGATTCAACTAGAGATTATTATACTAAGTCTTTCAGAAAGAGAAAGACAAATGCCATATGACATCACTTACATATTTAATTTAAAATATGACATAAATGAACCTATCCATGAGACAAACAGAATCATAGATATAGAGAATATACCAGTGGCTGCCAACGGAGGGGGATTTGGGGGTGGGATGGAGTGGGAGGCTGGTTTTAGCAGATATAAGCTTTTATATCTACAATGGATAAACAACTAGGTCCTACTAAATTCAATGTCCTATAATAAACCATAATGGAAAAGAGTATTAAAAGAAATATATATATTATTTTTATATTTAATATATAATATATATAATTATAAATTGATGTATTAAATCTATAATTTATATAATATAAATATATAATATATTATATATAAACATTAAATGTATTATATATGTTATTAATATATAATTATATATACAACTGAACCCATTTTACCATATAGCAGTTATTAACACAGAACTGTAAATCAACTATATTTCAATAAAAAAGTAAAAAATAAAAATAAGGCATCAGCCCTTCCAAAAATTAACTAACATTTAAATTTTTAAAAAAGAAGCAATAGGCTTTTTTCTCAGAAATTTGGGGACCACTAAACAGAACCGCCTGTTCATCCATGGGTAGCTCCCTCTACCCTTGTCTGTGCCCACTCCACATGCAGCCCTCATCATTCAGGCCTGTCAACACCCTTCAGAGGAAAAACATCCTCCCTGAACAATTCCCAGCAAAAACCATGGGTAGGGGGAGATACTTCAAGTTAGCCTGGCTGGGCTCATAACCAGCAAGCTTGACAACAGAGTACAACGAGCTCCATGGGTATCCAGCTGCTGAGACACTGAAGTATCTCCCAGGAGAGGACTTGTCCTGGGAGAAAAACAATCAGGCATGATGAACTTAACCCAGAGACCAAGGCTGATGATGTGATCAACTCTGTCCCCGATGATTCAACCAGGGTGTGAGAGAGAAGAGGGCTATAAAGCAAAACCAGGACCTCCTCCCCTACAAACCCTGCAGTGCAGCAGGACGCCAGGGCCACAGGCATGAACCTGAAATACCCGAGAGACTCCAGGGAGAGATGACAATGCCTTCAGAACCAGGGGGATCTAACCAGGGTCAGCAGGGCCCAAGGGACTGACCAGAGACCAGCAGCTGGAGCAAATGAGAACACAGCTCAGACACCATCACAATCCCAGACTCAACCTGTTCATAGACATAAAGGTCAATCACAAAATACATGGGGAGATCATGCTGGGAAGCGATTCCCAATGGGCTAAGGGTAAAAAAAAAAAAAAAAAAGTGTGTGAAAATGGGCCAGTCTGAAGAGTTTAAATCCCCCAGTTACTTTTCAAAATTTGTAAAAATCAGACTGGTCCTCAGAGACTCAGACCTTCTAAATCTAAGTCCATGGAGACAGATTTATGGATCATTATTAAACTGCTGAGAAAAGGTAAAAACCAGGAAACTACTAGACATAAATCAGACAAGTGAGTCTGCGGCCCCATCGGCAATAAGGAGATGTAGACATGGACCAGCAGCACCTAAGTCTCAGGGACACTGGCTCAGAGCAGGTGAGGGACAGGGAAGGCTCAAGCCTGAGTTTCACTCCCCTCACTCCAACCAGACCCAGCTCGAATTCTTTGCCCTTGGACTTCAGGCCCTGATGAAGGCGTCCAGCCAGCTCCATAGAGAGAAAGGATCAAGCCCTAGAAACAATTGTTCCCTGAGCAGGCAGGTGTCCTGGGAAAGAGGAGAACTCGATGTCAGTGGAATTTTCCTGGATTAGAGTTTGGACTAGCCCCAAAGCTCAGGACTTTGTGAAGACAGGCCTACACATTTCAAACAGAACAGCTCTGCCCACTAAATAAGACGTGGCCAGAGGGCTTCCTTGGTGGCTCAGCGGTAAAGAATCTGCCTGCCAATGCAAGAGACTCAGGTTTGATCTGTGGGTCAGGGAGATCCCCAGGAGAAAGAAACGGCAACTCACTCTAGTATTCTTGCCTGGGAAATCCCATGGACATGGGAGCCCGGTGGGCTACAGTTCATGGGGCCACAGAGAGTCAGATACCACTGAGTGACTAAACAAACAAAGAGGCATGGCCAAGCAGGCCCTTCTTATTCACCCTATCACCCTCCTGCCCAGAAACACTCCCAGAGGAGCATCAGAGAGGGCGTTCAGCCCCCTGGCTATGTGGAAACTTCAGGGTTGCTGCCAGGAGGGAGACCTCAGTTCATCCCCCAGATGGTCCCTGAACTGTGGTATCACAGGCCCTGGTGTCTCCAGAGCTCTAGAAGTGTGGTGTGGGGAAGGGGAGAAGACAGAACTCCTGTATCCACTTTACACACTGGGACTCACAGAGGTTACGTGAGCTATCCAAGACGAGGCAGCCAGGCACCGTTGCCTGTCTCTCCTCCTGCCTAGGTGGGCAGATGCCAACCTCTCCTAATGTCCCCCCTACGTGGACTGGACCAGTCACACCTGAGGCCACCTGGCCATGGGACCACATTCCAAAGTCCCCTCCTTCCTGCCCAAGTGTCCCCTCCCCATTGCACTTCCAAGATTCAAGCACCAGGCTGGGCTAGAATGGAGCCCTGGAAAAAAGCCAGCCCTTTTTCAGACCCGCATGGGAACACTAGCACCAGAGGGACAAGGTGGATGGCACCAGCATCACTGAGGGTCTTTTGTTGGCACAGATAAGCTTTGTGATGAACAAAGGGAAAGGAAAGGACAAGCCTGCCGCTGTTCCCATCCCACCCCCAACACCGGTGACCAAGCCACTCTCCTGCTACAGCAGAGCTGATGCCAAGCTTGATTCAGCAAGGAAGGACACCCTTTTATTTTCTTCTATAAATTACTTTCCTCAGGAAAGGCATAAAATTGAACAGGAACTGTTGAGTTTAAATAGTTTAGGATATTTTTACCTAGGAATGTCAGTGGGGAGTGAAGAAAGTCCAGGCCCTGAAATGGGCCTCTGTCACTTGAGGCCTGACCTCTGCCATCCACTGAGATGACCTTGGTACTGCTGCTTTATTCACTGAGCTCCTGTGGACCACCCACGTCATCCTGGGTGTGTCATAGGCACTGGAGTACAGCAGAGATTAGGTGAGACTGTGGTTCCTGCCTTCCTGGAGCTTACAGTCTAGTGGCTATGATACTAGCAAGTAATATGAGTAAAGACTGTGATAATAATCACGATAGCTTACACTCCCTGAGCATTGACGCTAATGGCAGGCACTGTTCTCAGTATTTTATGTGTATTAACTCACCTGATCCTATGAGGAAAGTTCTATTATCTCCATTTTACACAGGAGGCACTGAGGGATTAAATAACTCATCCAAGGTCACTCAGCCCATGGAGGGTCAGGAACAACACACACAGATGTGTCTGGTTCTAAGCCCTCTCTCTCTCTCAGAGCATCTCTTGGGATAAAACCACGGAGGAGACAAACAGGGTGATGGGAAAGAGCAACTGTGGGGAGTCATTGTCACTTAGAGGAACCCAGGATGGCCAGAAAGCTGGGGAAGCGAGCCAGGAAACATATGGGCCCCTGTAGAGCAGGCTGCTGGCCACAGAAACGGCATCACAAACCCCAAATGCAAAACAAAGTGTAGGGGGATTTCTCTGGTGGTCCAGTGGCTGAGACTCTGTGCTCCCAATGTGCCGGGGGCCAACGTGAGGAACTCTGCCCATGGCAAAGGTCATGAGGAAGGAGGCTTCGGCATACCCAAAGGCGTGATCAAGCCTCAGGAGACCCTCTGTTCCCGAGCATCTACCCCAAAACCAGAGTCTGTTTTCTGCTCTCACCTACACCTTTGACCTTCCGGGGAGCTCTCCCCCATAACTGTTTCTCTCGGAGAAGGAGTAAACGTGCAGCTCCAAGTCGATAAAAATTCCTGGACGTGACAAGAGCGTTTCAGCTTACGAACTCTGAAGGTTATCTAGCCCACCTGTATAGGTTCGTCCGGCCGCATGTGATGGTTTACAGCCCCCCAACTGTGAGAGGCACGAGATGTTTTAGACTTACTAAAGGCAAATTCTTGTGGGAAGTTAGAAATTATTAGTATAGTGGATTGATTGAAAATTATATTGGTGAAGGGTTTTTTTATTTGTTGTGTCAATAATTGCTGCTAATTCCCTGCCCTGGGTGGGACAAGGGTGTCTCAGGTCAAACCTCTCTGCTGACAGACTAGCTTGTGTGACAACCTCTCAACCATAAACAGCACAGAGAGTTTGGAGTATTAGCATAGGGCTTTTCTCATTGTTGAGTCAATGATTGCCGCCAGGCCTTCATATCCTTAGGCACCTGGGAACATATTAATCAATGTATTTGGAATATAAAAAAGAAAATACAGTAGTTTTTAAGGTTAGCAATACTAGACTTTTTGAGTTAATGAATTTTCTCTTTTGTTATAAATCACTGTGTCCTTGCTATGTAAAAATGTAACTTTATCACTATCTTAAGACTAAGTAGATCTTAAGGGGAGCATTGGTGAAAGGATTTTCATTTGTTGGGCTGATATTTGCCGCTAAACCTCCATATTTCCTGCCCTTATAATGAATATAACTAGCATATAGGAGAAATAAGTATTAACCTTTAAGCATATAGGAGAAATAAGAATTAACCTTTAAGATTAATCATGTTAACCTTGGGTTAAATAAATTCCTTTCTTGATTGTAACTCACTACACCCTCACCCTATAGGAATGCAACTTTATTTGGAGGCTGGTGCCTGGTTTAAGAAAAAACACCCTTGGAAAAAATAAGTTTTTTGGTTATCAGAAAGAAAGGATCATAAAAATGTCAGCAGGTCTCATGGCCAAAAGATGAGGTAAAATCCCTAAGACCTTTTTTGTATGTAAAGCACCTGATTTTGATAAAGGTCAGGACTGCTGACCCCCACGTGACTCTGTATTCATCCGTATATGTAACAAAAGGTATATAAGAAAACCTGAAAAATAAAGAAATGGGATCAGTTCCTGGAAAGACTGTCGTTCTTTCTTGCTCCCCATTTCTCTGGCTGAATTCCCATCCGGAGCATGGATACTATTCCATGTGAACCAAGTTATTCAGCCACTTTTTCTCCACTAATTTTCCTACTACACTATCCGTTTCTAATCTCTCTATATATCTGTAATTAAAATATGTATTTTTCCAAGGACGCCAACTCCGTCCCCACCTTTGAATCACCCTGGATCCACCGGGGCTGGACCCCGGCAGGTAATGTCAGAAGAGTACAGTATAGCAGACAGTAAACAGACAGATTTTGGTTTCGGGGTAGATGCTCAGACAGAGGACCCCTTGAGACCTGACTCGCCTTGCCCATCAGGCCTCTCTGCATGACCTGGTCATGGGTGGGATCTCCCGTGCTGACTCCTGGCAAGTTTCTTTATTATTTCTGGGTCCTTGTAATTTCTGAGGAATATTTATGTCTATTTTTATTGCACATAATCAATAAACTAGATTCTATTCTGACATTTTCACTTTATTTATTTGAAAAATTTTTTTGAAGTGTAGTTGATTTACAATGTTATACTAGTTTCAGATGTGCAGCCAAGTGACTCAGTTGTAATACTTACATGTATGTTTATATATCTATCCCTTTTCAGATAACTTTTCTTTGTAGATTTTTACAAGATATTGAATATAATTCCCAAGGGCTGGTACAGTAGGTCCTTGTTGTTTATGTAGCTTATATAAAGTGGTATGAATCTGTTAGTCCCATCCTTCTAATTTGTTCCATTCCCCAACTTTTTCCCCTTTGGTAACCATGAGTTTGTTTTGTATATCTGTGAGTCTCTTTCTGTTTGGGAGTTTTATTTGCATCATTTTTTTAGATTCCACATATAATTGATATCATATGATATTTGTCTTTGTCTGACCTAGTTCATTTAGTATGATAATTTCTAGGTCCATTCATGTTGCTGCAAATGGCAATTCATTCTTTTTTATGGCTCAGTAATATTCCATTGTGTATATACCACATCTTATTCATCTATTCATCTGTCAATGGACATTTAGGTTGCTTTGATGTCTTGGCTATTGTAAATAGTGCTGCAGTGAACATTGAGGTATATGTATCTTTTCAAGTTATAGTTTTCTCTTGGTATATGCCCAGGAAAGGGATTGCTGGGTCATATGGTAACTCATTTTTTAGATTTTTGAGAAAACTGTTCTCCATAGTGACTGCACTGATTTACATTTTTCTGGGTCCTTTTTAATCAATGGATTTTTCTACTAGTTATGTGACACACTTTTTCTGCTGCTTGGAAGTCTACTAATTTTTTAGATATAAGACATTGCATTTTTTTCATTGTTGAGTGCTAGGTATTGTCTTATTCCTTTATAGTGTGTTTGAGTTTGACAGGCAATTAAATTAATTGTGGATTAGTCTGACTCTATCAAAACTTGTTTTTAAAGCTCATATAAACTAGGCCTAGAGTAGCCTTTACTTTAAGGGTAGTTTAGTTCCATTTCTAAGATGTGACTCTTTGGAGTTTATGCTAAATGTATTCAGTGATGTTCCCTCCACTCTAGCAGGTGGATGCTCATATGATTCCAAGCTGTGTGTGAGCTCTGGGAATTATTTAGCTTGAAATGCCTTGTAATGCTCTTTTCTTGAAAGTTCTCTTTCCCTCCTTGTGGAGCTTTATCTTAAGCATGTGCAGATGGTTTTTTCAATCAGAGACTGAAAGGGACATCATTCAGATTTCTGGAGCTCTTTCTCTGTGTATCTCCTCCTATCTGTACTCTCCCCTAAATTCTAGCTGCCTTAGCTTCTCTAAACTTTGATCTCTATAGTATAATTTGATGACTGCTAGGATCTAAGTTCTCCCTCAGCCTGAATAACAGTTCAGAAATTGCCTCCAGGCAGGTGGACCAGGGGACTACATAACTCACTCACTTGCCCCTTTTTCTCAGTGATCACAGTCCTGTACTGCTTGCTGTCCATTGTCTGAAAGTAGTTTGTTCTGTTTTCAGCTTTTTTTGTAATGGTAGAAGTGATGCAGAAAAGAGACTGAGGCAAGAGAAGATGGTCACATTGCAAGTCACATTTGAGTCTGTGGGATGGCCTCCAAATGTGGGATATTGGCTTCATGCAGGAAAGAATTCAAGAGTGAGCCATAGTAAAGTGAAAGAAGGTTTATTCAGGGAGCAAAAACACTCTCTAGACAGAGTATGGGCCATCTCAGAAGGCCAGAGAGGCAAGAGTGGAACCAGGATATGGGGTTGTCAGTTTTTGTAAGGGATGAGTAATTTCATAGGGTGATGAGTGGGAGGAGTATTCCAGTTATTTGGGGGGAGAGGTGGGGATTTCCAGGCTTCCCACATAGCTCAGTTGATAAAGAATCTGCCTGCAATGCAGGAGACCCTGGTTTGATTCCTGGGTCAGGAAGATCCACTGGAGAAGGGATAGGCTACCCACTCCAGTATTCTTGGGCTTCCCTTGTGGCTCAGCTGGTAAAGAATTTGCCTGCAATGTGGGAGACCTGGGTTTAGTCCCTGCCTTGGGAAGATCCCCTGGAGAAGGGAAAGGCTATCCACTCCAATATTCTGGCCTAGAGAATTCCATAGACTTATAGTCCATGGGTTTATAAAGGGTTGGACATGACTGAGAGACTTTCACTTTCACTTTTCACTGGGGATTTCCAGAAATTGGGCCGCCCTCCTGCTTTTGACCTCTTGTGGTCATCCTTGGAACCAACATGGCACCTGGAATATGGCATTTAGTGTGCTGATGTGTTGCAATGGGCATACACTGAAGCTCAAGGTCGAGTAGAAGTTGACTAGTCCACCATCTTGGACCTACTCAGTTTATGTTGTGTCATTGGGCTATGTCATTCTTTTAAAGGTTGTGCCCTGACCCCTTCGTGTCTCAGAAGGTAATTTTAGACTCTCTCATTCGTTTGCCTCTTTCTTTTGACGAGAACTAAAAAAGACCATAGACATACAAGACGCTAAGTTCATGGACTTTTACAGTAAGGTGTAAAATGAAATGAAAACAATGTGTTTAACACTATAAGCCTATGGATGTGAGGTAGGTGGGTCTTCTCTGCAAACAGATAAAAGTTTTTCTAAAAAAAGAGCCAGACCTACAAGGTCTGGGCCAGTGGTTCTTGAACGAATACAAAGAGAAGCATTTTGGTGTTAAAAGGGCAGATTCTAGGTTTCCTACAAAAGATCCTGTTCATACACACCGAGGAAACCAGAATTGAAAGAGACATGTGTACCCCAATGTTCATTGCAGCACTGTTTATAATAGCCAGGACATGGAAGCAACCTAGATGTCCATCAGTAGATGAATGGATAAGAAAGCTGTGGTACATATACACAATGGAGTATTACTCAGCCATTAAAAAGAATACATTTGTATCAGTTCTAATGAGGTGGATGAAACTGGAGCCCATTATACAGAGTGAAGTAAGCCAGAAAGAAAAACACCAATACAGTATACTAACACATATATATGGAATTTAGAAAGATAGTAACGATAACCCTGTATGTGAGGCAGCAAAAGAGACACAGATGTATCGATCAGTCTTTTGGACTCTGTGGGAGAGGGAGAGGTGGGATGATTTGGGAGAATGGCATTGAAACATGTATAATATCATATAAGAAATGAATCATCAGTCTAGGTTCAATGCAGGATACAGGATGCTTGGGGCTGGTGCACTGGGATGACCCAGAGGGATGGTATGGGGAGGGAGGTGGGAGGGAGGTTCAGGACTGGGAACATGTGTACACCCATGGCAGATTCATGTTGATGTATGGCAAAACCAATACAATATTGTGAAGTAAAAAAAAAAAATCCTGTTCAGAAGGTCTAGGGTGGGACCCCATACTTTCTGTTTTTAACAGGCACTCTAAGATGATTAAGATTAATCATGTTAACCTTGAGTTAAATAAATTCCTTTCTTGATTGTAACTCACTACACCCTCACCCTATAGGAATGCAACTTTATTTGGAGGGTGGTGCCTGGTTTAAGAAAAAACCACCCTTGGAAAAAATAAGTTTTTTGGTTATCAGAAAGAAAGGGTCATAAATGTTAGCGAGCCTTATGGCAAGAAGATGATGTAAAACCCCTAAGAACTTTTTTTTATGTAAAGCACCTGATTTTGATAAAGGTCAGGACTGCTGACCCTCACGTGACTCTGTATTCATCCCTATATGTAACAAAAGGTATATAAGAAAATCTGAAAAATAAAGAAATGGGTTCAGTTCCTGGAAAGACTGACTCCCCCATGTCGTTCTTTCTTACCTCGTTTTTCCAGCTGAATTCCCATCTGGAGCATGGATGCTATTCCATGTAAACCAAGTTATTCAGCCTCTTTTTCTCCACTAATATTTCCTACTACACTATCCATTTCTAATCTCTCTACCTGTAATTAATTATGTATTTTCCAAGGACGCCGTCCGTCCCCACCTTCGAATTCCCTGGATCCACCGGGGCTGGACCTCGGCACCAGTGCAGGGCACCCGGGTTCAATCCCTGGACAGAGAACTAGATTCCACATGCCACACTGGAGATTATGGGAGTTGAGGGGGCTGCTGTTACAGTGAACACCAAGTTCCAGTAAGACTGAGCAAGTGAACAAAGGAACCTCTGATGGGAGAGTTGGGGTGCAACTAAGATTTGATGCAGCCAAACAATTTTTTTCTTTAAATATTTTTTAAATATTTTAAATTATTTTTTTTTAAGCCAGTCGATGTGTGGTGAGCACACGCTGAGCCAGGGAGAGTGACAGCTCCCCTGGGTGATTCCCAGTCATCCCCACTTGAGGGAGGGGGTAAGGCAGGGCCCAGAGACTGAGTCCCATTTTCTCATCTGCCAGGGGGACCCTGGCACCTTCTGGGGCCTTTGGGGAGATCACATAAGATAAACCCATATTATTGATGGAAAGCAGAGATCTTACACACTCCCCTGGGGACCCGGACTTCCAGAGAGCAGCACGGAGCTGCCCCAGAGGGAGGCCTGGGAAGGGTAGGCTCAGAGCCCCAGCTGCCTGTGAGGGTGCCTTGGAATCCAGCTGGCAGACAATGTGGCCTGAGTTCCGTGCCAAGCTGGTCTCTCCTGCCACTCACTTCCCACTTAGGGCAAAAACTATCTTTTCTTCCCCCTCTCAGATCTGTAAATACCTAAAAACTAATTACAACCACAGTCCTATGCCACAGGATCTAAGGTAGTTTCCGTGGTAGGGAGGGCCTTTCTCCATGATTATTTTGGCCTCAGTCCATCCCCCTATCTGTGCCACGTGCCGACAAGGTTCATCTCCTCGGTCATGTACATTCGTCTCCTCTCCATGGACCAGGGAGATGTGATGGGGAGGAGCAGGGTTCAGAAAAAAACTGTTCCCTTGATGTGAATAAACAAGTTCCTAACAATGAAACTGACATTCACTGAGCCAGACACTTAGTCTATTTCATCTACTCCTCACAACAAGCCTATGAGATTGGCAATGTTCTTGTGCCCATTTTGTGGATGAGTAAGTGAAGCCTCACAGAGGTTAGTTACAGTCCCAAGGTCACACAGGTGACAGGGACAGGACTTGAACTGGGCCCTGCCCCACACCAGAGTCTGTATGCTTATGCCTCACCAAGAGAATTTTTTTCACAATCGAGACCCAGGTGGGTTTGATCTCACACTGAATGCCAATCTGCCTCATGTAACCTGAGGAGTAAGATGAGTTAACATTTATTTAGGACTACAGGGATGATATGAAGGTGTAGCCTGGGATTCCCACGAATTTAAGGTTATATATGTTAACAAATTACAGGTAATCCCAACCAATCTACCTCAGCATGATCCCAATGGGACAAAGATCTGTATTTTACTGGTATTACATTTAGCAGCGTGTGTGTGTGTGTGTGTGTGTGTGTGTGCGTGCGTGCGTGCGTGCGTGCGTGTGTGTGTGTGTGTGTGTGCCTTCAATGGGGTTGGAGGATGAAATTGATCCTGTCTAAGCCTTGACATATCTAAGATTGCCAGGAGAAATATCAATAACCTCAGATATGCAGATGACACCATCCTATGGCAGAAAGTGAAGAGGAACTAAAAAGCCTCTTGATGAGAGTGAAAGAGGCTGTCTCTTATACACATCTAGATGTGTATAAGAGACAGCCATAATATATAATGATACTAATAATGCTCTAAAACATAATAATAATACAATAATAGCAATTAACTTTGAGTCATTTTGTCCGATAGACCAAGCATCTCCTTCAATATTATAAAACCTATGAAATAAACAATGAATTTATTTTTCAGATGAAAACAGTGACTCTGAAGAAGAAATGAGGAGATAGACAGGATCTAGAAGCTGTCTCTTATACACATCTCATCATTCTGTCACTGCCTGGGGGCAGCCTGGAAAAAGCACAACCTAGGTTCCAGTGCTGCCCCAGATCCCAAAGGTACTGCGACTGGAGGTGCTCAGATCAATGGATCAGCCATTGCTTCCTGGACAGACATCCCATCAGCTCCTCTCCATGGCTGCCAGGGGAGGGCATCTGGATTACGAACAGTGGGCCTGCAAAGCTCCCACAGGCACAGTTCTCAGGATCTGATGTTTTAAATTACATACTTGAAAAAGGATATTCCCAGTGGCTTTAAAGCTAAGTGGGTTTATTAGAATTTAGAAGAGTGCCAGCAAGTAAAAATTTTCTACTAGGAAAATTCTACTGTAGTCAACTGTATTGAATGCAGAGTCCTTCACTAAGATTTTAACAGGATTACTCATTAAGTATATAAATTAAAAACCTCAAGAGAAACAAACTTTTTGCTTCATTTAAAACAAGATTTGAAACCTCAGACAAAGAAATGCTTTGTTCATAGTGATGCTTCCTAAGCCCCACTTGACTTCACACTCCAGGATGTCTGGCTTTAGGTGAGTGATCACACCATCGTTATTATCTGGGTCATGAAGATCTTTTTTGTACAGTTCTGTGTATTCTTGCCACCTCTTCTTAATATCTTCTGCTTCTGTTAGGTCCATACCATTTCTGTCCTTTATTGTGCCCATCTTTGTGTGAAATGTTCCCTTGGTATCTCTANTCTCCTGTGCAGGCCCGCACCTGCCACAAGGAGGCAGCCATATGGAACCCACCAAACCCAGCGCCCTCAGCTGCTCCTGTGGACAGCCATCCGCCCAACTCCCAGCTCTTTGATTCAGCCCCCTCCCTTCACTTCCCAGTACTAATATTCCACTTTGTGGGGTCTCTCTGTGTGGCCAGAATGGCGAGCCTCACACACACTCTTGTTCCTCCTCATCACCTCCATTTCGCAGAGCCTTGCCAGGGTCACCTAGCTGGTTCATGGTAGAGTCAGGACTGAGCCAGGTCTGTCTAGTTCCAAGACCACCCCACCTTTTCCCTCATCCTCCAGGCCCTATCAAAAATTTCTGCTCCCAAATCCCCAGTGCGTCAGATCCCCAAGCGCATGAGGTGTTGGGAACCCCCACCACCCTCGCCCCCTCTTCCACTGCCTCCTTCCCAGGCAGGTGTCACCTCTCTCTCCACCTCCTGCCCAAGGCACCCCATGTTGGCAGCTCCTGGACTAGTGCACTGACAGGCAGATGCTCCAGACTCCCTGGCTGCAGTGTGGCAGTATCAGGCTCCCCAAATGTTGTTTACTAACAAGTCCCTGAGAATTTATGATAAAGTTGATGATGCCTAACTGACCGGTCCAGGACCAAAGAGAGCCAATTACCCAACACTCACCGCTATGATCCTAAAACAGATGTCTGAATGTGTAAAATTATGGCTTGTGGTGGAGAACTGCAGATGCCATCCCAACCTTCCCTTTTATTGCCACTCATAAATGTTAACTGCTGCAAGATCTACATCCAAAACTCAGTTGTTGCCTTTAGGTCCCAGGTTTCTGAAGCCAAGGCTACATTTGGGGCCGGGGTCCTGGTGATCACTCTAAAACCCCAGGAACAACATATGAAAACAAACTGACACACAGTGCAGCAGAGGACAGGCCCCCAGGGCCCACCTCTGATGCCCCCAGAGCACAGGTCATAGGGGTCAACAGCCTCTGCCCTCTAGTGTTGATACTTTAGATGACCCAAACCTGGACCAGTAGACCACCCTTCCAGAACCCAAATGGGCCTGATTTGGGCACATATATACAGGCCAACTAGGAAGGTGGATTCTTGCACATTTGGGTGTGACTTACATTTAGAGTTATTCTTGGCTCTCTGGAAGTTTCCTGGGCCACCCACAGCAGGGTCTCTAGGAAGCTAGCCCTGCTTACACGTGTCTCCTCATACAACTGCCCACAGAGCAAGTCGGGGGTGTGGAGGTAGGATGGACACAGAAAAGAGAGTCTGGGAAAGTGGTACCCCCAGGCCAGAATTCTCAATAGCCAAGTTTGACATTCTGCTCCACCCTGGAGACCCTTGCTGAGGGACCAGCCCCTGGACCTGCTCACAAGGCAACCGCAGAAACTCAGTCAACCCACCCTCATAGAGAACCCCAGGGATGGGGGAGCCTCGTGGGCTTCCATCTATGGGGTCGCACAGAGTTGGACACAAATGAAGCAACTCAGCAGCAGCAGCAGGGGCCAGGTGTGGCAGTAAGCACTGACACATACTATCTTGCTTAGTCTCCACAGGTAGATTCTGTGCTTATCCCATTTCACAAGCTAATTGCAGTTTCCAGGGCTGAGTCACAGGGGAACCAGCCTTTGGGCTCAATGCTGTCTGACCAGTCACAGGGGTGCTCTGGAGCAAACTGGCATCAGGGATTTCTCATCACTCCCCACCAACCCATGAAGGAGGCCAGACTGAAGCTTGCCATTATGATGAGGGAATGCTGAGCTGTCTTGGGCCATGCACTCCCCAGAGGAACCTCCCCAGCTCCAGTTCTTCCAGGCAGGTCCACCAGATGAGTTGTGCCAAGGTCAATGGGCCAAAAGAGAGGCCCATACTGGCCAATCCCTCTGCTCCACAGCACTTCAAACCCTGGAGTGCAGAACTGTTGGATCCCCATCATTCCTGCATCCTGGGAATGAATGCCCCACCACATGGACACAAAGAGGAGGCACAGCTAGAACCCACCCGCAGATAAAGGACATTGAGTACCACCCATCTCAGGGCCCCCACCCCCGACCACAACTCCTACTGTGCCTTTCCTGGCACCTCTGGCCCTGCAGGAGTTGAGTCAGGGTGGGTGGACCAGTCAGTGGATAAAAGGTCCGGCCAAATGACGAGAAGAGCATTGTGACCGCTAGCATGGAGGCCCAGATGAGCCAGGAAGGACCCTGCAATACAGGGGAAACACTGCCCACTCTCCCAGCCAGACGGCGGTGCACAGCCAGCACCTAGTCCGTCTCCTGTGCAGGCCCGCACCTGCCACAAGGAGGCAGCCATATGGAACCCACCAAACCCAGCGCCCTCAGCTGCTCCTGTGGACAGCCATCCGCCCAACTCCCAGCTCTTTGATTCAGCCCCCTCCCTTCACTTCCCAGTACTAATATTCCACTTTGTGGGGTCTCTCTGTGTGGCCAGAATGGCGAGCCTCACACATACTCTTGTTCCTCCTCATCACCTCCATTTCGCAGAGCCTTGCCAGGGTCACCTAGCTGGTTCATGGTAGAGTCAGGACTGAGGCAGATCTGTCTAGTTCCAAGACCACCCCGCCTTTTCCCTCATCCTCCAGGCCCTATCAAAAATTTCTGCTCCCAAATTCCCAGTGCGTCAGATCCCCAAGCGCATGAGGTGTTGGGAACCCCCACCACCCTCGCCCCCTCTTCCACTGCCTCCTTCCCAGGCAGGTGTCACCTCTCTCTCCACCTCCTGCCAAAGGCACCCCATGTTGGCAGCTCCTGGACTAGTGCACTGACAGGCAGATGCTCCAGACTCCCTGGCTGCAGTGTGGCAGTATCAGGCTCCCCAAATGTTGTTTGCTAACAAGTCCCTGAGAATTTATGATAAAGTTGATGATGCCTAACTGACGGGTCCAGGACCAAAGAGAGCCAATTACCCAACACTCACCGCTATGATCCTAAAACAGATGTCTGAATGTGTAAAATTATGGCTTGTGGTGGAGAACTGCAGATGCCATCCCAACCTTCCCTTTTATTGCCACTCATAAATGTTAACTGCTGCAAGATCTACATCCAAAACTCAGTTGTTGCCTTTAGGTCCCAGGTTTCTGAAGCCAAGGCTACATTTGGGGCCAGGGTCCTGGTGATCACTCTAAAACCCCAGGAACAACATATGAAAACAAACTGACACACAGTGCAGCAGAGGACAGGCCCCCAGGGCCCACCTCTGATGCCCCCAGAGCACAGGTCATAGGGGTCAACAGCTTCTGCCCTCTAGTGTTGATACTTTAGATGACCCAAACCTGGACCAGTAGACCACCCTTCCAGAACCCAAATGGGCCTGATTTGGGCACATATATACAGGCCAACCAGGAAGGTGGATTCTTGCACATTTGGGTGTGACTTACATTTAGAGTTATTCTTGGCTCTCTGGAAGTTTCCTGGGCCACCCACAGCAGGGTCTCTAGGAAGCTAGCCCTGCTTACACGTGTCTCCTCATACAACTGCCCACAGAGCAAGTCGGGGGTGTGGAGGTAGGATGGACACAGAAAAGAGAGTCTGGGAAAGTGGTACCCCCAGGCCAGAATTCTCAATAGCCAAGTTTGACATTCTGCTCCACCCTGGAGACCCTTGCTGAGGGACCAGCCCCTGGACCTGCTCACAAGGCAACCGCAGAAACTCAGTCAACCCACCCTCATTCTCTGAGAAGATGTGCCTTGAAGTCGCTGAGAAATTCACACATAAAGGGGCCACTTGTGGATTGATTGTGTCCTTCACAAAAGGATAGTGTGAAGTCCTAAACAATACCTCAGGATGGTACCTTATTTGGAAATGTGTTGTTGTTCAGTTACTAAATTATGTCCAGCTGTTTGCGACCCCATGGACTGTAGCCCACCAGGCTCCTCTGTCTTCTACTATCTTCCAGAGTTTGCTCAAAGGAAATCTGTGGTTGTTGTTTAATTGCTAAATTATGTCCAACTCTTTGTGACCCCATGGACGGTAGCACACCGGGCTCCTCGGTCCTCCACTCTTCCAGAGTTCATGTCCATTGAGTCGGCGGTGCTATCTAACCACCTCATCCTCTGCTGCCCCCTTCTCCTTTTGCCGTCACTCTTTCCCAGCATTAGGATCTACAGAGCCCTCACAAAGTGAAATGAGTTCACCAGAGTGAAACCTAATCCTGTATGACTTGGCATCCTTATAAAAAGGGGGAATGTGGACACAGAGGCAGACCCACATGGAGGAAAAACAATGTAGACACAGGAAGAACACCATCCACAGGTAAGGAACACCTGAGGCCATCAGAAGCCAGGAGAGATCACATGTAGATTCTCCACCACAGCCTCAGAAGGAACCAGCCCTGTCCATGCCTTGATTTCAGACTTCTGGCCCCCAGAACTGTGAGAGAATCGTTCCTCAGTCATGTAAGCTCCCAGCACGAGGGACTTTGTGACAGCAGCCCCAGGAAATCAATACCCCCACTGTCACTGGGACTACAGCCGGGAAGAGGCAGGGCCGCCCCCCAACATGAGCCTCCTCCAGTCCTAGTGAAAGGTCCTCCTAAGTTGGTCACATGGTCCCCTGTTTTTGGTTAACTGAGCCATTCTAACACAAATATGGCTGAAAACAAAGGAAATTTAATCGCCACCAGGAGGACCTATGAAATAAGAAGAGAAAGACTCAAGGGCTTCCCTAGTGGTCAAGTGGTTAAGAATCTGCATGCCAAAGCAGCGAACATGATTCGGTCCCTGAGCCGGGAAGAGNCACAAATATGGCTGAAAACAAAGGAAATTTAATCGCCACCAGGAGGACCTATGAAATAAGAAGAGAAAGACTCAAGGGCTTCCCTAGTGGTCAAGTGGTTAAGAATCTGCATGCCAAAGCAGCGAACATGATTCGATCCCTGAGCCGGGAAGAGCCCACGTGCCACAACTACTAGCCTATGCTCGAGAGTCTGGGGGCCACAATGCTCAGCCCACGTGCCCTGGAGCCCTATGATCTGCAACAAGAGAAGCCTGCACCCCACAACAAAGAATAGCCTTCTCTCACCACAGCCAGAGAAAAGCCCCCACAGCAACGAAGACCCAGAACAGCCAAAAATAAAATAATTTTTTTAAAGGGAAAGAAAGGCTCAAAACTGGCATGAAAATAGAAATAACTGTCCCCAAAGACAACTTACCCGTATTTTCCAACCGGGAACAACAACTGGAATGCCTGACACCCTTGCGCTGGACTGGTCTCTCCAAGATCCAGGGCAGGTGTTCCTCTTCCCTTCTCCCTTCAGAGAAAACATGAGGTCACCCAGTTGTCAGTACTCAACTGCATAATTGCAATTATACCCGTATTTTCCAACCGGGAACAACAACTGGAATGCCTGACACCCTTGCGCTGGACTGGTCTCTCCAAGATCCAGGGCAGGTGTTCCTCTTCCCTTCTCCCTTCAGAGAAAACATGAGGTCACCCAGTTGTCAGTACTCAACTGCATAATTGCAATTATGCATGGGGGAGAAACCTCAGCCAGACCCATTTTATACTGAACGTTGGAAATTGGGGAGTTGAACTAGGAGAGCAAATAGCCAGCATGTCCTTGGTGCTTCCAGAGACCCCGGGGCCTGAACCCTTCTCCATGGCCATCTTCGGCAAGCCACCAGCATCCTTACTGAGGTGTCTCCTCCCACAGAATCCCCCAGGCCTCATCTTTTATCCTCAACTCCCTCTGCCAAAGGGCCAGGACTTGGAGGAGGTGGTCTGAAAAGAAGACACATCCCAAACAGACTGTCCTGATTGTGGCTCACAGGATCCCCACTCTGAACACGTACTGTGTTTTCTTAACATATGACACTGTGCGTTTCCTAAAAGGCAGATTGATTCCCTCTGATTCTACTCATAGCACATGTGAGCCCCCACCTAACCACAGAAACCTGGCCAGATCTCCGGCCACCCACCTTCAGTGAAGCACCCAGCCGCAGGATTGCTATTTCCCAGAGATAATGGCCCTCTGCCCTGACCCTGCAGCCCACCCACTGGGCCTCACCCCAGACCCTCACCAGCCCCCTTGCTGCCCATCCGTCCCCTCCTCCTGTTTCCCCGCAAACTCCCAGACCTCTCTATAGTGCAAATCAGACAAACTGTGTCTTTGCTTAGAAACTTACCAGGGCTTCTCAACACCCTCAGGAGAGAATCAAGGCCAAGAAAGATACAAGGCCCCAAGCCCCAGGAAGTCCCTTCCCCAAGTGCTTGGGACCTCCCCCAGGAAGCTGCGTGCATGGATGACTTACCCACCACATCCTATAACGGGTGCCAGGCATCAGCACAGCCCCCACATAGATGACACCCACTGAACCCCCCACCCCTTTGTCCTGCCTGTTCAGGAGAGCCACACACGGGCAAAGGTGCCTAGGGGCCGGCTGTCACCACACATACACTGAGGTACCCTTGAGCTGCCAGGGGGCAGGATGAGGGCGTGCCGCTCCCTGCTCCTCCATCACCAGGCCAGATTCCAGCTCGTTTTATAGACCCTCTCATGGAGCTCTGCGGCCTTTCCTAGAATCTGACCTTGCTCCCAGCACCCTCGTCTGGTGGTGGTTTATCATCCTCAATTTTGAAAGACCTTGAACTCCCATATAAAATAATGGCTGCAAAAAGGCATCCTGGGAGGGGCATTTTATGTGACTCAACCCACTGACCCCCTGACTCCCTTATCACTGGGCATTCCCTGCCCTCACTTTCCATCCAGAGCTGTGTGCCCATCCCTGCCTACCTTTGGTCACGCTTTTCCCTCTGCAGCTCCTGCACCAACCCTTCTCTCTTTACTTGCCTATGCGGCCACCACCCGCTCACCCATTACATCTCAGCTCCAATCCTACCCTGCAGGTTGACTCTCAATTACCTGTTGATTCCTAGGCCCCAGCAAAGCGCTGTAGGGAGATAGCTCTGGGTCCAGGTGATATTTACAACCTCGGGACAAGGCAGAGCCCCATGGTTACTCAAGAAAATATTTGCAGAAAGGACCAAGAAGCCAACAAATGAAGCTCAGGCTCCCCATTAGCTGCATCTTCCAGGTTCTCTGGGGCAGTTGCCATGGCTGCCAGGGGCCATCCTCCCAGGCCACTGCCAGCAGCTCACTCTGGGAGGTGGGCACCATGAACAGCAATGCCAGATTATCGGAAACCATTTATTTTGTAAA
The DNA here is from genome assembly GCA_006410675.1 of Oreotragus oreotragus. NCBI lineage: Eukaryota > Metazoa > Chordata > Mammalia > Artiodactyla > Bovidae > Oreotragus > Oreotragus oreotragus. The sequence goes on from SJYX01014664.1 coordinate 104,008, forward strand.
CTCAAATTAACAGAAAGCAATTTCATTAACAGATAGTACTGCTTGATGAGTTCGTTCTGATTCAGGGATTTTTTTTTTTTACTTTTATTTTTTATTTTACTTTACAATACTGTATTTGTTTTGCCATACATCAACATGAATCCACCACGGGTGTACACGTGTTCCCAGTCCTGAACCCCCCCTCTCACCTCCCTCCCCACACCATCTCTCTGGGTCATCCCAGTGCACCAGCTTATTTTTAAACTGTCCTTAAACACTATGTGTAGCAGGCTGAAGAGCAGAGTCTGATATAATGGAAAGTGCATGACATTATGCCTCACCTGGGAACATCGAAACCCTGAAGCTGTTAGGGCCCTTTCAAGCCACAGAAATCTCCTTCAGTTTGAGGAAGGGAATAGACAGGGGTGTGCTCTGGAGCCTGTGGGCCCAATTCAAGAAGGGAACCCAGCCCAGCAAGTGCTTCTCCACTCTGGAGAAGCTCTCAGCACAGTCAGGAAAAAGACACACAATGAGAAAAGGAAATCACAGACTTACCTACCCTGGGGGAAGCGAGCTGCACTGTGGAGAGAAGCTGAAGGCCAGTGGGTCCCAGAGGAGAGAGGCCCCACATGCCAGAGACCACAAGTCAGGGCCAATTCCTGAGGCCTTGGTCACGCGGGGACTCGTGTAAACTAGATATTGTGTCAAAGAGACATGTCATCCTGCCGTCACAAGTAGTCTCAAAGAAGTTCCAAACCTGACTCGGCATTTCCAAAAATAATGCTGCGTCTTCCTTTCCCTCTGCTCCCCACAACTCGACTTTCTCTTTCCACCTCCAGCCCACAACCACCTTCACCCTCAGCTGTTGGTTATATCAATCAACAGCCTCATTTATTCCCTCTTTACCCATTCCCCAGGTTCTCTACACCCAGAACAAAGGCATCAACCTCACCTGAAACTTGTTATATATACAAATCTTCAGACCCCACTGCAGACTTTCTGACTCACAAACCCTATGGGGCGGGGGTGGGGTCAGATTTTAACAAGCTCCCCAGGTCTCTGTGGCACAGTGGGGTCACTGCTTCCCTGGGAGGGGAGTCCCGGAGCTGACCACAGGCCACTTCAGTTCATCCTCCTGATGTGGTATGAAAGAAATCTAGAAAACAAGTGGCCAAGACAGAACCCCCAGAGGGTGGGCCACGGCAGGAGACAATCCTCTTAAATGGATGGGAGTGGAGGGGAAGAACAGGGACCCTGCTGCACGAGGAAAGCTGTGTCTCTCATACCACTCAGACTGGGGTACCTACTGCGAGGCAAGGAGAGAACACGAAACTAGGTGTCTGGAGGCTCCCATGTCCCTCAGTCCTTCTGAAGCTGGTCATAATCCTCTGCAGCAAAGTCCAGGATTCAGAGAGGCACAATGCTGATTCCTGGGAGTCTCTGTGCCCAGCTAGAGACCCTACCCTCTACAGAGGTCAGGAGCAACCCCCCCGCTTCCGGGGCTACCAATGGGGTCACACCAAGTCATCAAGAGAGGCTTAGGTCAAAAGGCGTGTTGGGGCCTCTGGCGCTCAGTAAGATGTACAGCCCAGGGGCAGGAAGCAACACTCCTTCCCCAGCCTGGCAGCGGAGGCAGGGCGGGGGGCGGGGGGAAGAGGGGCACTAGTGACCATACCCACTAGGAGGTCAGTGCCTGTAGGCTCCCTAGCCTGCCCATCAACAATGTGCCTCAGAATCTGGGCTACTGGAAGGATTGCTGTTCAGTTGCTCAGTCATGTCCTACTCTTTGTGACCCCATGGACTGCAGCACACCAGGCTTCGCTGTCCTTCACCATCTCCCGGAATTTGCTCAAACTCCTCTCTATTGAGTCAGCGATGCCAGCCAGCTGGCAGGATAAGGGCAAGAAAGAAATGTCTTCCACGGCCCTGAAGCTGCTTATACCTGAGTCAGCTGCTCCTTGTGCTGCTAATAGGGCTTAAAAACGGAAATTACATGCCTAGAGCTTGCAGTATCTTTATCTTTTTTGTTTGTCTAGAAAGTCTTCCACATCCATCATTTCATGTGATGCGCAGAACTGGGGTGACCACAACTTCACCAATGGAGAAACTAAGGCTTCTAGAGGCCAAGTTTTTCAAAGTCAAAACATGGTCCATTGTGAGCATCACCTGGGAGCTTCTTAGAACTGTAATCTCCCAAGCCCCTACCAGATAAGTATCTGCCTTTTAGCAAGAGCACCAACCTAGTCTGAGAAGCACTGGGCTGGGTGCTTAAGATCTGGGGTTAGTTCAATATTCTTTTATAACAAGCAATACCACACTTTGAATGATAAGGACATCTTACAAGCAAAAGTTCATAAAAGTTCCCTGTCTTCTAGCCTGAGGCCTCTGTTAAACCACGTTTGTTTTGGTCTCAGCTACCCCAAAGGAGAGAAACTGAACGTCTGCATTCTCCTCAACTTCAGGACTCACTCCTAAGGCGCAAAGCTGCTACTTAGACACCAGGCAAAGGAAGAGCGATGTCGCCCTCAAGTGGCCACTGCAAACCCTGCCGCTCACACCACACCAGATCAGAACTGACTGGAGGAGGGGGATCGGATTCTCAGGAAGCCAATGCTACTCCAGATAACGCAGTATGCAGCGTTATTGTTTTGGGGGAAGTAAAAGCCCCATATTCCAGGCACACACTTTTCTAGAAGATTGTTACTGTTCAGTCATTCAGTCATGTTCAACTACTCCTGACACCATGAACAGCAGCATGACAGGCTTCCCTCAGTTCAGTTGCTCAGTCGTGTCTGACTCTTTGCAACCCCATGGACTGCAGCACACCAGGCTTCCCTGTACATTACCAATTCACGGAGCCTACTCATACTCACGTCCATCGCATCAGTGATGCCATCCAACCATCTCATCCTCTTGTCATCCCCTTCTGCTCCTGCCTTCAATCTTTCCCAGCATAAGGGTCTTTTCCAATGAGTCAGTCCTTCGCATCAGGTGGCCAAAGAATTGGAGTTTCAACTTCAGCATCAGTCCTTCCAATGAATATTCAGGACTGATTTCCTTTAAGATGGACTGGATAGATCTCCTTGCAGTCCAAGGGACTCTAAGAGTCTTCTCCAACACCACAGTTCAAAAGCATCAATTCCTCGGCACTCAGCTTTCTTTATAGTCCAACTCTCACATCCATACATGACCACTGGAAAAAACATAGCTCTGACTAGAGGGACCTGTGTTGGCAAAGTAATGTCTCTGCTTTTTAATATGCTGTCTAGGTTGGTCATAGCTTTTCTTCCAAGGAGTAAGCGTCTTTTAATTTCATGGCTGCAGTCACCATCTGCAGTGATTTTGGAGCCCCCCAAAATAAAGTCTGACACTGTTTCCACTGTTTCCCCATCTATTTCCCATGAAGTGATGGGACCGGATGCCATGATCTTCATTTTCTGAATGTTGAGCTTTAAGCCAACTTTTTCACTCTCCTCTTTCACTTTCATCAAGAGGCTTTTTAGTTCCTCTTCACTTTCTGCCATAAGGGTGGTGTCATCTGCATATCTGAGGTTAATGATATTTCTCCTGGCAATCTTGATTCCAGCTTGTGCTTCATCCAGCCCAGTGTTTCTCATGATGTACTCTGCATGTAAGTTAAATAAACAGGGTGACAATATACAGCCTTGACGTACTCCTTTCACTATCTCCCAGTTTGTTCAAATCCATGTCCATTGAGTCAATGACGCTATCTAACCATTTTATCTTCTGCTACCCCCTTCTCCTCCTGCCCTAAGTCTTTCCCAGCATCAGGGTCTTTTCCAATGAGTTGGCTCTTCCCATCAGATGACCAAAGTATTGGAGTTTTAGCTTCAGCATCAATCCTTCTAGTAAATATTCAGGACTATTTTCCTTTAGGATTAACTGGTTTGATCCTCCTGCAAGTCTTCTCCAGCCCCACAGTTTAAATATATCAATTCTTCAGTGCTCAGCCATTCTTTATGGTCCAAATCTCACATCTGTACATGACTACTGGAAAACCCATAGTAGGGATTCCTGGCTCCGCCATCCACCTGCTCTGTGAGCTTTGCATGCTTTGACCCTTTCCTCCTCCACAAAGAGTTGAATGTTTTCAAATATAGTTCTCATGTTTTTATTCACTGAAAATATTGTACGTATGGATTCAAGTATTCTGTGCTTCACGCTGGCTGCCCAGGGTAGTGGCAAACAAGGCAGGATCCATCCTTCAATTGGAAAATATAGATAAGGACAAGACTCACAGAGGAAAGGCCCCTCACCCATCTTCATTTAGGGCTGCATGTACGCTCTCAATTTTCCAAGCTCTATCCCACACAACCCTCCTAGTCCTCATGGCAGTCTCATGTGAGTTCAAGAGGCCTGTCCACCAGCATTGCTGAAAGGCACACTATCATTTGGGTCATCCTTTTTGGAACATCTACTAAACTCAGCTCATCCTCAGAAATGCCTTACCGGGATTTACAATCCTTCGCTGAGACACTGAGACTGTTTTCCAAGTGTTTTCAGTTTTCTCTCCCCCAAGCATTTACCCAAGTCTTGACTGAATAGTCCTCTATTTTAAAATGCACATAGAAAAATCAATGTACGTGGTAAGGGCCTGCTTACTTGTGATACGAATTTTGATCCTCCGTGATCCAGGACTCCAAATCTTACAAATTCACCTGACCTTTGAAGGATGTAAACACAGACCCAACTAATGGAAAAGAGCCCCAAACACAGCTGTCTATATATTTTTTTCTGTTGGTTTTTGAAACCAGCAAATCCCAGGCTAGAAGTAAATATTTCCCCTACTCTCCCTCTCTGCCCTTACTGCCATTATCAAAACCAGAATGACAAGGTCAGGATTAGCCTGGAAGTTGCTTGTGTATATTGGACAGATCTGGAAAGCATTCTGTATTAGGCTCACATCCTCTGAGGTCCTCCCTTCTCTGATCCACCAGAAACGCACTCCCTCCGTTATCCTCCTGGTGCTTCTACCCCAACATGGCAATTTTACCCTCTTGCCTCTAGCTTGCTGCTTAAGAGGTCCCCTCCCCTCTTCTTGTCTACATTGACCCCTGCCCCAAATGAGGTATCCAGCTCAGATGACCAGGGCAGTGAGGGTCATATCCCAGGGCTGCTCCAGCCAGAAGCAAGGGAGCACTACCCAGGGAAGGAATGCCAGTCTCCAGGTAACTGGTGGAAATTCTCCCCATTTGCACACAGGACAGTGGGCTGCTCCAGCCAGAAGCAAGGGAGCACTACCCAGGGAAGGAATGCCAGTCTCCAGGTAACTGGTGGAAATTCTCCCCATTTGCACACAGGACAGTGGGCCTAGGATGCTGCCTAACTTCCTTCCTTCCCAAGTTGATCTCTTAACTAGGCCAAGCTTCCTGACCAAATGCTCTCCTCCACCTGAGGCCTCACTGCATGCTCCTGAAGCAACCCCACAGCCACTAACCCCACTCCCACCTCTCAAACTCCCTCCTCCCTAACATGCCTGAGGCATGGTCATTCCCCTCTGGCAGTTCCTTGTTTCCTTCAAAGCCCCCACTTCTTTCTGACACAGACAAAAAGCCATCCTTTACTCCCTAAGGCAGGAACATACCGTGACCTCCGAAGCTTCCTTCCACAACAGCTGTAGCTACAGGATCCCTCAATTCCATGTTCTACAACTTCCTAATCTTATCCAGACTCCCAGGAGTATCTGCACTGACTCCTACAGACCAGGAGCTCCATCTGTCTATTAAGTCCTTTATTCCAGCTTTGAAACCTTGGAGCCATTCTTCTTAACATATACTTCTAGGGACCTTCTCTCATGGTCCAGTGGCCAGGACTCCACGCTCCCAAAGCAGATTTGACTCCTGGTCAGGGAACTAGATCCCACGTGCCACAACGAACAGTTCACATGCCTGCTACAACTGAAAAGATCCTGCATACCACCACAAAGATCAAAGATCCCATGAGCCACAACTAAGACCTGGTGCAATCAGATAAATACAAAAATAAAGCAAAACAAAACAAAACAAAGTCTAAAAATAAATCAAATACACTTCTAGTTCGCTTAACATTAGAAAACTCCAAAACGCTTATTACAGAAATCTTAAAAAACACAAACAAGCAAAAATTTCCTAATAAAAAAATCACTCCAATCCCACCTTGAGAAAAACCCATTTCATTTTGAAACATCTAGCCAGATTTGACTTTTATACAAACACATTCCATGTTCTTTCCAAACAAGAAATTGTGCAGTTTTATAACTGACAAATTTTACATAAGAAATGATGTTAAAGCTACTTAAAGAAAAATGATTGAAATCAACCAAATATACAGAAGTGTATTACCAAAAGCCAGATCAATAATATGCCAACTGGTCCTTGAAGCCTGGCCTGCGTGCCCTTGTCATTAACCCATAGACTGGCTACTCCCCCTGCTTCTAACAGCACTTTTTTTTTTTTAATCACTTTTCCATCTTCCCTTTTCCTCCAGTACCAAGACTTACTATTTACCCCTTCTTCTGGTTCACAACCCTAAAACATGGATTTTAAAAGTTCTACTACCTCCAACTTCCCCCAGGTCCAACTCACTCTACACCTATCACATGAGCATCCGTAAAACACTGTCACCCTCAGGCTAGAAGCCCAGTGCTCCACACCAGGACTCGTCTTTCAGCCCTAGCAAGCCCTACCACCTCTTTCACCTCTGACAGTTCCCGTACAAAAACCCCTTAAGATGCTGTCACTGGTCTAAAGCCTGTGTGAATCCTCACCAACCCCATGGGACCTGTGAAAGTTCTTCACATTAACCTGAAGCTGCCCCATTGCAAAACCTTCAACACCAGCCCTAGCTCTGCCTCCAACACCCTCTTCCCCAGTGACACAGAATGCTAGTACCTCTCCCGGTAAACAAGTCTGCTATACTCTCCAGGCAACTCGCAACATCCCCATAAAATGGCTACACTCTGGATAATCAGTAGCTTCCCGGCTGGGCCCAGGCTTCCCACTCACAATACCAGGTGTCTACTCTTCTCCCGGAGGCCCAGAGAAAAACAACTTTACTCCAGACACTCCTTCCAGGTGGCGAGTACCGGCTCTCTTGGTAGGCCTAGCACTGGGACTATTAAGTGGCAGGACTACAGGAAGGCCCTGCGCCTCTCCACATCTCAGCCCCATGCTTTGTACACTTACGGTCTATCCTGACAGCTTCATCCCTTCAGCACTCCCCACCACCCCACATATACACCCACACACACAGGCATGCGCACACTACTCCAACTATTATGGCAGCCACTGGTAAAAGCACATTCCGGGCCATGTCCTATTCTCTGAAGGGGCAGGCATCAGTCCTGGCACTGGCCATGGGGCCATAACTCACTTCTGCTATTGTAAAAACCCTCCAAATAAGGCCCAGTTAGAGGAGCAAGGTAAGGATTCCTAAACCAGAGAACTGGGCTGAGACTCAGCATGGGAGAGTCGAGTATGGTAAGAGAACTACTTCTTACCACCCAACGTGCTGAGCCTTGAATGTTCTTCAGTGTGGAGATCACTGACAAAAGTTAACAACTTGGAATTTAGCTAAGAGGACTCTTTACCTCCAGAGAAAATTTTTTATTGAAAACACAGACACACACACACAATTATGAAATTAAGAAAGCCATTCCTTAAGAGTGTAAGACAGGTTTCTTTTTATTAAGTTTTCCTAAACTTGTCTCATGTTTACTGAATGTTTTTCTTTGTGTAAGAATGTAACCTGGAGCTTTAACAAACCAATTTAGATAATGCAACCTGGACAAATGCTTGTCTGCACACAAGTCATCAACTGTTACTCTCTGGTCTGGTCTCCATGTAAATTCAATTGGTCTGCAAGCCTGTCTAAACAGAGATCAAGAAGACCACATCATCTTAATTCTAGTTTAAACCTCAAATTCAACCCCATCCCAAGTCCCACACCCTCCCCACACACAAAAGAAAATTTCTAGGAGAAATGGCCGTTAAGGACTGAGTCCAGTTGCATAAGTATTGGCTTAATCCTGCAGCCAGCACTCCAGAGTAGCTCCTGGCCTCACAGCAGGCCAGCTGAACTCCTGAAGCTGGACAGGTAGAGAATGGACAAAGGATGTTCTAAGAACAGGGCCAAGTCCTGGTGCTGCGAGGCTTCCATGCATGCTTACACGCCAACATAAATACACTTCCACCTTCCTCCTCTAAGCGACGTTTCTGTACAGCACTTTAGCGCTTATAACAGTCTGAATTTTTTAGTGCAGAGATGGACAGAAACTCATTCTAAATATGCAAGGTATACTCATTTCTAACAACATAAGTCAAAAGTAACAGAGAAGCCCTCTGTTATACAGATTAACAATTATTACAAAGGTCCATAATGTAACCAACAAAGCTTGTAACAGTTTCTAGAGCAAGGACTGGCTCTGGGCTCTAATACTACAGGTTTCCCTTCGAGTTCCCAAAATGCCTCACTCCGATCAACACCGCCCAAAGCGCTGTCTCGGGGAATGCTTTGGTGCTCCTGACAGTGACTGCAGAGTAAGAATGAGGCACTGCTAAAGTCAGGCGCCACCTTTTTTAACACTAAACTCAGGCTCATCCAGTACAATCCAGTGCATCTGTTTTTCATACAGTCTGTCAGCCGTTTAACACACACACATTGGCAGATTCATGACAGATGTTAATGCTTAACACATAAGTGACTGTGAATGAGCCAAAAAAGAACTTAATTCTCGTCCTAAGACTTCACGCTATACCTCAAATTTACACAGAATCTCTCTCACTTGAACAAGCAGGCCAGGATACAAATCTTTATACCATAATTAACAAGAATCAATCCCTCAGTTAAATTTACCATGCCTATATCCAACAATACATCTACCCAATTCTAACCTTCTGAAGAGAAAATTATTTGGACTTTGATGCTTGGGATATTAATGAACATACTTTCAGAAATATACATTCTCAAGAAGAACCTCCAGGTTTAAAATCCTCAGTTAACAACCTGCTCCAGGTGAAAGGGTCTATTTTCCCAAGAGCAACACACGGCATTTGTAATGGGAACCCCTTTTATCTGGGAAAGATGGGAAGATGGTGGGGGGGCAGACCCAGGGAAGCGGAGTGACACGTGAAGCTCAGAGCACACCTTTGTGTTCTATGTTAATCTATGCCATGCCCTAGCCCTCAGAAACAGAGGGAGAGCCCTCCCCCATCCCCACACCAGGCGGGGAGCATTTGTGGCAACCTCCACAGCAGAATTTTTAAGCACAACTCAGAGTTCCTGTCACTTATGTCATAACAAAAAGTTTGCTCGATAGCTAGGTATAGCCTGTGCCATAGCTCAACTTTCTAGAACAAACTTCTCTTTGTATAAGCATGATTAAACATAAAAGGAGGGAAGCATAAGCTCAGTAAGACTAACTGGGCTTCTAAATAGTACCGTTATGAAAAAGATACAATGCACTTCATTTCTGTATCTAACTATTTAGAAGTCAAAATGCTCCATACATTACCGATATCCCCTCCCCCTCAAGTCCCCTAAAAACTGACTAAGAAATCTCCAGTATTTAATTGCTCTAGTTGATATTTAGAACAAAGTTGACAACTTAAAGCTTTATAATAGTCTGTTTTAATATAAACAATTGTTGGAATCAATCAATGTCCATTTCAGGAAGCTTCTTGTCTGAATCCGAAGGCACAGCTGTGTCTGTACCCTGCTCAGCAGCCTGAGGGCCCGGGCTGTCTCCTTGTCCATCCACTGGTCCATTCTGCTCTGCATTTTTTTGCTCCTCTTTTGGAGGTTCCACTTTGGGTTTGGGCTTTGAAATTATAGGGCTGCAGATACTTGTCAGCTCCTAGAACAACAGGAGAGAAAACAGTGGTTTTTGTAATTTTACATAGCATACTAAAATCCAAGTCCACCCGCTCCTATCCTATCCCCAAGATATAAGCAAAGATGGAGTGATGAAATTCTCTATTAATAATACCAATACTGACTAGAAAAAACTATTAAATCTTTAAAATCATGAATTACTTTAATTTTAGCTTCGATCTCTTTTGCCTTGACAACTGGATCCACAGTCAGACTCTGCTTGTTCTGCAGATTCAGCTTATTATTCATCCACTCCATGGCCTCATTCGTGCTTTTTTCCACCTTCAGCATGTCAGCAGCATCCAAATGATCATACTGGTCCTCCTAAAACCAGAAGCCAACCAGAAAAGCGTCAAAGAATGATACGGTCCCTACTCAAATACTGCCTAGTTCTTCAGCATCTTCCAAAAAGTTACAATCTTTCCCAAAATGAAGCCCATCTAGTCTCACAAGCTATACATTCAACTCCCTAAGAATTAAATAAAGGAAAGTAACCTCAATTTTTAAAACAGAGGAAATACATTTCAAGGTCAAAAGGAATACACACATGGTGGCAATTAAAATGTTTCAGCAGTATAAACAACACATGCTTTATACAAAATCTTATAAATATAATTTTGCAAATAAATAAATATAATTTTACAATGTAAAAAAAAAAAGGCCATGTCGTTAGATATGAGACTGGAGGTTTAGGCATCGAAGTTAAGAAACAAAATAATTATGAATACAGTTTTTTAAAAGAATCCGAAGTAAAATTTTTAAATTAATCTTTGTAGAAAGCTTAGTTTATTATATTTAAGTTTCTTACATGCAAATGACATCACCTTTATGGCAGAAAGTAAAGAAGAACCAAAGAGCCTCTTGATGAAAGTGAAAGAGGAGAGTAAAAAAGTTGGCTTAAAGCTCAATATTCAGAAAACGAAGATCATGGCATTCAGTCCCATCACTTCATGACAAATAGATGGGGAAACAGTGGCTGACTTTATTTTTGGGGGCTCCAAAATCACTGCAGATGGTGACTGCAGCCATGAAATTAAAAGACATTTACTCCTTGGAAGGAAAGTTATGACCAACCTAGACAGCATATTAAAAAGCAGAGACATTACTTTGCCAACAAAGGTCCACCTAGTCAAGACTATGGTTTTTCCAATAGTCATGTATGGATGTGAGAGTTGGACTATAAAGAAAGCTGAGTGCCAAAGAATTGATGCTTTTCAACTGTGGTGTTGGAGAAGACTCTTGAAAGTTCCTTGGACTGTAAGGAGATCCAACCAGTCCATCCTAAAGGAGATTAGTCCTGGGTGTTCACTGCAAGGACTGATGTTAAAGCTGAAACGCCAATACTTTGGCCACCTGATGCAGAGAGCTGACTCACTGGAAAAGACCCTGATGCTGGGAAAGACTGAGGGCAGGAGGAGAAGGGGATGATGGAGGATGAGATGGTTGGATGGTATCACCGACTCAATGGACATGAGTTTGGGTAGGCTCTGGGAGCTGGTAATGGACAGGGAGGTCTGGCGTGCTGCAGTTCATGGGGTCACAAAGAGTTGGACACGACTGAGCAACTGAACTGAACTAACACTGACAATACATCAAGAACCTAGAGTATAAAAGTAGAATTAACCAAACTATTGACCAAAGTCTGGGAGCAACCCAGACCACAGGCCAATTCCCAGCTCCCCCAAGAGTAACCTGGGTAAGGATTAAACCACCTATTTCATAAATGTATGGTGTAGATTTAATGATATAATATATTTTGGAGTATATATAGTACTCAAGAAAATGATACACCCACAGTTTATTGCTGAAACAGTTCTACAAACTAAATTATTTGCCTAATGTGTTCTAAGACCAGACTAGAGCAAGTTAAGTCACTAATGAAACATTTCATAACAAGAAAAGGAAACTGAGTAATACTGCTCAATTACTGAGTCTCCTTACTAAGAGAAGCAGCAAATCCCAGGGTTCTTAACAAGGTTAAATAAAATATTATACATGTCATTAACATCCAAACAGAAAACAATGTTATTAAATAACAGAAAAAACTATTATGAAAATGTCTCAGAACTCTACCAAAACATTAGTAGGGAAGAGGAAAAAAAAGAAAAGATACCTTGTTTTTGAAAGAGCTGATTACTTTCATATACTGTTGGATTTGTTTCCCTAGTTCGTCAAATAATTTTGGTCTTTCTTCAGATTCCTGGAATCGCATCTTAATAGGCTGACCTAGATTCTTATTAGAAGACAGAATATACAAATTCTTCACAGGGGAGTTTAACAAAGCAGTATTTTTCTACTAAGACTGATTATGAATTAAAATACACTTAATCTCTGTGTTCTATATATAAGAAGTTGAATATTTTTCCCCAGACCATTGAAATATTATCCTCAGGCTTCATTAGAATATACATCAATACTGTTCCATGTGGAGCCACTGCAACTTGTCACCTGAACCCTAGTTCTCAAAATACACTGGGGAGACAACCAAAAATTAGATGCCTTCTGACAGTGATATACAACACTGTATATGACTTATACTTGCCAAAAATGTTTAAATCTGTATCTTACAAAGCCTCCAGCTCTAACCATAAATTTACCAATAAGATAAAACACCACAGGGGTGAAAATGAGTAAAACATAGACTGGGAATAAATTCTCCAGGACAAATGATTCAGTGTTTTCATCAACTGAGTAAAGGAAGAGAAACTGATGGAAGGAGAACTACAGGTGCAGATTTAAGAGAGGTATCAACACAATGTATGGGCCCTATTTGGATCCCGAGTCAAAGAAGCTAAAAAATAATTTATGAAACAAATGGAACCTCAAAACTGACTGAACATATGGTGATATTAATAGTGATGTTAAGGAATTTTTATACATGTGATAATGGTACAGCATAAGGTTATATTTTCTTTTAAATACACATTGATGTATTCTGGGGTTAAATGTAACCTAAGAGACTTGCTTAAAAATAACCGGAAGTGGAAAGGAGCAGAAATGGAACAAAACTGGACATAAGCTGACAATAGCTGAAGCTATTATTCTGTCTCCTTCCCTGTGTTAAGACAGGTCCAATTTAAAAAAAAAAAGTAAATAAAAAAACTCAATGAGCAGGAGCTCACTGGAGACTCTTAACATTCTTGCCAGAATGACAGGAAACTGCATGTACTTACTGTCCTTGAGCAATTTCATTCCCAAGGTTAGTCAACAATGGAATAGTTTAACAAGAAACTAAGTAACCAGAGAAATGGAAAAAGTTCTTGTGTACTTGCATCTTTTTCCAAACAAGAGGCCTCAACTTTTTAAATAATTCTTTGGACTTTTAACTCTTAAAGTGTAACTATCACTTCTTTACATACAAAACCAGTCACTTCTACTCTATTGAGAATTGAAGCTGTATATACACAGCCCTGCTCCAACTGCATTGTCACTGCCTGTTAGAGGACAGGAATACATCTTGTTAGTCTTTCCATTTCTTGACATTAAGAACACACTCGAGCTCCAATTCAGTAAAACATGTTATGTCTGAACTCAATTTTCAGAAAAATTGCTTTGTTATTATCAAGTTTTTGGTTTTTTTAAAAAGATAGTGAAACTAAGTGATAAAAAGTATAGCTTTTCAATCACTTTCAACCTGCCTTCATTTAACATGAGAATTACAATTTTGAGGTATTCTCCATGCAAAGTACAACATTTCACTTTCAAGAATCACTTACTTTTAGTTCAGCCAATTTATCAACGTAAACTTGCTTTGGCTGGTCTTCTCCATCCTCATATAGCCAATTTTCAGTATCTTCTAGTTTCAAGGTAAAATTATTACGGTCCTAAAGATGAAGGAAACAATGCAATTAAGTTGATCAAAAAATAGTTGATTCAGGAATAAAGAAACAGTCACAGACAATGATACATCTGGATTTTCTTTAAAACATGAGGTAGTGGGGAGATGGGGATATAGCAAACAAGACTGACACAATCTTATTTTGCTTTATAGGTACAAGGGGGTTTATTACACTGTTTTCTCCACTGTAGGAGTCATTTGGATATGTTTGAAAATTTCAGAATTAAAAATTACGTTTAAAAATAAGTGAGTTAATAGTAAATAACACTGTGTTGAAAGCTGAGAGAATAAATCTTTAAAGTTCTCATCACAAGAAAAAAATTAAGTATGTGTAGTGATAGATGTTTAGACTTATGATGGTAATTATTTCACAATGTATATAAACATCTAATCATTATGCTGTACATCTGAAACAACTAAAATGGTATGTCAATTATACGTAAATCTTTTTCTAACAAGTGAGTTAAAATCAGTATCAGGAGAAAACTGAGCTTTTTTGTAAAGAAAAATACTAGGTAAATAATAGCATTCAAGTGTATCAAAAAGTGACACACTGAAAAAAAGTGATGCACAAAGACTAACCTTTAGGAAACACTCCACCAATACTATATATATATAAAAAACTGGCCCCCCCAAAAAAGCATTTTATTTTGCTGTGTACCTACAGCTGCAAAACATCACTTGTAAGTACATTTAAGGATCCTCCCAGAAGACAAAATGAGCACACACTGAGGCACATACTTACATCTTCACTCACAAACTTCTCATATTCACCACTCAGCTTGTCTCTCATTTCGTACACATATTCTTCTACTGCATTCTTAGCATCATTCCTCTCTTTCTCTAGTTTATCCTGCATGATCATCTTACCCTGTGAACAGTAGTCAGACATTCAAAAAACTGAGACAATTTCCTCTTAACTATTAAGTAATACAGAAATAAAAGTTAAGAGAAGCCTTCTTCCCAAAATCCTCTTAGCTCTGCAAATCATCCGAGAAAAGAGCTGGAAGCGTTAGTCCTCAGGAAATTATGACGATCAAGTGAGAGTTTCGTAGGTATGCTTAGGGAAAAAGAGAGCAACAGAAGAAATAGCAAGATGTTGAAACTCACAAGTAAAAACAAGGAAAATGCTAGGACAAGAACTAAAAGAAACTATTAGCTCACTGTCACAAGGTGGGTATAACCTGCTTGTATTATATACCTAGGAAAAATAAAAATTATTCATATAGTATAGATGCTAAAGGTTCTATAAAACTATTCTAAGACCCAATGTACCTATCGTAAGAAACCTCACAAACAATTAATTGAATAATTGTGCCCCAAGGTCCCAAACACTGCATCACTCACCATAAGCAGAGCTACATACTGACTGGTAACAGGGAAAGAAACTAATAAACAAAACATTAAGGCTACTCTGAGTTCTCCCACTGATCGACTGCCCTGATCCTGGCCTCAAACATCCCAATCTCTAGTGAACAACCAAACTCACACACCCAAAAACATGAATGATACCTCCCCGAAATGTCAAAAGATTTCATAAGAGTTTTTAGCAATAGACGGATCACCATAAAACAATTTTGATGATATATCTTGGGATCTATTAAAAGTTGTCCTCCAATAGCCCAAAACATTCAATTGTTCCCAAACCCCACACAATGCATAAGGGTCACTAGACACAGCATTTGAACACTACGGTCACATTAATGTTCTAGCTTATTGCTCTAGCAGACTTAAAATAACCACCTCGTTTTCAATGTATAAGTTGAGCATCTCTCTGTCTATCTGCCATAAGAGCTGATTCTCAATTGGCAGGTCCACAGTACTGGTCTTCACTTTTGCCTTCTTGGCTTGAGGTGGTTGGTCCATCTTTTTGTCTTTTGATCCAGCTTGAGAGGTCTAAAATAAGAGAAGTCATTAAGTACACACACACAGACTCCAGCTTCCAAATGGGTCACGTTTCAAATGCTGGTTTTGCTTTTTTACTAACTTAAGTTTGTTCTCTTATAGTATCTGGAAAGTTAGAAATATATGAATAGTCAAATCCATAGAGATAAAAAGTAATGGTGGTTCCCAGAGGATGGGGGAAGAACAAATAGAGGAAATGGGAATTACTATTTCACAGGTATTTTTGGTTGGACAGATGAAAGTTCTGGAGACTGACTGCACCACAGTGTGATTATACTTAATACTACTAATCTGTACAAACATATACACTTATATACATACATATATGTATATACACACACACAAAAAAAAAAAACTCCCATTAACCCCTATACACATACACTTATATACACACATACACACAAAAACAAACTCCCATCACCCCACCATCAACATACCACTACAATTAAATATTCTCTAATTTTCTTCCACTCTTATCTAAACATACAAACGTGCATAGGAAATCAGTAGGGAGAAGGTAATGAAATTTTTAAGGATCAAAAATACAGCAATAAGATGACTTCCAGAGTATCTGTACCTATTTCGATTCTCACAAGGAGTAAGACAGTCCATTTTGCTGTACGCTGGCCACAAAGAGGAATTCATTTGCCGTGATCTATTATTTTCATTGGGGCAATAACCTTTTCTTACACATTTATAAAGCATATTTACTCCTCCAAATTGCCTAGTCATGTTTCATTCACCATGCTCTTGGGATCTTTGTGGGTTTTTACCCCAGGGATTGACTCTTTCAGATTTTTTCTAATCTTTTATTATTAGTCTACACAAGCTTTTTATTTTTTAACCCATCCATCTTTCCCTTTGTGATTGCTTTCACGCTTTCAAAGCTCCTGCCAATTCACAGATTAGAAAAATATTCATTCCAGCTTTTTTAGTATTTATTTATTTCTGGCTGGGCTGGACCTTCATTGCTGCTGCTGAGTCGCTTCAGTTGTGTCCGACTCTGTGCGACCCCATAGACGGCAGCCCACCAGTCTCCCCCGTCCCTGGGATTCTCCAGGCAAGAACACTGGAGTGGGTTGCCATTTCCTTCTCCAATGCATGAAAGAGAAAAGTGAAAGTGAAGTCGCTCAGTCTGTCCGACTGTTAGCGACCCCATGGACTGCAGCNCAAAGCTCCTGCCAATTCACAGATTAGAAAAATATTCATTCCAGCTTTTTTAGTATTTATTTATTTCTGGCTGGGCTGGACCTTCATTGCTGCTGCTGAGTCGCTTCAGTCGTGTCCGACTCTGTGTGACCCCATAGACGGCAGCCCACCAGTCTCCCCCGTCCCTGGGATTCTCCAGGCAAGAACACTGGAGTGGGTTGCCATTTCCTTCTCCAATGCATGAAAGAGAAAAGTGAAAGTGAAGTCGCTCAGTCTGTCCGACTGTTAGCGACCCCATGGACTGCAGCCCACCAGGCTACTCCGTCCATTGGATTTTCCAGGCAAGAGTACTGGGGTGGGGTGCCATTGCCTTCCCCGCTAAAAAGGCCTACAAAACACTAAAGCATCTGCAAGCATGATTTCCTCTGTCCATTATTTTCTCTTTTTACAATTATTTGCAAAGTTAAATTAATTAAAATTTGTTAACCGACATGAAAATGGGTACCTGACTTGAGCCTCCTAAAGGCTCTGCCAAACTTTTTTAAATGCCACAATCAGAAATACCTTAGAAGGTGAGATTGTGCCCTGCAATGTCATAAATAATTTGTAAGAAAAGCTGTTTTCAATGCTGATGACAAAATTTAAACATGAAAACTCAAAAGTTAAAAGAACGGGTTGTAACAGACCCAAAAATGTTACACATTCTTTTCAGTATTATTTACAAACTGTATTTCAATATATTATTATTTAGAACAGTATTTCAACGTAAAGGTAAGTTTCAGAAGACTTGACAAAATTTGAAAAAATCATGTTTCACTACTAGGTAAGACTAGGTCAGAGTAAGTTATGGGTAAGATGACTATTAGGAACAGCCATTCAGCAACCGGCATGAACCAATCACTAAGCTAGTCAAACTAGGGATTCTGAGTGCTTTCCTCCCACATGCCAACCAGACTGAAGTTCAAAGACCATCTTGCCAAACACACTTTCCAAACACACTACAAAATCTTGCTTTAAGACTTCAAATACGCTGGCAGAGAGGGGACAGCGGCACAGTCTGATGAGTGGGACTGATGGGTGCTGCACAACCTTAGCCAAGTTGACAAGGTCTTTTATTTCCCATGGACTTCCTGAGGACCCCAAGGCTACTGCTAACTGATTCACACTGCTTAAGACAGAGATTTCAACAATAATACAGTCCTGTAATCTCAAGCAAATGATTTGAAATTTTCTCCTTTCGATTTCTTTTGTATTAGGCTACTATCAATAGTTAAGTCCGTAATAAATTACCTGGAAAACTACAATAGTAAGACTCCGAAACTACACTGACAGGACAGAGCCACAAGATCTGAAGAAATCTCGTTTTATCACGGTAGAAAATAAAGTCCACCACATAGCTCTCAGTTTCACCCCAATGCACTGAGAGCTTTTGGTATGAAAGTAACTTAAAAGCTTCAAGACCTAAGCAAATTTATACTGTGTTAAATGCTTCAATTTTCATTATTTAAATACTGATTGGTAAGGCCTTGCCCAGGGATTTTCCAGTTGAATATTTATTTAAAAAAAGAAAATCACAATACTCAGACCATTCTTAAATGGGACAATCAGCCTCATGTAAAACTGGTGTAAATCAAAAGAGCATCTCAGAATTTGAGGCACAGGGACGTAAAGCTTCAAATTTAGAGATCAGTTTTCTGGCTTCTTGGAAACCAAAGCAGAAAGTTGTTACACTTTTTTTATGAAAGGCTTTTAAGTATTGTGGAGTTAATATTATTGAGTTTTATGTAAGGCAGAACTGAAAGACCTCTGAATTCTCTCTCTTCCTGGTACACAGTGTTATAAACAGCTCTTTAGGAGAATGTTACACTGATCTCTTAAATTATAAAGACTACAACATGTCAAAATTATGAGAACTGATCTAACTTTGCCTTTAAGAGTACTAGACTGGAACTTGTCATATATTATTTAAGGAAGACTCAGAGTGTTCATTAATGTTTATAATTTTAATATTTCTAAAGGCTGTTAAGGCAGCCTGGATATGTGCTGAAGGCCAAACTTTTAAATTTGGGGGATTTTTTAAACGAAAAACTATTCTAAATAAACTCTATTTCAACACCATAAAAAAAGGACTGTTCAAAGAAATGAACCAAGACATAATATGTCAGGTCAAAACCATGTATGTAAAAAGATAGCAGATCACACTGTACAATACAATTTATACCTCCATTTCTTCAGACTCCACCCTATTTTCTGCTGGTGTCTGCTGCTGTTGCTCTTCAACATGTGGCTCCTCCTGGTCCACTTGCATCTTCTGAAAAATAGGTCACATTGAATTCTGAAACTAGGAAATACTAGCAAAAGACTAAAGCAACTTTCACGACACATTGGCAAAAATCACAGGGTATGAAATTCCTGCTAATTACCAGCAATCAGACAAACCAGACTCTAATTCCAGCTATGACATATATGTTATACTTAGAACACAGAAGTTTTCCTCTCTGGATCTCAGTTACCACATCTATACAATGGAGATAACAATTACCTGCCCTTATATAAGCAAGAGTGGTTACAGAACTACATTATAAAGCCACAGCAGTACTCAGTGTGGCAATATGTACTTGCAATATGTACTTGCCCAAAGTACACAGTGTGGCAATATTTAACACAATAAAATTTGAAGAGAGCATGAGTTTGTCCTTGCTTCCTCATGAACACATTTCTCTCAAAAGTCTAAACTTCTTATAGTAGTTTTCATCCTCAAAAGTACAACCACTGTATGCATTAGGGAAAGTAGACACCTTGAAAATTCTGTTAGAAGTGCTTAAAGAACAAAGCCTACCAATAATAAAGATGTCTGTAGAGACCCTGAATCACACTAGCTTTCAATGCCTACGGCATATTATAATAGCCTTGGAGGTTTTTAAAACAAACACCTGGGCCATAGCCCAGACCAACTTTAACAACATCTGTGGGGATGAGACCTGAACATGTGCAGTTTTATAAAGCCTTGATTTTCACACATAATAAGGACAAGGCCCAGTGCATGACTCCAACAAATGAGTGTGAGTTCTATGCTACCTATGGAAATAATCAACTGAGACTCAGCATTCTCCAATAATCACAAAAGAATCAAGAATAACTCAAATTGACAAGTGCATGGTCTCAAGGAGGAAGCCAACTACGTCCCATTTCTATACAAATTCCATATAAAGACTGTGTGCTGGTTCACACGTGACGAGGTATGCATGCAAACCTACTCTCAGCAGCTGTCACCCTACTTGCTAGAATTTCTAGACAAGTGTCACCTCTGAGCCATTATAAATGGCCTAAAATGGTATAAAATTGTCTAGATTACCTCTTCCTCCTTTGCATTCTGATCTGTTTCCATCGGTTCCTCATTTTCCTCAAACTTGTGCACTTCCACTAGAGACGCACTGGACACACTGAAAATGCCATGGACATTTACTCGAACCTTGACTTTCACTTTTGAACTGGAGCCATCAGACTGAGGAGTGACTTTCTGAACTGAGAACTGAGCTAAGGACATATGAAAGACAAAAGAGAACACATAACCTAAGAGGATGAATTCAGACACAAATATATGCCCATACTGCCAGCTTATGTCCATTTCTCAGTGGAAGATCAGTAGCATGATACTTCCAATAAGCAAAGCGGGCACTCTTAGAACCTTAATACATCATCAGATTTCTCCTTCTTCTTTCCCATATAACCAAACTTTTAATCTTCTCCCAATTAAGAACTCAAGTATCCCCTAACTCTTCAAACATGTCCTTCCCTCCTGTCCCTTATCCCAATTCATCTTTATATGCTACTGCAGAGTAAATTCCTATAACAGATTTGTCACATTTTCATCTACTGAAAACCCCGAAAATTCCATATTCTTTGTCACTTATTAAGAAACTGCCATTTCTACATTCAGTTACTATACTAGCATTTTGCTCATGTTTTTAATTTCATAAAACTGTTAACTATTAATTATCATGTTTATTTCTGTTTTACAAGTGAGTAAAACACAGTAGGTTAACTTTCTAAGCTTCTAAGTGCCATTCAGGATGTTCCTAATACTTTACACATGTACTCTAGTTCTATAATTATCATTAACTCTAAATTCTCCCTCCTCAACTGGTATTATTTCCAGATACTAAGTTTCTCATAGTCAATGAAGAATGAAGACAACATGGTTCCATAGCCCATGGTACTATTTATCACAACCTGCTAATAATTTTTCTGTGTACACCTAATTCTACGTTAGGGTCAGAACTGAATACTTTCAGTAACCAGCATTACATTATGCACACAGTATAACAATAATGTGCATTAACCAAGAACTACAGCCCAGGGAATTCCTTGGTGATCCAATGGTCAGGACTCCATGCTTTCACTATCAAGGGCACAGGTTTGATTCCTGGTCAGGGAACTAAGATCTCATAAGCCACATGATGCAGCCAAAACATTTTTTAACTGATTAAAATTAATTTTAAAAACCTTAAAGAAAAAAAAGAACTTCAGTCCACAGTAGGAGATCCAATTAAATAATGACCATCCTGCTGGTTCTGAACCTGATAATAAAACTGAAAGGTTTTTTTATGCATGTGATTTAAAGTACTCAAATTTCAGTATATTATACTCACTTTGCTATTCCCATTCTGAAAGGCTTTTTTGTGCATGTGATTTAAAATACTCAAATTTCAGTATATTATACTTGCTTTGCTATTCCCATTCTCCCTAGTACACAATTTTTTTTAATTCCCAACTCTTTACTTACCTATAGCAGGATCTGGGTAAGGCAAATCTTGAGGAGAGCTATAATAAGCCTCAAGAGTGAAAGGTTCCTTTCTATAAAATGTGAGTACTTTAGAGAAAGGAGCAGCATGATTTTTTGAAAAGACTTCACA
This sequence comes from Oreotragus oreotragus, assembly GCA_006410675.1. Classification (NCBI taxonomy): domain Eukaryota; kingdom Metazoa; phylum Chordata; class Mammalia; order Artiodactyla; family Bovidae; genus Oreotragus; species Oreotragus oreotragus. The sequence continues at coordinate 125,665 of SJYX01014664.1, forward strand.
GTCACTGAATGGAGGAAAAAAGAACAAATTTAGGACATTTCTAACACTTTTACCCAGGTATTCTAGTTTTTTCATTATTGTACAACTCTAGTTACTCTTCTCAACTGGCATTTCCAGTTCATAAGAGTTTCCAAGAAAAACAAAAAATATAAGTGTATGTATATACAGTATCAGTTTTAAACACACACACACACACACACAATTCTATGCTACCTATGGAAATAATCAACTGAGACTCAGCATTCTCCAATAATCACAAAAGAATCAAGAATAACTCAAATTGACAAGTGCATGGTCTCAAGGAGGAAGCCAACTACGTCCCATTTCTATACAAATTCCATATAAAGACTGTGTGCTGGTTCACACGTGACGAGGTATGCATGCAAACCTACTCTCAGCAGCTGTCACCCTACTTGCTAGAATTTCTAGACAAGTGTCACCTCTGAGCCATTATAAATGGCCTAAAATGGTATAAAATTGTCTAGATTACCTCTTCCTCCTTTGCATTCTGATCTGTTTCCATCGGTTCCTCATTTTCCTCAAACTTGTGCACTTCCACTAGAGACGCACTGGACACACTGAAAATGCCATGGACATTTACTCGAACCTTGACTTTCACTTTTGAACTGGAGCCATCAGACTGAGGAGTGACTTTCTGAACTGAGAACTGAGCTAAGGACATATGAAAGACAAAAGAGAACACATAACCTAAGAGGATGAATTCAGACACAAATATATGCCCATACTGCCAGCTTATGTCCATTTCTCAGTGGAAGATCAGTAGCATGATACTTCCAATAAGCAAAGCGGGCACTCTTAGAACCTTAATACATCATCAGATTTCTCCTTCTTCTTTCCCATATAACCAAACTTTTAATCTTCTCCCAATTAAGAACTCAAGTATCCCCTAACTCTTCAAACATGTCCTTCCCTCCTGTCCCTTATCCCAATTCATCTTTATATGCTACTGCAGAGTAAATTCCTATAACAGATTTGTCACATTTTCATCTACTGAAAACCCCGAAAATTCCATATTCTTTGTCACTTATTAAGAAACTGCCATTTCTACATTCAGTTACTATACTAGCATTTTGCTCATGTTTTTAATTTCATAAAACTGTTAACTATTAATTATCATGTTTATTTCTGTTTTACAAGTGAGTAAAACACAGTAGGTTAACTTTCTAAGCTTCTAAGTGCCATTCAGGATGTTCCTAATACTTTACACATGTACTCTAGTTCTATAATTATCATTAACTCTAAATTCTCCCTCCTCAACTGGTATTATTTCCAGATACTAAGTTTCTCATAGTCAATGAAGAATGAAGACAACATGGTTCCATAGCCCATAGTACTATTTATCACAACCTGCTAATAATTTTTCTGTGTACACCTAATTCTACGTTAGGGTCAGAACTGAATACTTTCAGTAACCAGCATTACATTATGCACACAGTATAACAATAATGTGCATTAACCAAGAACTACAGCCCAGGGAATTCCTTGGTGATCCAATGGTCAGGACTCCATGCTTTCACTATCAAGGGCACAGGTTTGATTCCTGGTCAGGGAACTAAGATCTCATAAGCCACATGATGCAGCCAAAACATTTTTTAACTGATTAAAATTAATTTTAAAAACCTTAAAGAAAAAAAAGAACTTCAGTCCACAGTAGGAGATCCAATTAAATAATGACCATCCTGCTGGTTCTGAACCTGATAATAAAACTGAAAGGTTTTTTTATGCATGTGATTTAAAGTACTCAAATTTCAGTATATTATACTCACTTTGCTATTCCCATTCTGAAAGGCTTTTTTGTGCATGTGATTTAAAATACTCAAATTTCAGTATATTATACTTGCTTTGCTATTCCCATTCTCCCTAGTACACAATTTTTTTTAATTCCCAACTCTTTACTTACCTATAGCAGGATCTGGGTAAGGCAAATCTTGAGGAGAGCTATAATAAGCCTCAAGAGTGAAAGGTTCCTTTCTATAAAATGTGAGTACTTTAGAGAAAGGAGCAGCATGATTTTTTGAAAAGACTTCACAGTCACTGAATGGAGGAAAAAAGAACAAATTTAGGACATTTCTAACACTTTTACCCAGGTATTCTAGTTTTTTCATTATTGTACAACTCTAGTTACTCTTCTCAACTGGCATTTCCAGTTCATAAGAGTTTCCAAGAAAAACAAAAAATATAAGTGTATGTATATACAGTATCAGTTTTAAACACACACACACACACACACACACACACACACGCTTCAACACACGAAAGTAAAAGTGAAAGTGAAGTCGTATCCAACTCTTTGCAGCCCAATGGATTGTAGCCTGTCAGGCTCCTTCGTCCATGGGATTCTCCGGGAAAGAATATTAGAGTGGGTTGCCATTTCCTTCTCCAGAGGATCTTCCTGACCCAGGGATCGAACACAGGTCTCTCGTACTGCAGGCAGACTACCATCTGAGCCACCAGGGCACATAAAAGGCACCAATTATTTCAGCAGGATTAAATAAACAAAACTAGTAAGGACACAAACTTATTCTGATGAGTGAAATAAATAATCACTTTGCTTCATGCACTATAACATAAGAGATTTGTGTAAGCTGAAACAGAGTATTTACCAAGACTTAACTTGTTAAGTACAAAAATCATTAAAAAACACATTACCTTGACCCTTCTTCAGCTGGAGAATTCCATCTCAGAGATATTGGATATGGCACTACATCAGTGATAGAAAATTCTCTGACTTTGAAAGCAGGCGATAAGATTGCACACTAGAATAAGAATTTTTAAAAATTCCATTTGGCAAATAGGCATTATGAACTGTTATAAGACCTATAAGAAAAATGACTTCAGAAGAGCACCTACTTACATTAATAACTTAGCAGTATCTAAATAAGTGGTTTTTTAAGTGTCTATCATTTGTCAAATCACCCATTAATCTAGCTATTCCCTATTATTTTTCCATTAATCTCAACCTTTATTTAACTGATGTGTAACACTACTTCATGTAACAAATATGCCAAATTCTAGTAGTATTTCAGGCCTACTTATGTTTCTAATTAATTCTTTCATCTTATTACATGTTATATAGTACAAACAATTCCATTTATGAACGCCACCTCTAGTATCAATTTTAAAACAGATTTTTCAGAATCTTAGACCTTAAAATCAAGGAGCTAGTCTCAGACCAGTTGGATACATTAACCACTGCTGTACTGCTACAATGATCTGTCAGTGGCTACCTGTCAAAGAAAGCAAGCTCACCTGCAATGCACAGCCTCGAGTAACAGCTTCATCGGCATTTAGTGTTGTACTAATTTCTTTACCAAAAAATTTGCTGATCTTCTCTTTCACTGCAGGGATTCGTGTTGCACCACCAACTATCTCCACTGCATAAATATCTTCTTTCTTTAACTCTATTTAAAAACAATTAGAATAAACATTTAGATTAAAAGGATCTTTCAATTCATGTTTTACAATGAAATAAAAGAGCAATATAACATCGTATCTCAACAAAATAATTCACAAATATACAAGAAAACCCACCACCACTCTTCATCCCCTCCACAGTAACATACACACAAAAGTGTGTGCCATTTGGAAGCAGGTAGTTGTATTTTAATGCTCAAAATAATGACGGCAGGGTGGCACAACAGTATTGAGATTTAAGAGGTGAGGGTGAGGAATAGCTAAAGTCCTATAGTGCCTAAGTCCTGCAATCTCAGAAAGAGTCACACAAATAAGTATTAGAATACCAACAGTTAAGCTAGCCATAAAGAAACTAAAAGGGCTGACACAAAGTGGTAAGGAAGTTCTGTCTGACCCAGCCTGACAGGCCTGCGTGGACTAAGACGAAACAGACTGCAGGACACAGTCTGAGAGTATCAGCCAAGGGACCTCAGGGCTCTGCTGGCTCAGATTATAACACAGGTTCAGTCTCCTCATAACAGAAGGAAAGAGGCTACCACCCAAGGCTCTGCTGTCAGTCATAAAATACCTCTTAATACCACTTGGTTTCCTGCTCACATTTTCTATGACAATCTGTTGAGTGACAATCTGTTGAGAAGGGCTATTAAAAGAAATGGGCTGTACCAGTATGAAAAGAACATGCATTTGTCAAAATCCCTCCATTTTCATATCTGAGCCTATGTCAAGATCAGAGTACAAGAGTGGACTCTAGGAAAAGGTCTGTCAAAGATTTGGGAAACAACAGTAATATATTCCTAAATCAAACTTCTACCTTTTACCCTGAGATTAAATTAAGTATGTGGTTATCATATCCTCTCCCTTCTTAGTCAACAAGATTCACTGACAGAAAGTCCTACAAAACTACCACAGCAGCATTGCTAAAGATAATTTTTGCCACCATGAATTATCTGAGACATTAAACCCATCTTTGAATCTGTCTGAATTATGTTTCCAGGGAAAACTATTAAGACTTTCCCAACACTACTGGAGGTACTGCAGGGTGAAGAAAGAAGTTTATTATAGCATTGAAGTAGTTCATACAACAAACACTGGTAGAACTGGGGGTGGGGGCGGTGGGGAGAGTTAACATTCTCCAAACAGCCCAAGATGAACAATTAATCACAAAAATACTTACTGGCCTGTTCCAAAACACTACGAAGTGGTGGCTCCACTCTAGCTAAGAGATCATCACACATCTCCAGGAATTTGCCTCTATGGAAAAAAAAAAAACAGGTCAAGTCACAGTTCACTCTTATACAGAATAAATACCTATAATCAAACAGACATAACAAGCACTGGCAAAGATGCAAAGAAACTGGACCTCATATACATTCTTGGCAGGAATATAAAATGTTACAGCCACTTTGGAAGAGTTTAGCAATTCCTCAACATATTAAACATGGTGCTCCCATATGACCCAGCAATGGCACTCTAGGTGTTTCTCCACAACTGAAAACATGTGACTACACGAAACTCCACACATGAATGGTCACACCAACATTATTCACAAGAGGCAAAAAAGTATGAAAAAACCTAATATCCATTAACTGTATTCAGCAAAAAGGGATGAAAATAATAAAAAGGACTGATTACATGCTGAAACGTCGATGAACTTTGAAAACTTTATGCTAGGTAAAATAAAGCCAATCACAAAGAAGACGTATTATATGACTGACCCCATTTATATGAAACTATCAGAACTAAATCCAAAGAGACAAAGATTAATGACTACCTAGGGCTAAGGACAGGAAGAACAAATGGGGAAAGACAAGTTACTGGGTAAGGAGATTTTTTTTCCCCCTTTAATTAGTGCTTTATTTTTTAGACTGGTTTTAGGTTTACAGAGAAATAAACAGAAGTAGAGAAATCTCATAAACCTCTTACTCCCAACTCAGCTTCCCTATTAGCATCTTGCATTAATAAGATGCAGTTCTAACAACCGATGAGTCAATACTGAAACATGGTAGTATAAATTAAGGTTCTACATAATTTGACAAATGGTGCAAGTATTCACCATTACCATACTGTACTGAATAGTTTCACTACTCTAAAAATCTTCCATACTCTATTCATCCCTCCCGTCCACTGAACCTCTAACCATTGATCTTTTTATTGTCTCCACAGTATTCTCTCTTCTAGAATGTCATATTGTTATTATATAGAAGGTCATATATAATGTCAAATATTTCTAGAATGTCATATAGTTGGAATCATACAGCCTTTTTAGACTGACTACTATTGCTTAGAAATATACATTTAAGATTTTCCCATGTCTTTTCACAGAATGATTGCTCATCTAGAGCTTCTTTATGAGGTGATGAAAATATTCTAAAACTCGGTTGTGGTAATGGTTGCACAATTCTGTGAATACGTTAAAACCCACTGAATTATAAGTGTGTTAACTTTTACAAATTACATCTCAAAAAAAGAAAAACAGTATAGGTATAGAATGCACCCACCAGAATGGCAAAACTTCAAGATCACTAATACCAATATTGATGAAGATATGTAGCAACCAAAATCAAGTTTAAAATGACAGTTTTGCTCCTAATATCAAAAAAGTGAAAGAGTTAAGAGTCCAGCAATAGGAGAAAACCTAAGTCTACAGTGTCATACTAGGCAGCAATACACAAGAAGAATAGATGATATATGCAACAACTAAGTCAGGGGTCCAAAGCCCAGGCCACAGACCAGCACTGGTCCTTGGCCTGTTAGGAACCAGGCCACACAGCGGGAAGTGACTGGAGGGCAAGCTTCATTTGTATTTACAGTCATTCCCAATCACTCGCATTACTACCTGAGCTCCACCTCCTGTCAGATCAGCAGCAGCGTAATAAATGTAATGGTCTTGAATCATCCAGGAATCATTGCCATCTTCCCTACCCCCAACATCTATGGAAAAACTGTCTTCCACGAAACCAGGCCCTGTTGCCGAAACAGCTGGGGACTGCTGATCTAAATGAATCTGTTTCATGCTGACCAAAGAAGTCTTACACCAAAGACGAAATACTGTATGATTACATTCATACTTCTAGAAAAGGTAAGCGTAATCTATGCCCCTCAAAACAAAAGACCTTATCAGTGGCTGCCCTGGAGGATAGAGGCCTGAGAAAACTTCTAAAATGATGGAGTGGTTTGCAGGATGCATGCAACTGACACTTAAAACTTGGGCATGTCTTTATGTAAAGTATATCCGAAACTACAAACATTAAACTCTGGTTAATATGCCTACTTAAAAGTGTCTAGATAGATGGCTTTGAGATGCATCAAAATATAAAACTGATGGGTAGGCAGAAGGACGGACAGATCAATGGGGAGGTGAAAAACCAAGTAGCTACCACTATCGGAAGAGCCTAAGCGGCAAATGAGTATTCACTAAAATTCTTCCACCTTTGCTGCATATTTGAAAATGTCCATATAAAAAGATGAAAAATGAAGTACACAGAGCTTATTCCAGAAAGACAGCAGTGGCAGTGGCAGAGGTTGTTCCTTTTTATAAAGTTTTACTGAAAAACTCACATACAATAGAAATGACACAAAAAGGGTCATATTTAAGTGCACAATTCACTGGCTTTTAGTATATTCAGAACTTGCAAGCATCACCACCATCAATTTTGAAACATTACCATCACCCTAAAAGAGTATTTTTACCACCATTAACATTATTCTTCCAACTCCAGCAAAACTCTAGCCCTAGGCAACCACTCATTTTGGACATTTCATATAAAAACAATTAGACAAAATGTAGTAATTTTAACTTATTTCTTTCCTCTAGCATAAACTTTTCAAGGTTCATTCATGCTATACTATGCATCTATACAACAGTTTTTTAATTGCCAAAGAATATTCTATTATATTGACGTATCATATTTTGTTTATCTAGTTTTTCAGTTGATGGGAATCTGGGCTGTTTCCATTTTGGGGGTATTATAAACAGTGCTGCTATGAACATTTGTGTATAAATTTTTGTATAAATGTGTTTTCAGTTCTCTTGGATATAAACCTAAGAGCAGAAATGCTGAATCATATGGTAACTCAGTATTTTACTCATTTTTACGTGAAATAAGTATTTCTGAGCTTTTAGGAGCGAAGTGAGCACTTCCACTAGAGACACACTGGACACACTGAAAATGGTTTGGTGATTCCACAAAAATCTAAGTATATAATCACCCCATGACCAAACAATTCCACTCCTGGCTACATACCCAAAAGAACTGAAAACAAGACACTCAAACAACTTGTGGTGAATGTTTATAAAGCACTCATCACAAAAGCTAAAAGGTGGAAACACAGATGTCCAGTAATTGATGAATGGATAAATAAAATGATATGCCCACACAAATGGAATATTACTTGCCATAAAAAGCAACAAGGTACGAACACATACAACGTGGATGAACTTAAAAACATTAAGTTAAAGAAGCCAGACACAAAAGAAGCCAAGCATATAGTGTAGGATTCCACCTAATACATTATACAAACACAAGAAAGCTACAGTTTAATGGAAAAAAAAAATGAAAACCATCACTTCAAGTAGAAGAAAAAGCTGACTACAATCTGGTTACTAGGCACAGTAATCTAATTCTGACAGACTGGAAGCAATTCTGATGCCCATCTCAATATTCTGAGCGTGGCTCAGGCCACACTTTCCCAAACCCTCCATTAGTCTCCTTTCAATTCTACCAGTAAGTAGAGTTCACATCCTGAGGAACATCCAAACAACCTGACCTGGCAATGGAAACATTCTGGATGTTTCTGAGGATAACCCTGAAACATCAAATTACCCAGAATTCTTATCATGTTATACAAAAAGACCTGTTGTCTCAAGTGATACTGAATTACTCAAAAACACAATTTCTGAATCAATGACTAAAGCAAATTCCATATAATTCTGCATTAAAGCACTCTGTCCTGAATTTATGAAAACTAGTGACTCACGCTTAACACAGGCACATGTCAAAGAACTGCCAATTTCTTGGAACATTCAATTAACCAATTAACCAGAACAAACCAATTAGTTGAATTTATTTGAATAATCAAACTCAACCTTCACATTAAAGGCAAGATCCTGAATGGCCTCTAATTTTTACCTACAAAATCTGAAGCTGTAACAATCATGATAACTTCAACAATTAGATAATTAAGGCTAATACAGAGACACACCACAGTTCAGTTTACTGTCAAAATATCAATATGGTTACCTATTCATAGTTCCAGAAACATCAACATCATTCATAAAACATTCGATGCTCAAAGGAAGGTCTGAAGCATTTGCGCTCATCAATTTCTTGAGTTTCTCACACTCCTGAGACAGTCGTAATAATGCACGGATTTTGGACTTTATGTCTAGCTTGTATTTCTTTCCAAATTCTTCACAAAAATGATTTACTAGCACCTCATCAAATTTTCTGCCTCCCAGTGTTGTGTCAAATGCAGTGGCCAGAACCTTTGGGAAAAGATGATAATTAGTTAAAAAACTAACCAATTTAAAATTTTATCATGAAATATATTTAACTGGTAAACTGTAATAAAAAGGTGGTAAGGAACATTAAGGTCGAAACAAGACAATGTGCATATGTCATTTAAACAAGGTTACAACCACTATGAAATGCGACATCATAACCCTCCGTTTACATATCTAGACAGATCAGACAATCTATAGGTCACAAAGGATATTAACTGGTAGAAGTAGAATTCAAAACCCAATCTCAATTTCAAAACCTATGCCTTCCCCACTACACCAATCTGACTCCAAACAATAATTATAATTCAAGAGCCAATACACTAACATGTCATATACAGTTCTAGTCTTATCTCTACCACAGAACTGCAAATAATACCAAAGGCTTATTTAGCTCCATGCAATTTACCACCAGAAAATATGCTAAAGCCTTAACTCACAGTAATCTGTTTCTATTCAACACAGAAGACTACAATTAGGTTGGGTTATCCTTTTCTAAATCTCTAAAGGAAACCAGAAGCAAACTAGATCTAATCAGATTCAATAATAGAAAACTGGCTAAGTAAGTAATGACCAACATCCAAAGAATGTTAAATGTCCTCAGGAACTTTTTCTTAGTGAGTGATCTCATGAAAGAAAGAAAGAAAGAAAAAAAAAAAAAACCACAGAACTGAGTACAGTTCTGTGTAATTCCAACTTTGTTTTCATAAATGACTAGAATGAAATATATCAAACTGTAGTAAGATCATGAATGTCTTTCCTTCATATATATATGTTTCCAAATTTGGTATGATTCTACAGTAAGTATTTTGATAGTTAAATTTAAACTGTAATTGGAAAACTGACAAGTAACAGCTGATAGTGAAGCAAAGACTAATACACATCACTCTGACTCAAAGACAAGACTAAATTATAGCCAATACCTGCTGTCTAAAAAGGTGAGAGTATAAAGTGGAATTTAGAAATAATCCTATTATGGATAAAAGTAAAGCTTAAACACTGAGAATAACACTTGGCCCACCATTTATATCTGTAAAAATCATGATCCTCTTATTTCCCAACCATCCTCAAGATCTGCTTTATATTAAAAAAAAGAAAGGGAACAAATCAGAATATAAAGCAGAAGCAAGTCCATTTTTCAAAGAAACAAAGGACTGTAACAAAGAGCAACTCAAAATACCCTTCAAATCTAACAAATACTTATTCTGGGATAAGTAGTTCCATTGGACCAACCCCCAAGTTGGGGGAGCAGAAAGCCAATTTAGAGCCAGCAGCAAAAACCCTGATACAAAACCCAAGTAATTAAAGGAAATATACAGGTTATCCTTGGTTTTTAAGTATACTCTAGATAAAATCACCAAGCTAGAAAATTGATTTTATGTACCGAGAACTAGCAAATACTATCAAATCTGCCTGTGACCCATAAATAGGAAACAAACTTATGGTTACCAAGGTTAATCACAGGAAGGTGAGGGGGAGGGATAAATTAGGAAGATGGGATTAACACTACTATAAATAAAATAGAGAACCAATAAGGACCTACTGTATAGCACAGGGAACTACACTCAGTATTTTGCAATTTTGTAATTTTCCCTATAAGGAAAAAAGAATCTGAAAAAGAATTTATCAATATTTGTATAACTGAATCACTATGCCGTAGTACCTGAAATTAACACAACATTGTAATAAATCAACTACACTTCAATTAAATTTTAACTCACTGAACACCTAAAATCTATACCTTTCACTCTACATAAATTTTACTTTAATAAAGAGACTAATATAGGAAGTGTATATACAAACTAACAAAGCTTTTTTCAGCTGTGACCAGCATCACCCTCCGGTCCCTCTTTGCCATTAACATTACTAGACTTCTCTGTGTACAAAACTGCTTTCTCCAGAGCTCTATCATCTCTAGACTTCTAGACTAGAACTCCTAGGCTGGTTTCTTTTGGCCAGACAAGTTCTAGTCACTCCACCCAGTTCCCAGAACATTCAAAACCTTAAGAGAATACCTTTATCATCCCTTAATCCTCGGAGTAAGACATCTGAAGGGACTCCCTTCAGATTAAAGACTCCCTCTAGTAAACCTGCAAAGTAAACATTATTTTCCCCACATTACAGACAAAAAAAAATACAGGCTCAAGAATCTAAGGACTTTTTCCTCAAGTTCTATGCTCTTTACTTCATTATCTTGTCAATGCCTCAAAAATTACTTTGGGCCTCCAACTTCCACCCCACCCCTACACAACTAATTTCTAGTTCCGACAGCTCATACCAAGTCTCCACCAGTGAAACGAAACTCTTTGAGACATACTTATTCATGGCTGAGGCAGGCCCTCACTAGTTTCCCTAGTGGCCTCCTTTGGTTGCAGGGCCTTCTCATGCTGCAGAGCACAGGCTCTAGGTATCCGAGATTCAGTACTTGGGTGCACAGGCTCAACAGCCGCAGCCCAAGGGCTCTAGAGCACAGGGTCAACAGCTGTGGCACACAGGCTTCACTGCTGAGCAGCATGTGGCATCTTCCTGGACCGAGAACAAACCCATATCCCCTGCACTGGCAGGACGATTGTTAACCACTGGACCACCAGGGAAGCCCCGAAACACAACTCCATAACCAACTACTTTACGTTGCCTCTCATGAATTCCTAATTATCATACATCTATAATACAGTCTTCTGGGAAAAGTATACTTACTTTAAGTTTTCCTCTATTAAATGCACATACAGAAACTTGATAAGAAGAATGCCCCATGTCTACAAAAACTACATTTCTTGGTTTCTCTTCTAAGGCAGGAAGATCTTGTTTATAGATTCCATATGCAAGAGCAACTACACAATAATACAAAAATAAACATAATGTTATCATTTTAGTAGTAAAATTAAAATTCATTTACATAGGAAAAATATATTTACAGCTACAAAAAAAAGATTCAAAATCCTTATAAGCTCTGCATGGTTTATTCACGAATAACACTGACTTCGAAGAGATATACGTTGACATTTATTTCACTTTGGCTTCCTTAATGTTTTCCAATTTCCAGATCCAGCAACTGTGGCAATTTTTTCCAAAACCACTTTCTCCCACTTTTCCAAACATTTTCCCCCATATTCCCTTGTGCCATCTCTCAACATTCCTATATATTTTGCCTCCTGATATCTTGCTTTATAAACCCCAGCCCTCTGACTCTACCAGCCCATAAGTGGGGAGAAAAACCTAATATTTAAACCAAAGCAATGCTCCAAACACGTAATAAATGCACTTCCTTTCCAAAAAAGCATGCAATTAAATATCAAAGTGCTAGGAAGATACAGAAAAAGTACTTGTCAAGTAAACTTTTCATCCGTGACAGAGTACCCAAAAATACTGGTAAGGACTCCAAGTAAAATATGGAATAAGAAACCCTAGGGTTTTAAGATTTCACAACCTTTGAGATTGAGCAAGTGAAAAAAAAATGTCAGTTAGCAGTCACTTACCTGCAGTAGTTTCATTCATTAATCGCAGACAATTGAGACCGGCAATCTGTGTTGCATCCATCACTGATCGTCTTTCTGCATCAGTATAGAAACAAGGAACCTATAAAAAGAATTTTTTAATTTACCATTATTATGGAGATTCCTGATTTAAAATATACCTGTCAAAAAAAAACAGTAAAATCCAGAAATGCCCTCAAATAGCTACAGCTATCTACTCTGTATATGATCAAGGAAATCTTTCAAACCAGTACAGCATATCTGGGCTGTTCTATAGTCTTGGGACAAATGGACAGTCATATAGAAAATAAAATAAAGCTGCATCCCTACTAAACACCAAATACCAAAATATATTTCAAACCAAAGATGTAAATGTTTTTTAAAAATCATGAGTATCAGAATAAAAGGGAATCTTTACTGTCAAACAAAGAAGGAGGAAAAAAAGAAGGGATTTTCTAAATATAACACAAAATCCAAAAGAAAAAGCAAGTCAAGATGAGCATCCTCTGGTGGCCAGTGCTGGGTCCCAAGATGTGGCTGGGAAATCAGTGGCACTGGGGCCACGGGCAACAGCAAGCAGGACTGCTCGCTACCTCTCACTCGCCTGGCAGCAACAACAGCGGGCACCAGCAAGGCCCATGGGAGTGGGGGCACAGCCCAGTATGTGGGACACTCAGCTGGACCCTGGTTCACTCAACCTACATGATGCTTTTCTTGCTCTGGAAGCTGGTGCAGTGGCTAGGATTTACTGCCTCTGAGATCTTTGTGCATTTGCTGGGTGTTTTGTGCGCTACTAGCCCTGTGTGATTACAGCCAGGCTCCAAGCTTCTCCTGGCTAAACATGTTTGTGCCCTTCTTCACTGCTCACAAGCTTGGCACCTACTTCCCCACTATCATCTCCATGCACCTCTCCCAGGACAGAGAGAAGCGGCTGGCTGTGCTCACTCAGCCTTTTCTGCTGCTGCTGCTAAGTTGCTTCAGTCGTGTCCGTCTCTGTGTGACCACATAGATGGCAGCCCACCAGGCTCCCCGTCCCTGGGATTCTCCAGGTAAGAACACTGGAGTGGGTTGCCATTTCCTTCTCCAATGCATGGAAGTGAAAAGTGAAAGTGAAGTCGCTCAATCGTGTCTGACTTGGAGCGACCCCATGGACTGCAGCCTACCAGGCTCCTCCAATCCATGCGATTTTCTAGGCAAGAGTACTGGTGTGGCTTGCCATTGCCTTCTCCTCAGCCTTTTCTGGGTATACACAATTCAAGTTCAAGATGATGTTGTGCCAGAAGCTGGTAGAGCAAACTTAGGAGCTCTGATTTGGCCTGATCATGTCTCACATCTTCACTCTCCTGAAGTTGCTCATGAGCTGCACCTGCTGAGGCAACTAGCCTTGCAGAGGATAAGCCGGACCCCAGGCTGAGGTCCCACTTCCACCATACCACTGAAGAAGCCTGGGCCTCAAAGTCGGCTTGTACCCTGCCCAGTGCCCACTTTTCTCTATACCTGTCATGTCTAAAATTATTCCCTCAGCAGGGATACAAAGAGCAGCCTTGATCCTTAAAATGTATTCCCTCCTATTTCACGCTTTGAATAGCTAATCCTGAATCAAGATCCTAGTAAAAGCCCAAGGCCAGACAGTCCTGACCTCCTCTGACAGTTGAAAACTGCATATAAGAAAAATGGTCTGATGATCCCTGAGTATTTTCATGGATCTGGGAAAGGACTCGTCGTACAAAGGCTGCTAAGCTGGAATCAGTGTTTCCCCTGGCCAGCAGAGCCAACCTGTGAGTTCTCTGCCCCATCCCGAGACGAGACTTCCTTGACACGCGACCTCTTTTTTAAAAAGTGTAAACTAGCTTGTGAATCCTCCCCTGTGCTACTGTGGAGGATGGCCCTTATCGTCATTCCAACCCAGCCACAGTATGTTGAGTAAGCATGATTGGGACCCTCTCTGGAGTCCTGTCGCCGGAGAAAAAAGAACTTTTCACTTGCTTTCAAGGCACTACCTGGCTTCCAATCTCAGGAGACTGCAGTGCCATGACTCTTCCACCACTTTGTGGCCAGCACTGTTAGCGCACCTAAGACAGATACAGGACCAGACAGATCTTTTCAAGAAAACTGGAGACACCAAGAGAACATTTGATGCAAAGATGGGCACAATAAAGGACAGAAACGCCAAAGACCTAACAAAAGTAGAAGAGATTAAGAAGAGGTGGCAAGAATACAGAGAAGTGTACAGAAAAGGTCTTAATGACCTGGATAACCACGATGGCATGATCACTCACCTAGAGCCAGACAGCCTGGAATATGAAGTTAAGTGAACCTTAGGAAGCATTCCGACGAACAAAGCTAGTAGTGATGGAATTCCAGTTAAGCTATTTCTAATTCCACAACAGGATGCTGTTAAAGTGCTGCACTCAATATGCCAGCAAATTTGGAAAACTCAGCAGTGGCCCCAGGACTGAAAAGGGTCAGTTTTCATTCCAAATGGTTACCAAGGTTAATCACAGGAAGGTGAGGGGGAGGGATAAATTAGGAAGATGGGATTAACACTACTATAAATAAAATAGAGAACCAATAAGGACCTACTGTATAGCACAGGGAACTACACTCAGTATTTTGCAATTTTGTAATTTTCCCTATAAGGAAAAAAGAATCTGAAAAAGAATTTATCAATATTTGTATAACTGAATCACTATGCCGTAGTACCTGAAATTAACACAACATTGTAATAAATCAACTACACTTCAATTAAATTTTAACTCACTGAACACCTAAAATCTATACCTTTCACTCTACATAAATTTTACTTTAATAAAGAGACTAATATAGGAAGTGTATATACAAACTAACAAAGCTTTTTTCAGCTGTGACCAGCATCACCCTCCGGTCCCTCTTTGCCATTAACATTACTAGACTTCTCTGTGTACAAAACTGCTTTCTCCAGAGCTCTATCATCTCTAGACTTCTAGACTAGAACTCCTAGGCTGGTTTCTTTTGGCCAGACAAGTTCTAGTCACTCCACCCAGTTCCCAGAACATTCAAAACCTTAAGAGAATACCTTTATCATCCCTTAATCCTCGGAGTAAGACATCTGAAGGGACTCCCTTCAGATTAAAGACTCCCTCTAGTAAACCTGCAAAGTAAACATTATTTTCCCCACATTACAGACAAAAAAAAATACAGGCTCAAGAATCTAAGGACTTTTTCCTCAAGTTCTATGCTCTTTACTTCATTATCTTGTCAATGCCTCAAAAATTACTTTGGGCCTCCAACTTCCACCCCACCCCTACACAACTAATTTCTAGTTCCGACAGCTCATACCAAGTCTCCACCAGTGAAACGAAACTCTTTGAGACATACTTATTCATGGCTGAGGCAGGCCCTCACTAGTTTCCCTAGTGGCCTCCTTTGGTTGCAGGGCCTTCTCATGCTGCAGAGCACAGGCTCTAGGTATCCGAGATTCAGTACTTGGGTGCACAGGCTCAACAGCCGCAGCCCAAGGGCTCTAGAGCACAGGGTCAACAGCTGTGGCACACAGGCTTCACTGCTGAGCAGCATGTGGCATCTTCCTGGACCGAGAACAAACCCATATCCCCTGCACTGGCAGGACGATTGTTAACCACTGGACCACCAGGGAAGCCCCGAAACACAACTCCATAACCAACTACTTTACGTTGCCTCTCATGAATTCCTAATTATCATACATCTATAATACAGTCTTCTGGGAAAAGTATACTTACTTTAAGTTTTCCTCTATTAAATGCACATACAGAAACTTGATAAGAAGAATGCCCCATGTCTACAAAAACTACATTTCTTGGTTTCTCTTCTAAGGCAGGAAGATCTTGTTTATAGATTCCATATGCAAGAGCAACTACACAATAATACAAAAATAAACATAATGTTATCATTTTAGTAGTAAAATTAAAATTCATTTACATAGGAAAAATATATTTACAGCTACAAAAAAAAGATTCAAAATCCTTATAAGCTCTGCATGGTTTATTCACGAATAACACTGACTTCGAAGAGATATACGTTGACATTTATTTCACTTTGGCTTCCTTAATGTTTTCCAATTTCCAGATCCAGCAACTGTGGCAATTTTTTCCAAAACCACTTTCTCCCACTTTTCCAAACATTTTCCCCCATATTCCCTTGTGCCATCTCTCAACATTCCTATATATTTTGCCTCCTGATATCTTGCTTTATAAACCCCAGCCCTCTGACTCTACCAGCCCATAAGTGGGGAGAAAAACCTAATATTTAAACCAAAGCAATGCTCCAAACACGTAATAAATGCACTTCCTTTCCAAAAAAGCATGCAATTAAATATCAAAGTGCTAGGAAGATACAGAAAAAGTACTTGTCAAGTAAACTTTTCATACGTGACAGAGTACCCAAAAATACTGGTAAGGACTCCAAGTAAAATATGGAATAAGAAACCCTAGGGTTTTAAGATTTCACAACCTTTGAGATTGAGCAAGTGAAAAAAAAATGTCAGTTAGCAGTCACTTACCTGCAGTAGTTTCATTCATTAATCGCAGACAATTGAGACCAGCAATCTGTGTTGCATCCATCACTGATCGTCTTTCTGCATCAGTATAGAAACAAGGAACCTATAAAAAGAATTTTTTAATTTACCATTATTATGGAGATTCCTGATTTAAAATATACCTGTCAAAAAAAAACAGTAAAATCCAGAAATGCCCTCAAATAGCTACAGCTATCTACTCTGTATATGATCAAGGAAATCTTTCAAACCAGTACAGCATATCTGGGCTGTTCTATAGTCTTGGGACAAATGGACAGTCATATAGAAAATAAAATAAAGCTGCATCCCTACTAAACACCAAATACCAAAATATATTTCAAACCAAAGATGTAAATGTTTTTTAAAAATCATGAGTATCAGAATAAAAGGGAATCTTTACTGTCAAACAAAGAAGGAGGAAAAAAAGAAGGGATTTTCTAAATATAACACAAAATCCAAAAGAAAAAGCAAGTCAAGATGAGCATCCTCTGGTGGCCAGTGCTGGGTCCCAAGATGTGGCTGGGAAATCAGTGGCACTGGGGCCACGGGCAACAGCAAGCAGGACTGCTCGCTACCTCTCACTCGCCTGGCAGCAACAACAGCGGGCACCAGCAAGGCCCATGGGAGTGGGGGCACAGCCCAGTATGTGGGACACTCAGCTGGACCCTGGTTCACTCAACCTACATGATGCTTTTCTTGCTCTGGAAGCTGGTGCAGTGGCTAGGATTTACTGCCTCTGAGATCTTTGTGCATTTGCTGGGTGTTTTGTGCGCTACTAGCCCTGTGTGATTACAGCCAGGCTCCAAGCTTCTCCTGGCTAAACATGTTTGTGCCCTTCTTCACTGCTCACAAGCTTGGCACCTACTTCCCCACTATCATCTCCATGCACCTCTCCCAGGACAGAGAGAAGCGGCTGGCTGTGCTCACTCAGCCTTTTCTGCTGCTGCTGCTAAGTTGCTTCAGTCGTGTCCGTCTCTGTGTGACCACATAGATGGCAGCCCACCAGGCTCCCCGTCCCTGGGATTCTCCAGGTAAGAACACTGGAGTGGGTTGCCATTTCCTTCTCCAATGCATGGAAGTGAAAAGTGAAAGTGAAGTCGCTCAATCGTGTCTGACTTGGAGCGACCCCATGGACTGCAGCCTACCAGGCTCCTCCAATCCATGCGATTTTCTAGGCAAGAGTACTGGTGTGGCTTGCCATTGCCTTCTCCTCAGCCTTTTCTGGGTATACACAATTCAAGTTCAAGATGATGTTGTGCCAGAAGCTGGTAGAGCAAACTTAGGAGCTCTGATTTGGCCTGATCATGTCTCACATCTTCACTCTCCTGAAGTTGCTCATGAGCTGCACCTGCTGAGGCAACTAGCCTTGCAGAGGATAAGCCGGACCCCAGGCTGAGGTCCCACTTCCACCATACCACTGAAGAAGCCTGGGCCTCAAAGTCGGCTTGTACCCTGCCCAGTGCCCACTTTTCTCTATACCTGTCATGTCTAAAATTATTCCCTCAGCAGGGATACAAAGAGCAGCCTTGATCCTTAAAATGTATTCCCTCCTATTTCACGCTTTGAATAGCTAATCCTGAATCAAGATCCTAGTAAAAGCCCAAGGCCAGACAGTCCTGACCTCCTCTGACAGTTGAAAACTGCATATAAGAAAAATGGTCTGATGATCCCTGAGTATTTTCATGGATCTGGGAAAGAACTCGTCGTACAAAGGCTGCTAAGCTGGAATCAGTGTTTCCCCTGGCCAGCAGAGCCAACCTGTGAGTTCTCTGCCCCATCCCGAGACGAGACTTCCTTGACACGCGACCTCTTTTTTAAAAAGTGTAAACTAGCTTGTGAATCCTCCCCTGTGCTACTGTGGAGGATGGCCCTTATCGTCATTCCAACCCAGCCACAGTATGTTGAGTAAGCATGATTGGGACCCTCTCTGGAGTCCTGTCGCCGGAGAAAAAAGAACTTTTCACTTGCTTTCAAGGCACTACCTGGCTTCCAATCTCAGGAGACTGCAGTGCCATGACTCTTCCACCACTTTGTGGCCAGCACTGTTAGCGCACCTAAGACAGATACAGGACCAGACAGATCTTTTCAAGAAAACTGGAGACACCAAGAGAACATTTGATGCAAAGATGGGCACAATAAAGGACAGAAACGCCAAAGACCTAACAAAAGTAGAAGAGATTAAGAAGAGGTGGCAAGAATACAGAGAAGTGTACAGAAAAGGTCTTAATGACCTGGATAACCACGATGGCATGATCACTCACCTAGAGCCAGACAGCCTGGAATATGAAGTTAAGTGAACCTTAGGAAGCATTCCGACGAACAAAGCTAGTAGTGATGGAATTCCAGTTAAGCTATTTCTAATTCCACAACAGGATGCTGTTAAAGTGCTGCACTCAATATGCCAGCAAATTTGGAAAACTCAGCAGTGGCCCCAGGACTGAAAAGGGTCAGTTTTCATTCCAATCCCAAAGAAGGGCAATGCCAAAGAAGCTTCAAACCACCATACAGTTGTGCTCATTTCACATGCTAGCAAGGTCATGCTCAAAATCCTTCAAACTAGGCTTCAGCAATACATGAACCAAGAACTTCCAGAGGTACAAGAAGGATTTAGAAAAGACATAGGAACCAGAGATCAAATTGCCAGTATCCGTTGGATCACAGATAAAGCAATGGAATTTCAGAAAAACATCTACTACTGCTTCATTGATTACACTAAAGCCTTGGACTGTGTGGATCACAACAAATTGTCAAAAAAAAGAGATGGAAATACTAGACCACCTTACCTGTCTCCTGAGAAATCTGTATGCACGTCAAGAAGCAATAGTTAGAACCAGACATGGAACAACAGACTGGTTCAAAATTGAGAAAGAAGTACATCAAGGCTGTATATTGTCTCCCTGCTTATTTAACTTATATGCGCAGTACATTATGTGACATGTCAGGTTGGATGAATCACAACCTGGAATCAAGATTCCCAGGAGAAATATAAACCGCCTCAGTTATGCAGATGATATACCACTTTAACGACAGAAAGCGAAAAGGAACTAAACAGCTTCTTGATGAATGGTGAAAGAAGAGAATGAAAAAGCTGGCTTAAAAACTCAACATTCAAAAAACTAAGATCATGGCATCGACTATAGTCCTATCACTTCATGGCAAATAGATGGGGAAAAAGTAGAAATAGTGGCAGATTTTATTTTCTTGGCCTCCAAAATCACTACAGATGGTGACTGCAATCATGAAATTAAAAGACACTTGCTCCTTGGGAAGAAAAGCTACTGACAAACTTAGACAGCGTATTAAGAAGCAGGGACATAACTCTGCCAACAAAGGTCCATACAGTCAAAGGTATGGTTTTTCCAGTAGTCATGTATGGATGTGAGAGTTGAACTATAAAGAAGGCTGACTGCTGAAGAATTGATGCTTTCCAATGGTGGTACTGGAGAAGACTCTTGGACAGCAAGGCAATCAAACCAGTCAATCTTNATAACTCTGCCAACAAAGGTCCATACAGTCAAAGGTATGGTTTTTCCAGTAGTCATGTATGGATGTGAGAGTTGAACTATAAAGAAGGCTGACTGCTGAAGAATTGATGCTTTCCAATGGTGGTACTGGAGAAGACTCTTGGACAGCAAGGCAATCAAACCAGTCAATCTTAAAGAAAAGTCACTGGAAAGACTGATGACGAAACTCCAATACTTTGGCCACCTAGTGGAAAGAGCCAACCCAATGGAAAAGACCTTGATGCTCGGAAAGACTGAGGGCAGGAGCAGAAGGCAGTGACAGAGGATGAGATGGCTGGATGGTGTGCTTGACTCAATGCACATGAGTTTGAGCAAGCTCCGGGAGATGGTGAAGGACAGGGAAGCCTTGCGTGTTGCAGCCCATGGGCTTGCAAAGAGACAGACACAACTTAGTGACTGAACAACAAAGGGATAAGAGGGGCTTTCCAGGTGGCATAGTGGTAAAGTATCCGCCTGCCAACACAGGAGATGCAGGTTTGATCCCTGGGTCAGGAAGGTCCCCTGAAGAAGGAAACTGCAACCCACTCCAGTATTCTTGCCTGGAAAATTCCATGGACATAGAAGCCTGGCAGGCTAGAGTCAGGCATGACTGAGCTCGCACACAAGGGATCAGGAGGGGCAGGTGTTCTAATGCTCACAGGCACTGAGACCTACGAATGTTAAGTTTACAAGGGATCACAGCCCACGTCTGTTGGACTGATGTCTTTGGTTTGATGTCAATCAGGTGCCAAATGAGAACATTTGCTAAGATAAAGAGAATGTTTTGCTAGGGAAGGAAAAGGGGGAGCAGAACTGAAACATTTGATTCATTAAAAATTCTAATAACCTAATGAGGAAAAATATTTGCAACTCACATTATAAAATAGCAAAGAGCTGATCTAATATTCGAAGAACTACAAATCAAAATGAAGACCACACTTCCCTGGCAGCTCAGTCATAAACAATCTGCCTGCCAACACAGGAGACGTAGGTTCGATGCCTGATCCGGGAGGATCACACATGCCACGTAGCAACTAAGCCTGTGGGCCACAGCTATTCAGCCTTTGCTCGAGAGCCCTGGAGTTGCAACTAACGAAGCCCACATGCTCTGTAACAGAGGAGGAACCCACAATGAGACGCCCACACACTACAACTAGAGAGCTGCCCTTCTTGCAGCAACTAGAGAAAAGCCTGTGCGGCAACAAAGACCTAGCACAGCCAAAAATAAAACAATTTTTTTTTTTATTAAGTTTTAAAAATGCAGTGGAGAAAAGGATTTTTTTAAATGTTTTCTAAAAAACTGAAGACCATAAATTCAAAATAAAATGAGGGGAGGAGACGAATATTTCACAAAATGTGAAATAAAAAATGGTTTATAAATTCTAAAACATTCAAGTTTACCTAAAAAGTAAAATATCAAAATCGCACACACTTTGCTACCATTATTCATCGATCAGAATTATCTGACATGCCAGTAAGCTGAGCTGATGAGGCTGTGGTCAAACAAGCCCTCTTATGCATTGCTGACATAAGTATAAATTAGTACAAATTCTCTAAAGGGCAATTAAACAATAGTTGTTAAAATTTAAAACACGTATCCTCAGGCCCAGCAACTGCACTTCTAGGAAGTTAGCCTATAACCTACAAACTTACCATGTGAAAGCAAACTATATTCGTCCAACTTCTACTCACTGTAGTATTCTTTGCAATTAAAGAGACAAAAGCTGGAAGTAACCGAGAAGTCCAACAAAAAAGAGACCGTGCTGTGTGGTGTGTTTAGTCGCTCAGTCCTATCCGACTTTTCGACTCCATGGACTGTAGCCCACCAGGCTCCTCTGTCCATGGGAACTGTCCAGGCAAGAACACTGGAGTGGGTTGCCATGCCCTCCTCCAGGGGATTTTCCCAACCCAGGGATCAAAGCCAGGTCTCCTGCAGGCAGATTCTTTACCATCTGAGCCACCAGGAAAGCCCGTGAATACTGGAGGAGGTAGCCTATCCCTTCTCCAGGGGATCTTCCAGACCCAGGAATCGAACCAGGGTTTCCTCTGTTGCAGGAGGATTCATTACCAGCTGAGCCACCAGGGAAACCACCCCCCCCCAAAAAAAAGAGAATATACTTAAATATTAATAGATTATGGTACATGCATAAACTGGGACATTCTGCTCCACTACACAGAACGAAGCACCTCTCTAATGCTATGGAACAAATAAGGTAAACCATCCAAAATTTATTAAAAGAAAAATAAAAGCAAAGGACCTGTACTTACTTGCTTGGGTAAATAAAAACCTCTGGAAAGATCTGTAACAAAAACTAGTAATCTCTGGCAAAGAAATTCTACTTACTAGGTGGCAGAGGTGCTAAAGCTTCCCTTTTATACATGTGATTTGATTCAAACACAAGGGCTATTACCACCTTTCCCAAAATATAAACCTTATATTAAACAATAATCAGTTTACAAATAGAACAAAATACACCCAGGCCATATTTACACACCATAGCATCAAAATCTAGAGCAGCGACTGCAGAGAAGAGAGCTCACACAAAGGCCAGAGACCACTATCCTTAGGCCCGATGGCAAGGTCAGCCCTTCCTGAATCCAGGAATCTAAGTAGTTCCCTAAAGCAACAGAAAGATTTCCCTAAATCATTACAGTGCTTCACTGTGCCTAAACTGTTTATACAACGTAGTTTATGTTTTTATACTTAAATTTCCTTCTGGAATTCTTGCATTTTGGTACATGCAAGGTATAGCATGCCTTTGTGAATGACCTCCAACAGAAATCCTGGACTGAGCCTCAGGCAGAACTCCCCTGGTATATAATATTTCACGTGTGCTGTTACAACTTGTTGTTGGAGGAATTAAGCACTTCTGGTCTAACTCCAATAGATGGGGACTCGGAATCTTTTAGCTGGTTTCCTCCAGATGTTCTCCCCATACCATTTCCCTTTACTGATTCCACTTTGCATCCTTTCACTATAATAAATCTTAGCCATGAATATGGCTTCATTCTGAGTCTTGTAAACTCTCCAAGTAAATCACCAAAATTCTCAAGGACTCGCAACACATAACTTAATCCATCACCTTTTAACTTGATCCCAAAAGCTGGAAAAGCATCTCGGGCAGTCTTGCCATTTTACATCTCTATACAGAGCAAATTTTGTCACCCTGCTTATTTACCTTATACGCAGAGTACGTCATAAGAAACATGGAGCTGGAGGAAGCACAAGCTGGAATCAAGATTGCCGGGAGAAATATCAATAACCTCAGATATGCAGATAGGACAGGGAGGCCTGGCGTGCTATGATTCATGGGGTCGCAAAGAGTCGGACACAACTGAGCGACTGAACGGAACTGAATACAGAGCAAAATTCAGAATCAAAGTTAGGACAATAGGTGGGGGAAATGTCCACTGAAACCTGAAAGTCCACTAGAGATTTGGGGGAAAGTACAAACCATCTAAGAAACACAGTGCCTGTACTAAATTTGAGCTCTTTAAAGAAAGTAGCATTCTTCTTTGCGTCCTCCAAATGTGGATTATGGGCCATAATCCAGTTCTTCCTGACAAGTCAGTACGATTTTACTAGATAGCCAAGAAACAAGAACTCCATCAGACAAAGACTATGGGGTGAAATAAGCCCACTTGCTTTGCCAATCAGTGCACCAAAATTAAGACAAAACAGGCCAATAAACAACAAAGTTCTACTGTACAGCACAGGGAACTATGTTCAATATCCTGTCACAATTCATAATGGAAAGGAATATATATATACGCACATACACACATACACATATATGGGGCTTCCCTGGTGGTTCAGATGATAAAGAATCTGCCTGCAATGCAAAAGACCTGGGTTCTGTCCCTGAGTGGGAAAGATCCCCTAGAGAAGGGAACAGCAACCCACTCCAGTCTTCCTGCCTGGAGAATTCCATGGACAGAGGGGCCTGGCAGGCTACAGTCCAAGGGGTCACAAATGAGTCAGATACAACTTAGCGACTAACACATTACATGTATACACATATAAATGTATTCAATATAACCAAGTCACTCTGCTATACAGGGAAATTATACACTGTAAATCAGCTATATGTCAAAAAAAATTTTTTAATAAAAATTTAGAAAGACAAAAGAAGCCAAAGAGCTAAAATATCAGATAACAACTGTAGAATGAGGAGATTCACTGGAAAAGCAGATTCAACCACCTAAATTTCAACCTAAGGACACCACCATACTACAAGCACACAGCTATAAACAGCCAGGCTTCCATCTAAATAGGCAAGTGGAAAATACAAGATGAAGTCTACTGCTGTCTTGCCTTTTAGTGCCAGATATAAAAACAGCAAAGATACAGAGACAGGAATAGAGAAAAAGTATTTCTTATTGAGTATTCAACTAATTCAACAAACAAGAGGCTACCATGTGCCAGGCACTATGCGGGATGCTAGAAGGAATCCAGAAGAAGCAGGCTTAGTCAGAGATAAGCCTTTAAACAGACAGAATAATAGAAGCAAGAACAAAAACTAGGGAAGGAAAAAAAAATTCAATATGAGAACCAGTCTGAAAAGTTCTTAAAATAATGGTTACCGCCTAAGACAAAAAGCAATTTTATTTTTAATTAACAGCTTTCTTCTTTCTGCTTCTTCATAGACCCTAATAATGCATAGGGATGGAACTTACCGAAACAACACAGTCCACAACAGGCTTCTTAAGAACACTTTCTGCTGTCTCCTTCAGTTTGGATAAAAGCATGGCAGTCACCTGCTCTGTGGTAAAACTACGTTCCTCCTCCATGTATTTCACCTGCAATAAAAAAACAAAAGGATCTAAACTTATTGTATTTCTTTATGTCCTAAAAACCTAAAATGAACAATTTCTAAATCATCAGTGGAACATTATCTCAAGAGGAAATTAAGAAAGCTAGTTTTGGAAGCAAAAATAATTTAAAGGTTACTTTTAGCTTGTTAAATGTGCTTACCAACCAGGATACCTATCCCTATCCATCACCAACTCCCAGAGGTTGCTCAAACTCATGTCCGTCAAGTCAGTGATGCCATCCAACCATCTCATCCTCTGTCTGCCCCTTCTCTTCCTGCCTTCAATCTTTCCCAGCATCAGGGTCTTTTCAGATGAGTCAGTTCTTCACATCAAAGTATTGGAGTTTCAGCTTTAGCATCAGTCCTTCCAATCAACACCCAGGACTGATCTCCTTTAGGATGGACTGGTTGGATCTCTTTGCAGTCCAAGGGACTCTCAAGAGTCTTCTCCAACACCACAGTTCAAAAGCATCAATTCTTCAGCACTCAGCTTTCTTTAAAATAGTCCAACTCTCACATCCATACATGACCACTGGAAACATC
This sequence comes from Oreotragus oreotragus, assembly GCA_006410675.1. Taxonomy (NCBI): domain Eukaryota; kingdom Metazoa; phylum Chordata; class Mammalia; order Artiodactyla; family Bovidae; genus Oreotragus; species Oreotragus oreotragus. The sequence continues at coordinate 151,464 of SJYX01014664.1, forward strand.
ATAGCCTTGACTAAACGGACCTTTGTTGACAAAATGATGTCTCTGCTTTTTAATATGCTGTCTAGGTTGGTCATAACTTTCCTTCCAAGGAGTAAGCGTCTTCTAATTTCACGGCTGCAGTCACCATCTGCAGTGATTTTGGAGCCTCAAAAATAAAGTCTGACACTGTTTCCACTGTTTCCCCATCTATTTCCCATTAAGTGAGGGGACCAGATGCCATGATCTTTGTTTTCTGAATGTTGAGCTTAAAGCCAACCTTTTCACTCTCCTCTTTCACTTTCATCAAGAGGCTTTTTAGTTCCTCTTCACTTTCTGCCAAAGGGTGGTGTCATCTGCATATCTGAGGTTATTTTCTCCCAGCAATCTTGATTCTAGCTTGTGCTTTATCCAGCCTGTGCTTTATCCAGCCTGGCATTTCACATGATGTACTCTGCATATAAGTTAAATAAGCAGGATGTCAAGATACAGCCTTGACATACTCTTTTCCTGATGTGGAACCAGTCTATTGTTTCATGTCCAGTTCTAACTGTTGCTTCTTGACCTGCATGCAGATTTCTCAGGAGGCAGGTAGGTAAGTCTGGTATTCCCATCTTTTGAAGAATTTTTCACAGTACACACAGTCAAAAGGCTTTGACATAGTCAATAAAGCAGATGTTTTTCTGGAACTCTCTTACTTTTTCTGTGATTGAAGGGATGTTGGCAATTTGATCTCTGGTTCCTCTGCCTCTTCAAAACCTAGCTTGAACACCTGCAAGTTCTCAGCTCACATACTATTGAAGCTTAGCTTGAAGAATTTTGAGCATTACCTTGCTAGCCTTGTTCTTCATAGCATCGGACTTTACTTCCATCACCATTCACATCCACAACTGAGCGTTGTTTTTGTTTTGGCTTCACCTCTTCATTCTTTCTGGAGTTATTTCTCCACTCTTTTCCAGTAGCATATCGAGTACCTACTGGCCTGAGGAGTTCATCTTTCAGTGTCATATCTTTTTGCCTTTTCATATTTTCATGAGGTTCTCAAGGCAAGAACACTGAAGTGGTTTGCCATTCCCTTCTCCAGTGGACCACGTTTTGTCAGACCTCTCCACCATGACCTATCTGTCTTGGGTGGCCCTACACGGCATGGCTCATAGTTTCACTGAGATAGACAAGGTTGTGGTCCATGTGGATCAGTTTGATTAGTTTTCTGTGATTGTGGTTTTCATTCTGTCTTCCCTCTGACAGGTAAGGGTATGAGGCTTAGGGAAGCTTCTGATGGGAGACAATGACTATGGGGGAAACTGGGTCTTGTTCTGATGGGTGGGGCCATGCTCAGTAAATCTTTAATCCAATTTTCTGTTGATGAGCAGGGCTGTGTTCCCTCCCTGTCGTCTGACCAAACTGTTTGAGAGAGAAACTGTGGCAGAAGTAATGANAAACTGGGTCTTGTTCTGATGGGTGGGGCCATGCTCAGTAAATCTTTAATCCAATTTTCTGTTGATGAGCAGGGCTGTGTTCCCTCCCTGTCGTCTGACCAAACTGTTTGAGAGAGAAACTGTGGCAGAAGTAATGAAGGTAATGGTGACCTCCTTCAAAAGGTCCCACGCCTGCACTGCCACACTCAGTGTCCCCAAGCCCGCAGCAGGCCACCGCCGACCCACGCCTCCTCCAGAGACTCCTGGACACTCACAGGCACGTCTCAGTCAGTCTCTTGGAGGGTCACTACTCCTTTCATCTGGGTCCATGATGACCACTATGTAAACGGTATGTTCTGACCACCAACAAAACTTAAGACAACTACCTGGGAAGAAGCGAACTGCTGTATAGCGTGCCATAACCCACACTGCCCCTCCATTAAAGGGCCTGGTGGTGGAAACTATTTTACCATCTGACATACTATGTATATTTTACTTTGCTCACTGTGCTGACTTTATAATCATCACCTCAATTAGGATCCAATCTAAGGCAATAGTTTTTGTTGACTGGATGGACATGAGTTTGAGCAAGCTCCAGGAGCTGGTGATGGACAGGGAAGCCTGGCGTGCTGCAGTCCGTGGGGTCACAGAGTCGGACATGACTGAGCGACTAAACTGACTATTCACTGTCTTAACCCCAACATCAAGGACAGACCTGACAAAATAAGTAACTGTTGACACCTTCAAGATATCCCTCACCCTGCATAAAGGTATGGAATCCTGACAAGTGTCAAACTGTACATGCAGAAAAGACTGCCTGAGTAAGGTCCTATTCCACGTCCATACTTCCCAACTACAACACAGACCAAAAATGTCAACTCTATACTTTTAGCTTCTGCTCCAACCTGAACACCATCTTCTCACCGTCTCCCTCCCAAACCCAACCATAATTTATTCTGGTTTAGAATAGTTTCTCACCTTACTGAATACAGATGAAAAAATAATCCTCCCGGTGAGCCTCTTTCAAGGCTACCTCTCTTCTCATGTAAGTCTTCCAAAATTCCTTCAGCCTCATACTTGGATCCACAGGTGTTCTCCCTAGTCTCTTCCTCCCTTGGCTCATCGGACTAAATCTGCCAATGCCCACCCTATTTCTTTCATAACTATTAAGTAACCCTCATTTCCTCATCTCCGTTTCTTTTCCTCCTCTGCACTTCTTATCCATCATTAGGCCCTTTAAAACTGTTTTAAAATTACTGCTGAAAATACCCTAAGTAAACCCAGTGATCATTTTTCAGTTATCAGAATTCTTTACTTTCAAATTCAACTGAGTTCTCAGCTACAACCGCAAAACTATCTTTTTCCCACGATTTTCAACATCTCTTGGACTTGAACCTGTTCCTATGATCCTTAGTTCTCCAAATGGGGTGTCTCAAACATCAAATCTCCTTTCTCCAAACTCAGTTGTCTGGAGAGCTCAAACATACTTCTGGATTCCTCTTACCACCTGAGTGCAAGAGACAGATGTGTTCACCATATTCATCGCTCAGCCTCTCATCTTTTTCAGATGATCAGCTCACGTCATGCTTCACAAAGAGATTCTCCTAGATGCTCCAGAGATAGCAAACACTAAACTCCCTTTTCTCCAAAAAAACATCACCGCTTTCCAATCCTACTGTCAAGAGTATGACTACGTATCTAGGAGTAACTTTAAAATGTTGATTTCTTTTCTTGCTCTTCCAGTAATCACTCACTAAAATCATACCAGAAAGACTACTGGGAAGACTGCTGCATTAGAAAACAAGACAAGAAGTTAACTTCACATCATCACCACCTATCTGTCCAACCCCATTAACAATGCCACCTATGGCTCCCAAATAAAAGCCAGATCATTTTTTTAAAAACTGCCAAATGGTCTTCACCAGCAAGACTTTCCAAAGCATTTGTAACAATTTTCATTACAACTTAAAACTAGAATGGTATGGTATGATATACACTGATCTGATAACATTCTCAAGGGCTTCCCTGATAGCCCAGTTGGTAAAGAATCCGCCTGCAATGCAGGAGACTCCGGTTCGATTCCTGGATCAGGAAGATCTGCTGGCGAAGGGTTAGGCTATCCACTTTAGTAGTCTTGGACTTCCCTTGTGGCTCAGCTGGTAAAGAAACCGCTTGCAATGTGGGAGACCTGGGTTCGACCCCCAGGTCTCCTAGGGGAGGGAATGGCTACTCACTTCTATACACTGATCTGATAACATAAAATACTATATTTCAATCATAAGGTATTATCTTCAGAACCTTACCTTTATACCTGTTAACCCAGTGGGCAACTGCACAATATCATATGCAAGTTTGGATTTTTCTGCCTCCACAAATGGATCAGAGAATGCTCGGCCATGGAATCTTTTAAATCCTTGGACTGTGTTCTTTGCATTGGAAATTACCTAAGAGAAAGGATATCCGAGTTAAAGAGTAGAAAGACTATTATAATAGCAATTAAATTGGGGGGGAGATTCAAAACTCTCAGGATTAAATTAGAATCCTTTTCATGCCACAAACTTTCCTTCCTAGTTTGTTTCCTCCAGCACTAACACTTTATAAATGATGCCTTCTGAAGTGAGGAGTGACGAACCTATACAGGTCACATAGTGGCAGGCTAGGACCAGAGCCCAGTTTGTCTTACTTCCTCAGTAAGACAGATCATTACCCTTGTAAAAATATTTCCTGTTATTAAACTTCTAATGAACCTTTAAATAATTTTTATCTTTTAAAAATTACCTGTAGTTTGTGATTCAAACTTTCCAGGAGTCAATCCAACAGTATATATTAATCCAGTTATTCTAGTGAATGAAACTTACCATAAAGAAAAAACAGATGACACTAAGCCACAAAGACAAATGGAGATAAACTGACACAGTATTATTTATCACAACAGAAAACTGGAAAGAGCCTAGAGGGTCAATGACAGGGAAATGAGTAAATAAATTACAGTCTATCCATACAGTGGACAAATTATTTTAGAAGTCTGGAGACAAGTATCTATATGATATGATGTCACTTTCTTAGAGTGGGAGAGAAAAACATTTATATGCTTATAATATAAAAGGTTACACATTAAGATAGTAACAGTGATTTTTGGACAATAGTAGGATGCTAACTTCTAAATGCCTTACACTTGTACACCTGCATTTCCTAATTTATCTCTAACAAAAACTACTGTTAACTTATGAAAAAAATGCTGGCAAAGATATTCAAAAACTGAAAATGAATTTCTGCTCAAGACTTATGGAGTCTTCTTCCCAATGCAGGAGTGCAACAAGTCCCAAGGGAAAACAACAGAGCTCCTCTGAATCCAATATGTCAGAGGCACAAACAGAAGTTCTTTTGTAAAACAATATGAGGCCTTCAGAGTCAGGCTCTGCTTTAGTAAGCTGCCAAGAAATTCAATACCACAATAACTATGTCAACCTAGAACTAGGCAGCCAGTTTAGTATAACAACTATTCTCCATAATGAAAGCAAGCTTAAAACCAAAACAGCTCTGTATTTGCTACCTGCTGTCTCCTAAAACATCTTGAATTTTCTGCAACTTACAAAACTCCCAATTTAATTAAAAATCAATTGATCAGGCACCTTAGGCCCAGATTGGTCCAGAAAAAGACAGTTATTCATTCTATTATGTTGCTCCAGACTAAACTATAGAAAGATCTAACATGCAACTCCTTAACTTTATAGCAACCTCAGGCACTGAGAAAAATACAACTCTTCAGGTTCTGCTGCTCTGCTTACTGAGAAACAAGCAAGTAAGTCAGGCTCCTGGTTTAAAAGTAAACTAATGGTAAGTGTGCTTCTCCAAGTATGCTTTTCTTCCTTGAGAACCTTGATCAACAAGGTCAAATCTAGAGACAACACTGACCCTAAATATGAGTAAGATGGAAATTCAACAAGACAGACTTTACCGATTATTTTAAACACCCAGGGGGAAAAAATTGTTAACAACTCAGGAACAAGTAAAACCTTGCTTTAACAGTGTCTAGGTAAAACACATCCTGGTAGTTTGCATTAAACAGACCACTGTTCATGCAATTTTAAAAAGCTGTTTGCTTCTCACTCAAGTACATGAGACCAGGTTTGTCTCTCAGTTGTACACATAGGGGCTCCCAGTGCTCCACACATAACGGGCACTGAAAGAGCTGCTGCATGGGAAGGATGGACCAACCACAGAAATAAGTGAGAAAAACACAGAACTCTACCTGGCTTTTAGCTGCTGCTCCAATTGAGCGATTCTTAGGTCCAAAAGAAATGCAAGCCCTAAAAGATAAAACAAACATTTAAACATTAAACCTTACTGCAACATTACATCCAAAACCAGAGCAGCCAAGATTTCTGAGTCTCAGCCAAAAAGCCCTGTTTTTTTAACTGCACACAATAAGTCTATGATTTTGACCTTTCTACTGAGTAAAACTGTCCACGGAATGCACTGCTTCTTAGAATAATGGGAATTCTGTCACTGAGATGTTGAAGCACAAGTTTGATATGACCACCTGTCTAAAATACTAGAGAGGTGGACTAACCAGTCTCCACTATCCTCTAATTCTTCAAGTCTGGTGTTCAAAATTCCAACATAAAATAATATGCTCATATTAACACATCAATTAAATGTTCTTTGTGTTTTATAAACAGCTCATAACTTCGCCAAGAGGAGTCTACAAGCCCTGAAAATAACTCTTATCTTATTGTAGACATATGGAAAGTTATTTTTCTACAACTAGTTTCCAAGGACTCAATTTTTCTTTTTAAAAAAAAAGACTCAATTTCTGACAAGGAACTTCATTCCCACTTCTGAACACATTCTTTCAAATCAATTCATATACTGCCTGTTGGTTTCACCTATATGACACTTATTTTAGAAAGCTGTATTTATACCTGCTTAACGGTATAAATACTTTAAAACACTGTGTTTAAGCTTAGAAGGTCAGTTATACTTGGGAGTTGATGCCTTTGTTATCATGGCTTCTATGCTTCTCCCTGTGTTTCACTCTGGAACTTTGCCTGTGTTCCCTTTACTCTCATATTCTTATGTTGCCTCCCTTTCCAGTGGCAGATTTCTCTCAAACTAAGATCAAATTCACCCATGCCACCCAAAAAATTCTAAAAGACAAAGTTCTTCCCAGAGTCCATTTCCCCCTCAGGTTAGTAACCCCTTCTACTCCTACATTATTACTAAAGTAATAAATTGTTTATGTGCACTATCTTATTTAATCCTCATAAATACCCTATCTTATTTCTACCGTATAGAAGAGGAAACTGAGTTCAAAACAAGGTATTATAGGTAAATGTACCCCAAGTCATAAAATCTGAAAACAACAGGAGTCAGGACTATAGATCATTTCTCCACTAGCTAGCTTTGATCTCCCTAGCCTCCCTGGGACCCCTGATTCTTCTAATTTAGTGGAATGAGGAGGAATGAGAGCTCTGGCGTCATACTGCCTTGGTCCAAATCTGACACAGTAATTAAACAGAACCATTTCACTTAGATAAACTTACTCTGTGCCTCAACAGCCTTTTCCAACTCCCAGAGCAGTTATAGGCAGCTATGCCCTGTATCCATACAGCATAGTCTGGGATCTCATGAGATTTCCTAAGAACTCTAAGCTCTACGGGCCAGGAACATGCTGGGAGAGCCCTTCAAGAAGCACAGGTGTCAAGATCAGCCTTCCTGCAAATAGACGACCTATCACTTAAAAAAAAAAATTTCCTGAATACTTACACTTACCTGTCTCTCCTATGGTGGTGCTAGAAACTGCCTGTCAATGTGGCAGATAACAGACGTGGGTTCGATCCCTGGGTCGTGAAGATCCCCTGGAGGAGGGCACAGAAACCCACTCCAGTATTCTTGCCTGGAGAATCCCATGGACAGAAGAGCCTGGAGAGCTCCAGTCCACAGGGTCGCAAAGAGTCGAACACGACTGAGTGACTGAACACACACGCACATCACAGCCCATAAAGCCCTTTAGGAAACTGCCCACTGTTATCTCATCCACTCCATTCACCCTCTCCACTGCTTCTAGCCTATACACGCAAGCATACATCTTTCCAAAAGCCATCAGATCTGAATTTCTAAGATGTATCCCAACAAAACTAAAAGCCCATATATCTATCTTTGTTTCCTGCAGCCGTTTTCAAACCTTCATCTCCTCAAAACAGGACAAACTCTAAGCAGGAAAACATTAATGTCCCCAACTTTACTGTATGTCCTACTGAAGGTTTAATTTTCTATTCTACCTTGGTAACTGTTTTGCTTCTACTTATCTTCCCAACAAAATGAATTACCAACAAATAGGGTCCAGATTCCTTAATATAAACTTAAGGCCTCTCATAATTCCAACCTCACTCCCATTTTCCAGCTGCATCTCATGCATATAGTGCCTCAACACAAGTCAGGCATTCTTCCCATCTTCCTGCTTTGCTCTATCACTCTCGCCACCTGAAATGCCCTGATCCTTCTAAATCTCACTCATTTCCCAGAAACAGCACACATTTTGTGATGCACTCCCAATCCCTCTCAAGTAAAAGTTAATCACTTCAACCTCTTACAACTTACTGGACTTTGGGCAATGCAAATGTAGAACATGTCCACCATCACGCAATGTTCTACCGTGCAGAGCTGCTCCAAGCAATGTTGTTTGAAGTCAGTTAACATTTTCACCTACCCTTAAAAACGACATATCCTTAACAGTAACAGCTTGCAAGTGTCTCATAGATTTTGAAAAGCCGAATACAAGTCTGTCTCAGTTCAAATTATTCATCCTCTTATTTGTCTATGCATGCACATGCTACAAACAGTTCCCCACTTCTGCTACAAAGCAATCAAACCTTACTAATGGAACATCAATCTTTACCACATAATATAGCACACACCTCAAACAAAGCACAGCTCTTGTAAAGTACTGGCAGAGTTCACACTCTCATCATATTGTAGAAAATCATTAATATATTATTATATAATGTTTACATTCTAAAACAAGTTCTGTAACAAGCCAACTATTACACTACAGAAAGAAATCCTTGGCTTTTCCACTCTACCAACTTGACTGAGTACAACATATGTACAGTTTGAAGGGGGGAAAAAGGGCTCAGGCTCCAGAATTAGACAGTATGAGTCCGTCTGAATCCCTTCTCTATCTTTCAAGCTGTGTGACCTGTGGTATTTAACGTCTCTGAAATTCAATTTGCTCCTCTCTAAAATAGGGAAGATTACACATGGTTGCTCTAAGGACTAAATTTGTTGATCCACTTTTGGAAGTGAAAGTCGCTCAGTCGTGTCCAACTCTCTGCAAGCCCACAGACTGTACAGTCCATTGAAACTCTCCAGGCCAGAATACTGGAGTGGGTAGCCTTTCCCTTCTCCAGCGGATCTTCCCGACCCAGGAATCAATCCTAATCAAATCGGATCCTGCATTGCAGGCAAATTCTGTACCAACTGAGCTATCAGAGATCCACTTTTAAAGGGCTTTATTATTAGAGACTGACACATCATAAATAATATTAGCTNCTCCAGGCCAGAATACTGGAGTGGGTAGCCTTTCCCTTCTCCAGCGGATCTTCCCGACCCAGGAATCAATCCTAATCAAATCGGATCCTGCATTGCAGGCAAATTCTGTACCAACTGAGCTATCAGAGATCCACTTTTAAAGGGCTTTATTATTAGAGACTGACACATCATAAATAATATTAGCTATTATTAATCCTCCAAGTTGCAAGTTTTATACAAAAAACATACCATTGGGGAACTCAGGAGTTCCCCAGTGGCTTAGTGGTTAGGATTCAGGGCTTTCACTGCAGTGGTCTGGGTTTAATCACTAGTCAAGGAACTGAGATTCCACAAGCTGAGCAGATGGCCAAAACAAGATGAAACTATACCAAATAGTTTGCCCTGAAAGTTCTACTTCACCTTCTCAAACTATTTACTAAAACCCACTCAGTCATCTTTAAATCATAAGAAATAAAAATTCTACCATTTCCTTCTCAATAGGACAAAAGAATGAGATCAGTATGTTGAACGGCACTAACCGCAGAGGTTTTTCAACTACAAGCTTACAAGTATTTAAATGTGAAAAGGGCCCAAAAAGATTACGTCAGATATTGGGGCCACCAATTAGCAAAGTGTAAACAAGAAAAGTCTTATCAGCAACTCCACAACCAAAACCCTCCCCCCATAAGTGGCCACCACTACCATTTAGGTAAATATTCCTATGGAATCCTAATAAATAATTATTTTAAAAACAGAAGCTACATAACCCCAGTAAATTTCTCAACAAAATGCTCTAAAATCTTCAGTAACTGAATAATTCTGTCCGAGTTTTGATAGTGAACCAGATATTTAAAGTAAACATGTACCACTTACCATTCACCAGGATATTCAAAATTTGCACACAGCCTATATGGAATCCCCACGTATGGTAGGAAGCCTTTCATCCAAGCAGGTCAAGTTCTCTTGTTCTACAGCTTTCATTTTTGAATCTTTCTATGCCAGGCAGTGCACTAAGCATTCTACATTTGCTTCTCCCAAACATTCTGAGCAAAGAACTATTACTGACCCTACTTTGTAAATGAAGAACAGAATAAAATCGTTATGTGCCTAGAAACATAATATTAGAGTCCAGCATTCAAAATCAGGACTATCAAACTCCAAATCCTATCCATAAACATACTTTGTAATGCTTACCAAACCCTCTAGATTCATTCCTACTTCTATATCTTCACTGAGACTGTCCCAATCCAGTCTTCATTATTCTAATCCTATTTGCAAGTCCCACTCCTGCATCCCCCACTAATGTTCCCTCTCCATTTAACTTGTACTTAGTAACTTCACCCATAATTATACTATTTACTTTTGCTTTCATACTTGCAACTAGACCGATTTCAAGAGCCCTCCACAGCAGGGCTCTTTATCTTACACTTCCTACATACTCCACACAAGGCTAACTTAATGCTGCAAAAAACAGGAGTACACAAGACACTTGCTACTGGACTGATTCTACTTTTCCTCCATTCCAAATTACAGGTTGACATCAAAAAGTTAATTTAAATCAAGTTCAAGACATCTCTGTTCTAATCTTTAAGTCCTAACAAAAATAATCCATTTAAACTAGGTAACAATGTTGTTCTCCTTCCTGGGTATGAGATACCACTGACCAAACATTTTATGCACATTCTAATAGGTATTACGAACAGCTGCAACCAGCACAGATCCTTAAAAGGTGGCTTCATGTTTATATGTGTGTGTAGAACTGTTCTCAGGATATGAAGACAGCTGTTGCTCTAATTCAATGTTTTAAACAATATAAGAAAATGAGTTTTACAGAGAACCTACAAGAGTATTTAGACTATTAAATAAGAGATAATGGTGAAACTGGCATGAAAATGGTTACATTAATTAGTGTATCCCATGATCACTATCTTAGCCCTGAGCTAGAAAGTACCCAAAACAGTATCAAACAGAACAACTCATACTTGCAAGCTATTCAGTTTCTAAAGAACTCCTGAGTCAATAAGATTTGAACATTAAAAGCTATGTATCTGATAAGTGCTAAAGGCAAAGTTCCATAGATTTCCTTTTACTGTCCCAATGTAGTCCATTAGTAAAGAGAAATAATAAAAAATACAAAAAGGTAATAATAGCAGTATTAACACACACTTAGGGAGTATTCTAAATACTTTATGTAATTTTAACTCATAATCCTCACGAACTCCAGTGAAACAGAGAAATCACTTATGTTCCTGTTATGAATTAATCTCTTAAATTTTTGTAAAGTATTCAGGCAATATGCACTGAAATTCTAGGTATATATATATATATATCCTTTGTCCAACCACATCTGGAAATCTATCCAACAAAAATAAAAGTATTAACATGCCAACATAGATATAAAAGACTATTTGTTGAAGATTAGTTCTAATTGCAAAAATTTAGAAACCACCTCAACATTTGAGTAAAGCATGTTCAGGTCATAATATGGACTCATATACTTGAGGTGACTTCATATTTACTGACTCTGAAAGATGTCTAAAACGTAAGTGAAATAGTTACAAAATATTGTATGATCCTATTTGTTTATACGGGTATATCTGTATATTTACAAATATACATATATATTTATACATATATGTATATTTGTATAAAACTAGAAAAATCATGAAATTATATATATATGTATATAACAGCAAATAATTAGATAAGAAACAATTTTACTTAGTACTTTATTTTGTTGTTGTTGTGGCAAACAAGCATTTTGTTAAGTCAGGAAAAAAGTTATATCGGAAATCCAATTTAGAACCTGATGACAAAGTTTCTGTAGACTATGCCCACCAATTCTGTATACAGCTTTTATTTTAGTTCTTGAGTCTTTTTTTAAACTACTTTGATAACCTTCACAATTATAGATGGGAAGTGTAAGCAGTCTAAAGCTTTAGTTAACAAATCAACTTTCCTTTTCATTGAACCCAAAAGATCCAAGTCATCTTACAACTCTACACAGATCTACAACATGTAAAGACATTTATTCTAGAGAGGAACAGTTTTCTTGCACAAATAATGTATCAGAAGTTAATCTGCCAGTTAATCAGAACCTATACTTATTTTCAGCTTTCCCTCTCAAGGGTAGTTATTAATAGACAATTTCATCTCTTCAAATTTCTAATATATTGTTCTATTAGGAACTAAGTCCATGAAAATAATATAAACTACTCATATACAGAATGCTTTTCTTAGGTAACTCATCTCTACCCTATAAACTCTGCTTAATGCAGCCCAACTAGCTCCTGTAAAGTTTGGCAGTCCACCAACATTTCAATTCCAAAGCTTTAAGGTTCTACTCTTTCTATTGTAATAATCCAACTAAATATAAAAATAGGCTTTCCATCTTATACCAAAGCCTATGGTCATAAAATGTCAACACTCATCATTTAGAACTCCACAGTTTATCTCTAAGCCGCCCACACTTTCCTCCCGGTTCCATACCAGTGGAGAGCAACAGCAACTCCCACGTGGACCAAATATTGCAGTAGCCTCCTAAGTATCCCCGGGTGCATCAGGCTTCTCTCTCCCTTCTCAAATAAATCCACTCTCGACAAAAAAAGCCAATCACATTTTTAAAGTATCAATTGAATCACCTCCCACAGCACCTAGATAAAAATCTATGATTTGCAATGCCTTGCCATGATCTAATCCACCCTGCGTAACCTCTCTCTAGATTCAGTTCAACATTCCTTCAAGTGGCCAAAATCCCCTCAGTAGTGTCAAATGCGCCAAGTTTAGGTCTTCCTCACTTGCTATTTCTTCTGCCTGAACAACTCTTGCTCACTCCCACCACAGATCTCCATGGTAAAACCCTATTCATCCTCCAGGTTACATCTTAAATGACACTTTTTTAAGAATGCCTTCCATCACCACCTCACATCCACTTAAATTAGGTCCCCCATCACTGTTTTCCATACTTTCCCATCAGGGTCCTTACCACAGTCAGTAATTATACATTTAACATTTGGCTTTGCCCACCAGCCATGTGTCCATGATGGAAGGATCCTATTTGCTGAGAAAGCAAGGATCTCTTCCAGGTAAAATTCAACTAGCTCCTCAAAAACGGAAATCAAATCCTGTTGTACCCACATATTGAAATGAGTTACATCTACTGCCATACCACTCTGAACACTCCCGATCTCATCTGAAATGCGTTACTTTCATCATACCCAATCCTCCATTTCATTTCACTCTCACATTCAAGCAAACCTACATCAGTCCCTGTGTATGTTTGAGGTATAAATCCATGCTTTGGTAATAACTACTTAAAAAAAAAAAAATCAACCTTTCTGCCCCCATGTTCTACTTAACCAAAGACTCCGAGAGAAATCGAAGCTAATCAAGATCATAGTTCAAAAATTACTTGAACGTATGGCATCTAAGTTTCCAAGAGATATAAGGAAAACTATTTTTAAACAGACATTCTTTGTCACAATTACATGGTGCATCTATCCTTTCCTGAAACAACTCTTTCAGTTCCAAATAATGAGATTCACGGTAATACTGTTACAGTTCCTATCTGTCTAAAGGAGAAAGAGGGGGCATCATAATAGGCTAAAAAGAACTGTCAGGAACATTTCATTCTAATATTTGATATTCTTACCTTTGGAGCTAAATAAAATATGCTCACTTCTAGGTGTAAAAAGACCAAAAAGTTACATGATTAACTCAGTGCTCTAGTCCTTTTAACTTCTTGAAGAAAACTATCTCTACAGATGAAGCAAAACAGGATCCAGAAAGACAGTAACAGGAAATTAATGCTTAAATACTTAAACTTCAATGTACAATACACTTGCCTGGAAATACAAATTAGACGCACTATTACAAACTATGAAGACGGGAGGGTGGGGGATTGGGTTGTGGTTGTTAATGAATACAGGGTTTCTCTTGTGGGGTAAAGAAAATGTTAAAATTGTGTTGATAATTGCACAGTTGTGACAACACTAAAAATCAATTGTACACTTTTAAAGAGTTAACTGTATGGTATGTGAATTATCTCATTAATGCTGTTAAAAACTACAAAATTGAGAAAGGAACATCAAACTGAGATTTTGAATCTGGGATGGGTTTTCGGGAAAGCACCTGGGTTAGGTCTAAAATAAGAGGTAGAAATCTTATAAGTTTAAGGAAAATGTTGTCAGTCTAGTAAACGGCGTCAGTCTGGTAAACGGAGCAATCGAGTTGGCCAGAAATCTATTGCTGAAGAAGCATTAACAAGAATCAGGGTAAAAAAGGAGCCTTAGAACAGAGGCCCTTAATGAGACACAATGAGAACCAAACAAATAATACAAAACTTCTTAAAAGATTTTGTCCAAAAGGCAGACAATGATTGAAAGGTATCTCTAAGTATACAAGTAGATTCTTACTTACCCTATGCAAGGAAAAACGTGGGTGAGTCATTATTTTTTTTAGTGCTGTGTCTTTATTGGTCCCATAACTTACTATAGGTTCTTTTAAAAGTCAAAGTGAGCCCCTGAGTCATTCATTAACAATTGGAGCCAACACCCTGGCTGGAATGTATATTACCGTAAAAGTGGAACGCTGTTGGAGTGGATGCGCACAGGATAGCAGAAAATGACCCAACACAGTTCAATACACTGAAGCGACGTGAAAAACCAAAGTGAATGCAAAGGTATCCAAAAGGCATCGATTTTATTATATCTTTTTCTGAATCTTTCCGCGCCAACCCAATCTTGAGATCTCCGGTGCTCCGACTTCCTCTCTTCCGGGCGCCACCCCACCCCCACTCACGTGGGACTCTGGCCGCTGCACGGTCTTACCGCCTGGCGGCAGATGCCAGAAGCGGTTCAATTAAACTTTTATTAAGCGCTTGCTGTGTGCAAAGCCCCGAACTCTGTGCTGGCCTGAAGAAACATTAGTACACCCCGCGCCTACAATGTACCTTCNATCTTGTTTCCAGCTTTTGCTTCTTCCAGCCCTTAACCACTTACTATATTGCCTAGTGATTATATCTAACAAATGCTTATATTGTTTATGTTTCTCACAGCAGAAAATGTAAAGTCAAAATTTTAAGGCCTGAATTCTTATTTTTTATCCTGTAGTGAAGCAAATAAGCAACATGTAAGATGTCAAAAATGCTTGGAATTTGGACATTGGACTTATGAATGCACAGGAAAAAGAAAGTACCTACATAGGCCTTCAAGAACAGCAGAACTAAAGAAAGCTTTAAAAGAAAAAGAAAACAGATTATTATTACAACAAAGGTAAGGTTACATATGGTGTCCAAAGGAATATTTATTTTTATTTATAAAATTTATTAAGGGACTAAATATCTTATGATGGTTATCCAGATTTAGATTAAAAATACTAGCTAAAGTTTAATGAGTATTATTGGTGCAAGGCACCGTGCTAAGCTCTTTGCAAGACCCAGCACATCCAAAATAAATAAAATTATTTTTAAAAACTTATTTCAAAAAGTATATTTTAATAATACATCATTATATGACTTGTGAAATTTATTTAGCATGGGAAGAATTCAAAGAACTAAGTGACATTGCTATACCATCTACCTATTCAGGTTAACAAACTTTCTCAGGGTTAAATCTGTAAAAATTAAATATAGGAATTAACTTGATACTGAATTCTGTCATAGTCAAGCAGTAAGATTGATGGATACAAAAACTAGGGAAAAAAATTGATGTCTTTAAAAGATATAGTTCCAGTAGAATATTTTATGTATGTGTGTGTGTATGTTGCTCAGTCATGTCCAACTCTTTGTGAGCCCATCAACTGTAGCCTGCCAGGCTCTCTGTCCATGTAATTCTCCAAGCAAGAGTACTGGAGTGGGTAGCCATTCCATAATAGTTACTAAAATTTATATTTTACATTGTTTTAATCAATTTGTGTAGTAGTAGTGATTATGGTAATTCAACTCAGAGTTTTTAAGCACTTTTAAAACTTTATGATCACATGTAATTAAAAGATACAATTTCAAGTTATGTTATATCTGTGTTTTTATTGTAGAGAAATATAAGTGGTCACTAAAATTTTCAGGCATAACAATATATTAGGATACATTCTGTGGGGAAAGGAAAATAAAAACACAGGTTCTAAGATGAAAAGGGATAATGTAAAAGTACCAATTGTTAAAGACAGACTTGTTCATTTTTTAAAATTAATTATGATAGATATCAAATTTTGTGATATTTACAGTTATCAAAATGATATAACAATTTTCTCTTTAAAATGTCAATATTTTATATATAATATGCCAGAGTTTATACCCTCTGCAAATATTGAAACTTAGGATAGAAAAAAGATGAGGAGAAAAACATAATTTTTAAAAATTCATTTATTAGGAATATAAGCAAAAAATGATAAGAGTTATGAATAATTTCATTTCAACATCTATTTTTGCCTTTCTAGTTGTATTACACAAGTATCTTGATCTTAAAAAATACATACAACTACATGAATTTTAGTTTTGGCTCTGTTATGTAGACTGCTGATTATTTTGGTTCAGTGATAAAATTATGGAAGTGTGTGAATTTTAATGATCTTGAATTCTTGTAGTGTGACTTAACGTATGTACTTCTACCATTTATTTTAATTGCAAAAATGACAATTCTTCAGTAATAAAACAACTTTACATAAATACATATTTATATTTGAAGATCTGGGAAATAAGGGTAGAAGCATTATCTAGGATATGCAGAGAAGTTCAGAATATAAAAATGTTAAATTTATAGGACAGTGTAGAGTAATAGAAGTAATTCAGTAATTTGAAACCCTGATTTAGTAGGCATGTTGTTTGGCAGCTGTATAGCAGCAAGCCATTTGTATATTTAAAATCACCAGGCTTTTTTCTTTATAAATAATGCGGGAGCATAATCTTAAAGTATTAAGTCTCTGGTTTTAAAACTGAACATTTGGAGGACATGCAGAAAAGTAAATGATTTGGGAGGTTTTTTCGTTTGTGTGTAAAATTTTTTGCCTGTGCCTAGTGGCATGTGGGATCTTAGTTCCCTGGCAATGAATGGAACCCACGCCCCCTGCAGTGGAAGCAGAGTCTTAACTACTAGATCGCCAGGAAAGTCTCAAGAAATGAGGCTTTTAAATTTTTATTGCAGTTTAGTTGATTTGGGCTTCCCTGGTCGCTCACAGTGGTAAAGAATCTGCCTGCCAATGTAGGAGACTTGAGTTCGATCCCTGGGTTGGGAAGATCCTCTGCAGAAGGAAATGGCAAGCCACTCCAGTATTCTTGCCTGGGAAATCCCATGGACAGAGGAGCCCGGTGGGCTATAGTCCATGGGGTCGCAAAAGAGTCAGACAGGACTTGGTGGCAAAGAACAGCAACTGTTGATTTACAGTGTTGTGTTAGTTTTAAGTGTACACCAAAATGAATCATTTAAGAAAAAAATTTTAATTAACAGTTGCTTTTCTTTTTATATAAAGTGACCACTTATAATACCATTCTAGAAAACCAGATTATAAATTACAATTGTTCTGCTATTATTTGCTTTGTTCTTTTGTTCACTAAGTAGTTGATTTAGCTGTGTCAACCTAAGTTCACAATTAAAAAAGAAGCAAATTAGTGTGTGCTCATCTTAACTATTAACTCACCTGACTTCTAAAATACAGTTGATAGCATCTGTCTTAAGAGCTAGTTAATTTAACTGCATGTACCACACATGTGCTCAGTTGTGTCCGATTCTTTGCGACCCTGTGGCCAGTAGCCCACCAGGCTCCTCTGTTCATAGGAGTTTTCAAGCAAGAATACTGGAGTGGGTTGCTATTTCTTCCTCTAGGGATCTTCCCATCCCAGGGATTGAACCCACATCTCTGTGTCTCCTGCATTGGCATGCAGATTCTTTACCACTAAGCCACCTGAGTAGCTCATGCAGGTACCATATACACCTGCAGTAGGAAACTTTTCTCTTGGTATAATAAGAAATACTGGACTCTCAGTACATGTTACAAAAGACAAAGTGTTTCTCTAATGTAAAACAGTTTGGGGGATATTGGAAGGGTTTGTCTGAGCTGTTTATAATTACTTTATTAACAAGAGCTCCTCCCCTTTTCCCTGTTGCTTATTAGCATTGGAGAAGCTAATGTAGAAAGAAAGACCAAGAAGAAAAGGTATGTGTGGCTTTAATACTACATAGGTAATATATAGTAATAGTTGAAGGAATAGGGTGGTTGATTTTAAAATAATAGTTACAAGATTTGGATCTGAAGTCTCTTATTTGCGATTCATGATTAAACATCATCCTGTTTTCTGATACCTTCCTCTGTTTACTTGTCTGGAGTTTCTTCCTTTGTTTCTCCTTTTTCTCCAACTTTCCAGGGTTCTTATACCTGGAAATAGTAAGTGATTTCTCTTGTCTTAGATTAGGAAATATTAGAAATTATTGGTAAGAAAGTATTGGCCAGCTGTATCTTGTCTAAAGTAGTTAAGGTTATGAAACATTTACCACTGTACAGGAGGTTTAAATAAACCCAATTGTTAAACTGCAACTGTATTCTAACATTCACTCTGAAGCATAATATAGTATGTTCACTTTTCTCAAATTCCATTCAAGAGATTTAAAGACCTTCTGGTTGGAGTGAAAGGGTGGGCACGTTAGGGTTACTAACGGTTAGGCAATCCATAAAGCATCAAATCTAGTGATACCATACTGGCAAAGCTTCAGTATACATATATATATATGCATAACACTCAAGTGTAATTGTTTTTAAACATTCTATTGAATGTTGGCTTCTCGTGCATATAATTGTCTAATAGGTCTAAGAGTGTAACCAGTTCCAGCAGCAACAGCAGCGACAGTTCAGCCAGTGATTCTTCATCAGAGAGTGAAGAGACATCTACCTCATCTTCCTCAGAGGACAGTGACTCTGATGAAAGCTCCTCTAGTTCATCATCTTCCGCCTCCTCCACAAGTTCCTCCTCCTCCTCTGATTCAGACTCAGATTCCAGCTCTTCCAGTAGTAGCAGCACCAGCACAGACAGTAGTTCTGAGGATGAACCACCAAAGAAGAAGAAAAAAAAATAGAATTGCTCCATCCATTGGACTAATGGACTGAAAACATTAATGTGATTCTCAGAAGGGAATTCAGAATGTGTTATGGCCAAATAGGTTAACTGGCCAACATTTCTAGAGTTCAGAAGCTTCTAAATGTTTTACATTGTAAGAGCATAAAAAGTATTAATAATGGATTATATATATATAAAGACTTTTTTTATTTGAGGGGTAAACCTTTTTTTTTTAAATATATCTCTAAAATTAAAGCTGAAATCTAGTAAATCTCTTTTTGTGATGAAACCTATCTTTCCTCCCTGTGAAATAAATGCCATACTCTGTTCCATGTTAGTGCTGTGTATCAGACGTTTTTCAGGATAAAGGATCATAATATCTGGCAGTGAATTTCTAATGCTTTTGGCTGTATGTTATTATGTAAGATTTAATACATTAGAAGCTTAGGAGTTTTCCTACTGTTACTAATATGCTCTATTTTTGTGTTTATGTTCAGAAAGTTGTTCTGACTTCTTGTCCTAAATGAAAAGTTCAAGAAACCTATTAATAAATTTATACCTTTTGGATGGTACAAGTTTGCAGGTTACTGTGTTTTATCATTCATTTTCTTCTGGTTCTTAGAGTTACCCTTTTCTGAGGAAAATTATTCTAGAGGAACTTAAAAAAGATCAAAAATTCTGAAACTACATAGGAGTCTAGTCTTTGGTGCCTTTGGATAAATTCAATGTGTCAGAAAAGAAAGCAGTCATTTAAAAAGCTAGCTTATGTAAAAGGGATATAAATACTTCTGTGTGTCAATATGCTATAAAAGATACCATTCAAAGGGGTAGGAGGAAGAGATGTAATTTTTACAGAAAATTAGAGTGATGTTGGCTGCCTTTTACTAAATTTTTTTATAACTTTTCATAAAGATTGCCTTTTACCATTTTGTAATTGTGGTATGACTGTTTATATGGTAACCCATCATATATGAGTCTACTGCATAAATATGAGTGACTTGGATTAATCTACTGTGTTTATATAGCATATACACAGTTGAAATCTAGCATGGAAGTTTAAAAAGAAATACTGCCAAGTATTTCTTAAAAGTAAAATACTCTGTCATGATGAAATTATTTGATTTAACATCACATTATTTTGTGATGTGTTTTGAACTTTTTGGAAAGAGGTATCATTTGTAGAAAAATCTTGATTTAGGTTAAATATAGGTTTTTAAAACTACAGATGTTGTCTTTTTATATTTTTATGAAAAAGCAGTAGAAAATTACTTTTGAAGGAAATGAACTTCTATTTAAATGTTCAAATATGTGTATGTTGTCAGTTTAAAGATCTGTAATTACCTGTTTTACAGAATCATCTGCTTTCAGTGATTATAAATATTCTCAAAACATCATTTTTAAGGCTCTATACAGAATGTGTCAGTTGACAGGCAGATTTCATAAACTACTAATGAAATGCAGTTTACAATGTTTGTAGTCTCTGTAAGGGCAATTTTAGTGGTGAAAAAACTTGGAAGGGAAACGTGTACATAGGTTATATCACTTGCAGTCAAATAAAACTCAGTTTGTGCTGATGAGCTTAAGCTTCTTTAATGTCTCTGCTGTTTTTCTAATTGCCATTTCTTATCCATTTAGATGGTAAGAACATTTAAATTCTAATTATTTTTACTATTACAACTATTCAAAGGCATACCTGGAAAAGTACAGAGGTCAAGATCCTTACTCTAGTCACACAGTTTACTCAAAAAAGCAGACTCAATGGCACAGTGGAGGGTAACTTCCAAAGAATTTACCCTATCCTGCCTAAAAGCAGAACTCTGGAAGTTGAATCCCTGGCAAATGTAATAAATGTATTATTTCTCAGAACCATATCAAAAGCAATCATAATCAAATCATAGGTTTTTACTCCTCAAATGTTTTGTTAGTATGACTGTACAATATAGTAAATTTGTCTTGGCATTACACCAAAAGTTAGCACTGGAGATGGAAGAAAGTAGAGAGAAAGTGTACTTCATAGTCATGATTTTATTTATTTTTTTAACTTGCTAATTTGAACTAACTGTAGGTTTACAGAAAATCTGTAAAATTAAAATTTCCATGTATACCTCACCTAGCTTCCCCTAATGTTAGCATCTTACATAACCACAGTACAATGAGCAGAACCAAGAAATTAGCATTTGATAAAATACTGTTAGTTAAACCAAAAACTCTACTCACATTTCACCAGTTTTCCCAGTTGTGTTCTATTTCTGTCCCATTATATTACCCAGAAAATGCATTTAGTTACTTCTAAATCTACCACTGTCTCCGAGTTCCTTCGTCTTTCCTTATCTTCCATGCCCTTGTGACTTTTGAAGAGTATTGATCAGTTATTTTGTCTTATGTCCCACAATTTGGATTTGTCAAATGTTTTCTCATGGCTGAACTGACATTATGCTTTTTAGAATAATAGCACAGAAATGAAAAATTCCCAGTATCGATAAAGTAATTTACTATTGGTGATATTGACCTTGATCACTGGGATGAGGTGGTTTCATCAGATTTCTCCATTACAAAGACTGTCTTTCCCTTTTTAATTGATAGATAACTTGGAGGAGATACTTTGAGACTGCAAATTGTCCTCACAGTCACCTACTACTTTCAGTATAGATAGCAATGGTTATTACTGTGATGTTTGACAAATGGTAATTTTCCATTTTCCTCTTTACACTAATTGGAATTATACTATAAGGAAGCGCTGCTGCTTCTCTCCCAGTCATTTAATCGATAGTACTGTGGACTCGTCAATGTTTCTTCTGTTCTGTGGGTTAAAAGTCAATAATAGCGTTGGTTTTTGGCTCAAATTATTCCACCTTTGACTATTAGAAGCATTCCTTCAGGTTGGCTCCTTTGTTTTTTTTTTTTTAATCTTCATCTTTTTGTTAGTACTTCCTTACTTTTTGAAATCACAAGATGTTCTAGGTTCATCTTGTGATCTCCTTGTCCTGTCTTTGAACCAACCACTTCTCCAATTTTTATCCTGATTTTTAACTGGAGAATGATGTTTAGACTCCATGATCTGGGTGCTGTCTTTGTAAGTTTTTTTATGCATTTTGAATAATAGTGTTCTAAGGTGGTTAAGACATGGAGACCTGCCATTAGTAGGAAGAAATTAGGTGTCACCACCTTCAACATTTCTCAGCCTAGCTTTCCTTAATTTCACAGTACTCTTCATGCAGCAAAGTTCTTTGGCAACAAATGGAAGAGACAAAGTCTTTAATTAAAAATTGTCATTACATCCTTCCTTCCCCTTTACAGTATATCTAAATTGATAATAGGCCAAATGTATATTCAGACCTTGGACTATGGTGCGTTAATTGAAAGGAGTCACATGGTGTCTGTCCGTGGGGTCACATAGATTCAGACATGGCTTAGTGACTAAACAATGACAGCAAATTGAAAGCAGTTGGCCCAAAGGAATATTTCAAACTGTATTTTTGTATGCTGTCTTTCAGGTTTTTACATCTTGGTAAAATTATGCCATAAAAAGATGCAGGTGTAGGTGTGGTGGTGGTGATGGTGGTGTGTGTGTGTGAGAGAGAAAGGTACTATGAAAGAAGAAGAGAGAAGGGAAAGCCAGGATGACATCTGGGCTGCAGACATTCTCAGATGCATTTTTAGGAGAGAGTATGGATGGAAGTTGAGGACTTGGAAATTGCCAATGTCTTTGGAAAGTCTTTTGTATCCTCCCAAGGACACTTGCACGTGCTATTCAAGGTTATCAATAATAACCACAAACATCAGCATAACTCCTATTTGAAAGGTACTATACTACAACATATAAATAACACTTCAACAGTGATATCCTTGTAGTTCACTATCAGTTGGGGAGACACACACAAAAACACTAAGAACAAAGGAAAAAAGGCTTTCATTGAAACCATATTTATTACCTAATAGTGAAGTCGCTCAGTCGTGTCCGACTCTTTGCGACCCCATGGACACCAGGCTCCTCCTCCATGGGATTTTCTAGGCAAGAGTACTGGAGTGGGTTGCCATTTCCTTCTCCGGGGAACTTCCCAACCCAGGGATCGAACCCAGGTCTCCCACATTGTAGACAGACGCTCTGCCATCTGAGCCACCGGTAGAAAAGAAACAGACACAGTGCTCTCTTTGGCATCACATATACTAAAACTGGAATGATACAGAGATTAGCATGGCCCCTGTGCAAGGATGACACACAAATTCGTGAAGCGTTCCATATTTTAAAAAAAAGAGACACAAAGTATAAACCCATAAGGCAAGGAGAAAAGGAAAGGAGATGAAACATGAGAAACTGCAATTCTTTTGGAAGCTGGAAAAATTGATGGAATCATGGATGCCTCCTTAAACAACCAATCATTTTAGGGGCCCAATCATAACCCTACAGCGAAGGAAAGTCAATAGGAAGCAAACCAATTTATGCCATGGAACTCTGCAAAGTTTCCAAACTCGATGACGGCATGCACTCGTCAGCCAAAGTCAGGGAGGACTCAAGGACAGAAAGAGAGATGGGAAGTTTATGTAAGAAGCTACACCCGTGTACTCCTCTCCCATTTGTGCTGTCTTAGTGGGTCTGTGGGGCCGCACAGAGTCGGACACGACTGACACGACTTAGCAGCAGCAGCAGTGGGTTTATGATTATGATTGTTATTATTTTTCATTACTTGAATGTGACATTTTGTGAGTAGTAGTAAACACCTGAGTTCAACCTTCTATGATTATGAGTATTATGTTAATTTAAAATTAAGTAAGACAGTACAAGTTGCCATGTGCTACAAGCAACTTGGGTTATAGATAATAAATGCTATGAAGCCACATTGATAAATCTCTGGCACTGGATCTTACTCTCCCAAAAATTCTGGACAAAATCAAGAATGAAAAACTATGCAACTATTGGGTAATATTTTTACATGAACATTGTGGTGTACATTTGATAAAAAAATTCCCTTCTTTAAGAAGTCCTGAGGGTATTCTGAGATTATTTCTGTACTAGGCAAATCCATAGGGTCACTAAACATGTAAGCCAATATAACTAGATATTTATACAAAGAAAATCACCCCTAACTAGTTAGCTGCCTTGAAGAGAATCAGTATGTGGACAAAGGAAAAAACACTCATTTATGTAAAATTTAACAGCCAGTATTAAGTCTTTGTCCTCTGAGGATTAATAGGCTATTAATAAACACTTAAAGACATGTGTTAAGTAGTACAAGCTTAAGTAACTAGAGAGCTTAGAGTCTTAACCACAGGGAGAGTTTGGTAAAGCCTTCCAAGGGAGCTGTATATGGCTGAGAAAGTTGTTGAACCCATGTAAACATATATATAGATGCTGTCTCTTATACACATCTATCCCAGGCTATAAATAAATAAATAAATTTCTTACAATATTGGGAAAACAGACTGTAAGTTGGAAAACAAGACTTTATTTCCTTGATTCTGAAAGGCTTCCATCCTCCTACATCATTTCATTATTAGGAAATATTGTGAAAGACTTTGAAATGGATTTAAAAAAAAAACAAATTACTGGCTGAGTTGTCTAATCCCCTATCCTGGCTTTATGACCCTGTCAGGACCTGTGCCTCATTGTCTTTGACCTATTTTAAAACTCTGTAAATTGTAGAAAAATTGAAGAGAAGATTCTTACCCATGCAAGGTAGTACAACTGATTCTTGCCCTGTGGCTGTTGACCAGTTTCTAACTATTAGTAAATTTGTTTCCTGCATTCCTCATTGCCCATATATGTGTGTTGTTTGGATACTGTTTTAAACCAGTTCCAACATCTTACTGGTTCCCTTATGAATTAATGATTAAATAAAATCTTTGACATGTGTTCATTATATATTTGTATTAGAGTCATGATTTTACATTTTTCACTAATCCTTTAATGGTTTTGATTTTATCATTTCTGGGATGCATATTACAATAGTTGTTGTTTAGTCGCTAAGTTATGTCCAGCTCCTTTGTGACCCCCATAGCTTGCAGCCTACAAGGCTCCTCTGACCATGGGATTTCCCCAGGCAAGAAATACTGGAGTAGGTTACCATTTCCTTCTCCAGGGGGTCTTCCCGACACAGGAGTTGAACCTATATCTCTTGCTTGGCAGGTGGATTCTTTACCACTGAGCCACCTGGAAGCCCTGCATTACAGTGTGTGTGCTAAGTCGCTTCAGTCATATCCAACTCTTTACCACCATGTGGACTGAAGGCTGTCAGGCTCCTCTGTCCATGGGATTCTCCAGGCAAGAATACTGGAGTGGGTTTCCATGCCCTACTCCAAGGGATCTTTCCAACCCAAGGATCAAACCTGTGTGTCTTCTGTCTCCTGCGTTGGCAGGTGGATACTTTACCACTGGCACCACCTGTATATATTAAATGTTCTTTTTTTTTTTTACCTGAAAAGTGGGCAACTTAATATTAAGTCCATAAAGCCTTTTCTTATAGAAAGCCTTAACAGTTTGCTGTTCTATTACGTATTGAGATAAACTCTGAAGTTATAGTCATGGTACTGGCAGTTGTTTATGGAAATTTATGAACTATTACTAGGCAAAAAGCTGACTCTTCTTTATTATCTTTTAATACTACTGCTGGGTCTTAGTTCCTTACTTGAAACATTAATTTTTCAATTAGGATTGGCTTATTTTTGGAAAAGTGCTAAAAATAAGTTTTTTAATGTATTTATTTATTTATTTTTGGCTTCCCTGGGTCTTCTTTGCTGCATGTGGACTTTCTCTAGTTGCATTGTACTGCTCTCTTGCTGTACATGGGCTTCTTATTATGGTGGCTTCTCTTGTTGCAGGCATGGGCTCTACGGCACTTGGCCTTCAGTAGTTGTAGTGTGTGGGCTCAGTAGTTGGGGCTCCAGGGCTTAGTTGTCCCAAGACGTGGGTCTTCCCTGACCAGGGATCAAACTGTGTGTCCCCTGCGTTGGTAGGCAGATTCTTAACCACTGGACCAGCAGGGAGGTCCAAAATAAATTGTCACAATTACAGAAGCTGGCCCACAATGTGGCAATTAATTCATGAAAAGCATACTATAAACAATATATGTTCTCTGAAACCCTTGCCTACTTTAACAGTCATTCATTTTACAAATATTTACTGAACAGCAATTATGTGTTCTCCAGGGGTAAAAAGGTGACTGCTCTATGTCGAAATTAAAAGTCCAGCATCTCATCATGCACCCATGTTTGAGGAATTGCCAAGTATCATTAGTCCACATAGTTGATTAGCCTAATGTGTAGGCTGATAGTCACAGCTCCCATTTGTGTATTACTTTATGCCAGATTCCTTGTTGCTTGCTATACAAACATCCCAGTTTGTAGAATGAGTATATTGTTCTCAAACTCATTGGGGTGTGATGGGGATTAGATGCATTTATGCATAAGTAGTATTTAGCTAAATTCCTGACATACAGTTAAGTATAAAACATGGCTATGGTCTTGTCTAATTCTCACAATAATCTAGTGAAGTAGATATTGTCCCATTTTTTAGAACAAGAAACTGAAGTTCAAAATCACCTTTCTAAAGAGCCTAAAACTATGTAGTGAAAGAGCCAAGATTTTAAAAAAATTTTATTATGACCTATAACATGATCTACAAGAAAATTCAGACAACATCAATTCAGTTCAGTCGCTCAGTTGTGTCCAATTCTTTGCAACCCCATGAAGCGCAGTACGCGATGCCTCCCTGTTCATTACCATCTCCTGGAGTTCACTCAGACTCACGTCCATCGAGTCCGTGATGCCATCTAGCCATCTCATCCTCGGTTGTCCCCTTCTCCTCCTGCCCCCAATCCCTCCCAGCATCAGAGTCTTTTCCAATGAGTCAACTCTTCTCATGACGTGGCCAAAGTACTGGAGTTTCAGCTTTAGCGTCATTCCTTCCAAAGAAATCCCAGGGCTGATCTCCTTCAGAATGGATTAGTTGGATCTCCTTGCAGTCCAAGGGATTCTCAAGAGTCTTCTCCAACACCACAGTTCAAAAGCAACAATTCTTCGGCNGAAAGGCAAAATAATTTTTAACACAATGGAATACTACAGTTTTTTAAAATTTTCAGATACCACTTGGGTGTCTGAAAATTTGTCTGTAGAGTTTGATAGTGACCAAATTGCTAATAGTTATCATATTTGGGTGTCAAGATTATCATTTACACTTTTTATTTCCTTACTTTCCACTTTTCTTTTTTTGTTGCTTTCTTTCATTCTTTTTTCTTTTTTTTTTTTGGCTATATGGCTTGCAGATTCCTGACCAGGGATTAAATCCTGGCTATGGCAGTGAAAGTGCCAAGTCCTAACCGCTGGACTGCCAGGAAATCCCTGCCAATATTTTCTTTTTAGAACTTTTTAAGGTGCAATTGACCTACAATGATCTTCACGTATTTCAAGTATATAATTTGATGCATTTTGACATCTATATACACATGAAACCATAACCACAAGCAAGATAATTAAACCTTGCCCCACAAAGCTTCCATGTGCCCTTTTGTAACTTTCCCACCCATTCTTTTGCTTACACTATCTGCCATTAGTCCCCAGAAAACTACAAATATAGTTTACTTAGCTATAGAATAGTTTGCATTTTTTGACTATATAAATAGAATTATATAGTATGCACTTTTTTGGTCTTCCTTCTTTCAGCATAATTATTTTGGGACTCGTTCTTATTTTTTCTTCTTTTAAGATTTTTTTATGTGAATAATTTTAAAGTCTTTATTGAACTTATTACAATATTCTTTCTGTTTTATATTTTTGTTTTTGGCCATGAGGTATGTGGGATCTTAGCTCCCTGACCAGGGATGGAACCAGCACCCGCTGCATGGGAAGACAAAGTCTTAACTGCTGACCGCCAGAGAAGCCCCTCATTCTTGTTGTCATGCTTATCAACAGTTTATTTCTTTTTACTGATAGTAGTATTCTACTGTATGTATACACCAAATTTGTTTATCCACTCGTGTACTGATGGATATTTAGACTGTTTCCAGTTTTTGTCTACTACAAATAAAGCTGCTATGAACATTCATGTATAGGTCTTTGTGTGGATATATGCTTTCATTTATCTTGGGGAGAGTCCTCAAGGAAATAATTAAATATACTATGAACCCTATAAACCAGCAAAATAACAAAACAAATCACTCTAGCTAATAACCCAACAAAGGAAATAAATGGAATTTTAAAAAGAGGAAAAGAGGAAAAAGAAAACAAATACAAGTGGGACAAATAGACAATAAATATCAACATGACAGATTTAAACCTAATCATGTCTATAATCTCATTGTTAAGTCACTAAGTCGTGTGTGACTCTTTTCAACCCCATGGACTATAGCCTGCCGGGCTTCCCTGTCTTTCATTATCTCCCTGAGTTTGCTCAAACTCATGTCCACTGAGTCGGTGATACCATCCAACCGTCTCATTCTCTGTCATCCTTTTCTCCTCCTGCCTTCAATCTTTCCCAGCATCAGGCTCTAAGTCGTTTCTTTGCATCAGGTGGCCAAAGTATTGGAGATTCAGCTTCAACATCAGTCCTTCCAATGAGTGTTCAGGACTGATTTCCTTTAGGATTGACTGGTTGGATCTCCTTGTAGTCCAAGGGACTCTCAAGAGTCTTCTCCAACACCACAGTTTAAAAGCATCAATTCTTCAGNCTAGTTCTCGCTTTCCTTCTCGCGATCCTGCGCACGTCCTCCTCCTCCTCCCCCGCTCCCCCCCCCCCCGCAAAAAAGAAAAAAAATTTCCGCCTTCGACTGGCGAAGGGGATTGACTAAAAATGGGAATATGGGGGTATAATACTTGAATACCCCCCATAACTTCTGAGTCGCCCTGCTAGCTAGTTACCCCGATAGCTTGTATTTGGGTATTGATGTGTAGGCCTTCCCTCCAGCTGCCTGTGCCCGGGGTTAATCTCGTAATTGACGTCAGTGCTTTGTTCCTTCCACTTTGCTGTTCCTTCCACTCTTTGAGGATGGATCATGGGATATAGGAGTTTGAGGAGCATCCTTATTGTTTTTTCTTTCACAAACGATATCATTTATAGGAAGTTGAAGGTACCGATGTGAAATGCTTTCCTATAGAGTTCAGTCTAAGACGAAGAGTTCTATTTAGGGTTCTCAGACACTTGCAATTCAGAATTTTGCGATTTCTTTTCTGCTGACCTGTTGGAGATTTTAAACTAAGGCCAGACCCTTTTCCAGTTACCAGTACTTTTCCTGACGGAATTTAGGCTATAGTTGTTTGTGAATAGGATGTTTGTAAATGTGACGTTTAAAATGTGTCTTGTGTTTGAGGGCTCAAATGTTAAAAGCACAGAGCTTTGTTTCCATATTGATTCTGCAAAGCTTTGTAAAGTGCTCCTTTTATTTAACAGTCCTTTAACTTACTAAAATTGAAATATTTATGAGAACTTTCTTGATTTTGTGTTTAATAAAGAGCCTCTGTGGCCAGTGAATCTTGCCTAGAATCATCTTTGGTCTTATGTTCCTGAAGAAGTGTTGGCAAGTGGCCATCTGGTTTTTAACAAAGCTGGCTTCTTTAAATTGCTCAGGTTTATTTTACTTTTTCATCACTGCCTCTTTCAGTCTCCAAACACAAAAAAAGCTTGTTATTTTAAATTCTCTTTTAGCCTTAACATGCCTAAAGCAATTAAAAAATTGTGTGTGTGTGTGTTTAACACCAGCAGTTTCATTCAGTTTATGGTGGCTTGCAGGCTCACGACTTTGGTTTTTGTTAGCTCTACAGTAACAGTAGCCAGATTTTGCTTTAAATAAAATTCTCTGTCAGGTGGAGACAAGATAGGATGTTTGTGAATGACCAAACCTTTACCGTTTGATTAAAAAAAGAGCTTAGCTGTATTCATTGGAAAATAGTCTACCATTTTGAGGTGTAAAGGTGATTCTACAGTGCTCTGAAGCTATGTAATTAAGTATTCTTAAAGATAGCGTTTTTTCATTTAGATTCAGTTTCTGCTTGTCAGATGATGTACATTCCCTTCTCTGTGCCCTTAAGATGTTGTACCTCTTTGTGACAGTTGATGCATTCTGCTTTTTATTGTGATTTTTTTATAGGTCTGTTGTGTCTTTAGAGCAAGGACTGTATATCTTTGTGTCCTCCCCAATATTTTATACAGTTATTAGGTTGAATTTGAATGGGATATCCAACCCAAGATTTCACAAAAGGGTACTCCTAAAAAAATCATATGAGCAAGTGACCAGTATTTGAAGGGGAAAAAGTAACTATCAGCTACAGAAGATGACAGAAGGTGAAGACTTCTAAAATTATGTATCTTTTGTTTTTAAGGGTTAAGGTAAATGTCATAGTTTTATTTGTACCTGAGAGGAACAAAGAAAACAGGTGTTTCTTTTGTGACCATCTACTGGTTTAGAATGGAGTCCGAAATGTATGAGGCCTTCTCTTCAAATTTTTCATAAAAATCAAAGAGGTATTCCTAAAGTATCAAACGAAGGTACACCTGGACAGTGACCCAGAGTGAAGTGTGTATTATAAAAATAGATGACTTAGATTTTATTTGATTTTGTTTTTTTAATTTATTTTTATTGAAGTATGTTGTGTTAATATCTACTGTATAGCAGTGCCTCAATTACACACATATATACAGTATCTTTTTATATTCTTTTCCATTATGGTTTACCCCAGGATACTGAATATAGTTCTTTGTGCTGTACAGTAGGATGCTGCTGCTGCTAAGTCACTTCAGTCGTGTCCGACTCTGTGTGACCCCATAGACGGCAGCCCACCAGGCTCCCCCATCCCTGGGATCCGCCAGGCAAGAATACTGGAGTGGGTTGCCATTTCCTTCTCCAATGCATGAAAGAGAAAAGTGAAAGTGAAGTCGCTCAGTCTGTCCGACTGTTAGCGACCCCATGGACTGCAGCCCACCAGGCTACTCTGTCCATTGGATTTTCCAGGCAAGAGTACTGGGGTGGGGTGCCATTGCCTTCCCCGGTACAGTAGGATAAACATACAGAATGTTTATCCGTTCTATATTTAGTAGTTTGCATCTACTAACCCTAAACTCCCAGTCCATCCCCCACCCTAGTTGCCCCCTCCCCAGCCACAAGTCTGTTCTCTATGTCTTTTGAGTCTGTTTCTGTTTTGTAGATAGGTTCATTTGTGCCATAGTTTAGATTCCACATAAGTGATATCTTATGTTATTTGCCTTTCTCTTTCTGACTTCACCTGGAATGATAATCTCTAGGTGCTTCCATGTTGCTGCAAATGGCATTATTTTGTTCTTTTTTATGACTGAGTAGTACTCCATTGTGTATATATTCACGACATCTTCTTTATCCATTCATCTGTCAGTGAACATTTAGGTTGTTTCCATGTCTTGGCTATTGTGAATAGTGTTGCAATGAACATAAGATGCATGTATCATTTTGAATTATAGTTTTTGGCCAAGAGTGTGGTTGTTGGATCATATGGTAGATTTTATTTTTTATTTAAGCTTTATTCTACAGATTCTTAGAGTTATTCTTATTCTTACTATAAAAACTTTTCTATATAATATATATAAAGTTTTTTCAACTTTTTAACCCCCCAGTCTTCATTATGCTTTTCCTACTTCCTTTTTTGTTTCCTCTAAGTTGGAACAATTATATTTGATCTCTGGGATGGTGTTTGCCTGTCTCAGTTATTATGGAATAAGGTATAGTCAGTGGCTAAAAACCACTTAAAGCTAACTTGTTACCTTGCTACGTTTCTCTTTGGTTTAAGAAAAGCACCCCTACACTTGTAGTTAACTCCTCACACCCACAAATTGACTCTATAAATAGATTGTTCTGGATAAAACCAGTATGGTTTGGCTATCCAGATAGATACTGTCGTGATCCGTCCTGGAACTGGGCTTCCTCAGCTTCTTTGACTTTTTCTTTTTGTCGTCATTAGGGTGGGGACAATTTTACGGAAAGGTGAGTACAGTCAGTGCTCTTCATAGATAGGTTTTCCCACCTCTTTCCAATTGCTATCATTTCTTCTATCTGGAATATCACTTTTCCTCTTTTATTCCTACCTCTTTACATTTCACCATCTTTTAAGGCACAATGCAAATACCATTACCTTAAGTTTTACTTGACTCCACCCTACCCTAATTGTGCCCTATCTCCTTTGAGTCCTTGTATCACTGTATCTCTCTTAATAATTATGTGTTATGCATTAACTATGGAACTGTAGCACGTTGGATGACTTCAAGCACAGTCAGGGAAGACTCACTAGTAGAATAAAGACTGTTATACTATATTATTGAGTGGTTCTAAGAATTAAAGCAATAATCCAATTTAAGATTTTACTTGAAAAATTAATAGTGATTCCTTCATATCATCACATATTGTAGTCATTGTTCAAATTTCCCTTAATGGAGTTTTTGTTTTAAACAGTCTGTCTGAATTAGGATCCAGATAAGATTCATACATCATATGGGATTGATGTGTGTCTCAACCCTTTTTTCTTTTTTCTTCTATGGGTTCCTTACTGTCTTTTTGTTTTTATTCCCATGCAGTTGGTTTGTTAAAGAAACCAAGCCTTTGCCCATGAGATTTTGCATGGTCTGGATTTTGCTGATTACATCCCTGTGGTTTCATGTAATATGTTCCTCTGTCCACTGTTTTTCCTGTAAATTGGTAGTTACATCTAGAAGCTTGATCCAGTTCAGACATGAATTTTCTTTTTAATGGGAAGAGTACTTCGTAGGTAGAGTTGTGTACTTCCCATGTATTCTTGAACTCTCAGCCTGGCTTCTCATCCTAGCATCCAGTAAAATTGCTCTTACCAAGGCCACCTGTAACTTCTGCATTGTCAAATTGTACAGTCATTGCTTAGTCGTTTACCTCTTTCTATACTTGATATTGTTACCCATTGTCTCCTTGATAACTGTTTATTTACTTGACTTTTATGACTCTGTCCCTTTCCTGCCTTTCTTAGTACTAGCTGCCTCTTTGCAGATGCTTAATTCTCTGCTAATCATATTGATAGTTATGACTTTTCACCTTGACCTGTTTTCACTCTTCTGGGTGATTTCATCCATTTTTATTGCTGTAACTACCATCTTTAAGTGTTTTAAACTCACTAGAACTCTTTGATCCAACTGACTATCCCTCTTGAGATTGTCCAATAGGTACCTTGTTTTAGTCAGGAAAATGACACATTCCTAACTTAAGCAAAAAAGAAGAATTTATTGGAATTCCCATGAATTCTCAGGAAGTCAATCAAGCCATAGGAGGACAGCTAGAAGTCAGGAAGAACTAGATCCAGAGGCTCCATGTGAGGTCAAGAGTATCCTCTGTATCTCACAAGATACTCTTTTTTTTTTTTCCTACAAGATGCTGTTTGTGTGTTGAGTTAGTTCTCTTCTGCTGCCAATCAACTTTAATACTTACTAGTGTCTTGAATTTTAAATCTTGTATCTTCTGCCATCAGAGAGGCTGACCTGATTCTTAATCTCAGATCTCAATAAAGGGACTCATTAGGTTATATGTCCACCTCTGGACCACAGCTTTGGCTACAGGGTTGCATCCTGCAGAGAAGAGGAATAAAAGACACGCTAAAACAGTTGTCCAGTTCATTCATTCCATGGCTATTTAGTACACACAGAGTCCTACTTATATATATTTAATATTTTGTTTAATATAATATCACTATATATACGAGCAAGCACTCTCATCTCTGCTACGGAAATAACCCAAATCATATCTACTTACTGCATCCAGAGGTCATTGTTCTCTGAGTCCAGATTCTAAAGGTGATACTCGTTGTTAATCAGGCCTAGATATGCTTTGTCACAGGTCTGAAATTGTGGACTAAATACTAAATTTAAGCATTCCTAACATAACTGATACACAGTGATAGGGGAAAAAAACCCTGAAACTCTTAGGAGGGAAAGGAAAGTATCGTTGTTCCAAAACTTACACCACGTCTTCCTGGACAGGTACAGTATAAGGTGAATGATAGAACTAGCAAATTACATGGGCCTTCATTTGTTGACTTATTTCCTTGCAAATGGAGTGAGTTCTTTGATGAGCCAAATGGAGATTTTCAGTTTTGTCCACTAGAAAGATTTTCCTTTTCTGTTGTTTTAGGTTGAGGCTTACACTTAGAGGGTATTTGAAAGAATTTTAGAAGAGGGCAGTTCTGTTGCCTTCACACAAGGATTGACAGGTTATGGTTGGTAGGTCCAGTGCTGCCTGCTTTTGTATGGCCTGAGAGCTAAGAGTGGTTTTTATATTTTTTAAATGGTGAGAAAAAAATCAAAAGAATATTTTGTGGTGTATGAGAATTATAGGAAGCTCAAAATTCAGTGTCCCTGAATAAAGTTTTACTGGAGCAGACAGCACACCCATTTGTTCACTTATTACATGTAAGTGCTTTTGCTACTACGGTGGCAGAGTTGAGTAGTCCTAATTTTATGCCTATAAAGCCAAAAATATTTACTTTAAAAAAGTTTGTCAACTTCTGTCTTAGCAGATCAAATGGCCCTTAATGGATATTTTAGTCTGAGGATTGCCTTAGGGTTGAGGAGTTAGTTACAAGGTCCTATTTACTGTGATGACCGTTAGGGTATTTTTTTTTTACTTGTATGTATATGTATCTATTTGTATGTATGTATATGTGTAGATATATGTATATGTGCATATACATGTGTGTTTATACACACACACTTGCATATGTAGATAGATATTTAAATAAAACAGGTGGGGGTCTGCACATTGGCCTAGCTTTAGTTAAAATTCAAACTTTACCTGTCAACTGTACCCTGAAGGTAAGATCACACTCTAGCTTCTGTTGTAACATAGTTGCTCTTAGTACATCTGTGTGAATGGGTGAGAAAATTTGGAGAACTGAGCTTGAGTG
This sequence comes from Oreotragus oreotragus, assembly GCA_006410675.1. Classification (NCBI taxonomy): domain Eukaryota; kingdom Metazoa; phylum Chordata; class Mammalia; order Artiodactyla; family Bovidae; genus Oreotragus; species Oreotragus oreotragus. The sequence continues at coordinate 186,306 of SJYX01014664.1, forward strand.
AGCTTCTAGGACTAGAAGCTGATCAGATAGTCCCCATAAGTGTTAATTATGTTGAATTTAACTATTCTGCTACTTCTCAGTCCCTTCACTCCTAAATTGTTTTTCCTTCCTCAGAGATTATACCACTATCATTTTTTCTAGAAACCTGCAGGTTGTCCTTGATTCCTGTTTTACTTCTCACATCTGTCTATCCTCAAGATTCTACCTCCATAAAATCTTTGAATCCAAGCCCATTATCTACATTATCAACACTTCTACCATTACTGTCTTAATCCATACTTTCATTTCTTACCTGGGTTATAGCAATAGTCTTCTCATTTGTTACCTTGTAATCTACTTCATCCTTCAGAGTGATTTTTTTTTTCCCCTCAAATTGCAAATTCACTTCTCCTTGAATTCCTTAGTAGTGTGGCATTTTCTGTAGTATTCCAACTGGGGATTCTTGTACATTAGTGAATTTTATGTTAACTTTTAAAGGACTGATTTATAGCCAAGTAATAGCTTGGGAGTTTAGATTTTGTTTATTTATTAGGTTTTGTTTATTAACGTGTTTGTGCCAAGTTATAAAGCATTATAACTAATGCTTTAAAACATCATTATACTAATGATGCTCAGGCAGGGCAAGACGGTGAGTTAAATTGGATCATGTATATGTTAATATAAACCTGGGCTAGTAGTTAGTATTATATTTTCACTGTAAGGTGTATCTGGAGGATCCTATCTTGTAATTAACCAATATGAAACAATTTGTTTGCAGTATGAGTGTTTTTCAAACTTTAGCAGTCGTTATTCTACATACACTTTTAACATAGTTTTCATTGAGTTAAATGCATGCATGCTCAGTTGTGTCTGATTCTTTGCAACCCCATGGACTATAGCCCACCAGGCTCCTCTGTACGTGGGATTATCCCTTCAAGAATGTTAGAGTGGATTGCCATGAAGGTACAAAACCACAAGTGAACAAGAAAGATTGCCAGAGTTAGCAAGTAAGGCCTCTTTAAAATTGACATTTAAGGACTACTAGCTGGTATGGTGGAGAAGGCAATGGGCACCCCACTCCAATACTCTTGCTTGGAAAATCCCATGGAGGAGGGTAGGGTAGGCTGCAGGAGGAGCCTGGTAGGCTGCAGTCCATGGGGTCATGAAGAGTCGGACATGACTGAAGCGACTTAGCAGCAGCAGCAGCAGAACCTTATTAACAAGAATTTAGGGTAATTAGGGAAGGGGCTGATGTAAGTTCACAAGCCTTGAGTATATACTTTCAGTCAGTATGTTAGCATTTTTTCTCTCACCTTTTTTTTTCCAAGTATTCTAAGGCACTAAATGGGCTTCCCGGTGCCCCTAGTAGTATAGAACCCGCCTGCCAATGCAGGAGATGTAAGAGACACAGGTTCGATCCCTGGGTCCAGAAGATCCCCTGGAGGAGGGCATGGCAACCCAGTTCAGTATTCTTGCGTAGAGAATCCCCACGGATGGAGGAGCATGGTGGGCGACAGTCCATGAGGTCGCAAAGAGTTGGACGTGAATGATGCGACAGCACGCAGGCAAAGCACTAAAATATATTTCAGGAAATTCAGATACTTTTTTACCACTTGTCTTGGAAATAAGCAAGTGAAGATGAAATTGATTAGAAATAATTCCTTTTTAGTGTTAATTCTAAAGAACCTTTGCTATGTAATGCTTTTTAACTTTTGCTGAATTACTAAAAATGCTAGATGCATTTTTAAGTAATAAAACTTTTATTTAGCCTTTTGGACCTGTGTTATTTTCTCTTGGCTTCCTCAGGTCCTATAAATGAAAGCAGTCTTGCAGTACTTTTTGAGCCGATCGTTTCTTTCTGAGTGTTGTTACTGAAACACTCAGTTTTCATACCATCTCAGTTTGCCAAGTATGATGCTAAGATTTTATAGTCTAGCACTTATATTTGGTGAACATTTGAGAGTACAGGGTTTAAGTAAAAATAGAAATTAATCATTTCTATACTTCTGTTTCTTTTTTTGTTTTGTTTTTTTTCTTTTAGAGAAATTGCTTTAAAAACAACAGAATTTGTTAAGTATCAATAGTAATGATTTATTGGGTTTATAATGTATTGATTGGGGGGAAAAGAAAACATACTGTCTTATTTTTGTGAAATGTAAGCAGATCTTAAGAAACGGGAGACTGTGTGGGTAAAAAAAGATGGGCAACATATCTGAAACACAACTTTTAGTAAGTACTCTCAGTGCCTCTTTGACTCTTGAGGCTGTAAGACTTTAGTGTTACCTTTATAAAATTCATCAAGTGTTTTGAGTATATATCTGTTGTATACCAGCCATTATGTAAAGTGCTAGAGAGGAGAGAGGGAAAGTTAAATGATACCTTTAGTTCTTTCTCTCTAGAGGCTTATAATATGGAGATGAGTAGAGAGAGCAGCTAGAAGAATAACAATAATGTGAGGCAAATGTTAGTGCCAAAGGAAATACAAAGAAATGTTTCGGAAAGTAAATGAGTTTAGGTCCCAGAGGATTCTTAGAGACCTTCTTGGAGGAGAGGTGCTATGTGATAAACTTTCAAATGGATGTATATGGAAATGGAGAGAAGGAAGGACATTATATGTAGAGGGACTAGTTTGAGCAAAGACCTGAATCTGAATATGTGTAGGTTGTTTTTGGGCTCAGATAAGTACTGAAGTCTTTATAAAAGTAGATAGAAATTGGACTTTGGACAGGTTTGCAACCTGAGATAAGATTGTTAGATTTTCATAGAGAGGAGAGTTAGTAATGACTTTTAAGTAGAAAATGTCTTAATTAGATCTGTTTTATAAAGTTGTAAAGATAACTATTGGTTCATACATTACATAAGTTTCCAATAAGATACCTTTGCAGGTTTTAGATATTTGTATGATTTCAAAGTAAGAAACTTAGTCAAAAGATTTTCTTCTTTATAGAGAGATTTCTAAAATTTGACTTTTAACTATTCTTTCCACCCATTTATTTATCTTTAAAGATAAAGGTGGACTTCTCAGTTTGATTTGTTTGTATGCTTTTAGAGTGGTAGCACAATTTTTTGAGATAAATTTAAACGAATTAAGTTTGGTTTAAACGTTTCTCAAGTATTAGTAAATGCCCGAAGTATAATTTTATTTCGTTATGTTTCTAAAACAGCTTCAGGGCATGTAACCATGCAGGATTACTTACTAAGGGAAGCAGGAGCGTTTAGTTTTAGTACTGAGAGAAACATCTAAAGAGAGGCAGCTGGCTACAAGTAATATGAATACTCATTCTAATGCTTACACTTAAGTGTGAGCATACTTGTGTATGTAATAAGCATTTCTGCTCTTCAAATAAGGTTTTAAATTGTCTAATATTTTAAAAAGAGCAACTCAGTTTATTAGTAATCAGTTTAGCAAATAGTGTTTCAAATTGGATACTGCTTAATAACATAATAAACCTTGAATGTGATACTGTTTGATTTCTAAGGTGAAGAAATATCATTAAAGTATCAGAGTTGTATATATAGCTTAACATATTAGTAAAGAAATACATTTCAGTTCTTGTCAATCTCAAATCATTAAATGCAAATGTTAAGAATCTACTAAGTTAAAATGTGTTGCAGAATAGTGTCTGATTTTAGTGTGATATAAAGTACTAATTGTTTCAATTTTGAAATATTAGTATTTTAAAAATTATTTTTTTGGCTGCTTCAGTCATGTCTTAGTTGCGGCACCCAGGATCTTCTTTGCATCATGTANATCTACTAAGTTAAAATGTGTTGCAGAATAGTGTCTGATTTTAGTGTGATATAAAGTACTAATTGTTTCAATTTTGAAATATTAGTATTTTAAAAATTATTTTTTTGGCTGCTTCAGTCATGTCTTAGTTGCGGCACCCAGGATCTTCTTTGCATCATGTAGGATCTTTTGTTACGGTGGGCAAACTCTCGTTGTGGCGTGTGGACTCAGTAGTTGCGGTGCTCTGTCCTAGTTGCCCCAAGGCATGTGGGATCTTAGTTACCTGACCAGGGATTGAACCTGCATCCTCTACACAGCATGGTGGATTCTTAACCACTGGACCACCAGGAAAGTCCCCAAATAATACTATTTTATGGTATTAGATAAAGGATATCATGATCTCAAGATATTATCTCCTAATAAATGAGATAATCACTCCTTTTTAATCAGGTTATGAAGTTCATTAGCTTACTTATTTGGTTGTCTGCTAGGTTATATTCAGGTATGCGATGCTGGGAAACTCATGAATTATTGTCTAGTGGAAGAGGAAATACTAATGAACATCAAAATAAGTTTATACTTAATTGTGATCAGGTACTCTGAAGAATTATCTGCATGAATTTCCTCAAGCTGGAAGGAGTACCACAAGTTCAAGAAACCCGAAAACAGCCCTTAGTGGGAGCTAGGAGGGGAGGGTGTCAGGATATAAAATGAATCTGATGAGATACATAGGCAGGAGTCACATCAGAAGAAAGTCAAATCCTGGCTTTGCAGGCCAGTGTTAAGTACCTTAAAGTTTATCCTACAGGTGGAAAGCTTACTAAAAGTTTTTAATCAGGGTTTGAGTGACGTAATCTGATTTGGTGTTTTAAAAAGATCACTTTGACTGGTGTATAAACTATAGATTAGAGAGAGAAGAGGAAAACTAGGAGTCCCAATCAGAAGGCTGTAGCATTTGTCCAAGTCAGAGATAAAATGATGGCTTGTTTGAACAGTGGCAGTACAGGAGGAAGTGAACTGATAAATACAAGATATATTTTGGAGGCTATGATTATGGATTGGATGTGGAGAGAGGTTGAAGGGAGGATTCAGCAAGAGCAGTTTGTTGGTAGAATGAGGGTCACTGGAGCAGGAGTTGTTGAAGTGAAGGGAAAAGATATCAAGAAATCAGTTTTGGATGTACTGAGATTGATATTCCTCAGACAAAGAACATGATCACACAGGTCCCTGAATTTGTGGTTCCCTATCTCAGAAGAGAAAGGTGTGATGTGGAGCATATCTTGGTATTTGTAGTGTAGGCATATAGTTGGTATTTTAAGCCATGAGAATGTAGGGAAAGAATGTAAACTTAATCAGAGACTGAATAAGACCCATGACTGAGTGCAAAGGAGCACCAGTTTTTAAGAGGTCTGGTAGATAGAACGGGAAGAACCTGATGCTAGGAAAACTGGGAGGTTATAGAGGCCAAAAGTATGTTAAGGAGCCATTAGTGGCTGAATATGTGGAATGGTAGGTCAACTAAAATGGTAG